>CM042409.1:8516435-8856435 GCA_023634145.1 Thymallus thymallus
ATGTATAGTGTACATATTCAGCCAACCACTCATACTATGCAATGTCCTTTTATAGCTTTTTTTTGCACTCCAGATATCTTGTATTTCTATACTTTTTCATACTGCCGCTCTATGTATCATGTACCGTGTATCTGTCTTTTGTGTACTTTCGTTGTGGCATTTTGCACCTGCCCTGTGTTTTGTTGTAGCTGCTTGACAATGAAATTTCCCCCCCGGGGGATCAATAAAGTACCTATCTATCTATCTATCTATCTATCTATACCTGCACTTTCACAGAGACACGTGATACCTGCACTTTACCTGCACTTTCACAGAGACACGTGATACCTGCACTTTACCTGCACTTTCACAGAGACATGTGATACCTGCTCTTTACCTAAACTTTCACAGAGACATGTGATACCTGCTCTTTACCTACAATGGAGCCGACACACTGCAAACAGGCCCCGAATATATCTACTTCTTTTTGAAGGTTTTATCTTTTCTCACTGAAGGATAGCGATTCGGGAACAGGGCAATGCTGCAAATCTGTTCATTTCATTATGAATGAGGCCTGTGAGTCTGGGCTGCGTGGAGCTGCAGAGATGTGAAATTGCGAATGGTGTGCAGAGGGTCTGACACGCAGGGTTAATTCACCCTGCCTTTGATGTCTGTCTGTGTGTGAAATGAGCCTGGTAGTCTGGACATCACACACACACACACACACGAACACACACACTTACACACACACAGTACTTAGAGATGAAACACAAAAAATCATAACACACAGATGCACACACACATAAATGAAACTATACTGCCAACACCATATCACATACAGTAGAATGCACAGATGAAAGCTTCCTATAAAGCACCCCTGACAACACATTATAATGCCAACTTACTTTTAGATACTTGGACCCTTGAACATTCATAGCTAACAATCACATGATACAAAAATGTACACATGACACAGGGCTAATCCTACTGCAGGCTGAAAAGACAGTCAAATTCACATTGTCGCCGATTTACTGTGTGCAATATTCGTGAACATTGTGTGTGCATGAACGCGTGTGTGTGTCTTTCTGATTTACCTACAGCGAGGCTTGAATGCCTCGTTAGTATTAGTCAATTGCTCACATAAGTCTAGAAGTGTGTGGTGAAGTCAAGTCGTGCTATATTCAAGCAATAAGGCCTGAGGGGGTGTGGTATATGGCCAATATACCACGGCAAAGGGATGATCTTATGCACAACGCAACGCGGAGTGCCTGTATGCAGCCCTTAGCGATGGTATATTGGCCATATACCACAAAACCCCAAGGTGCCTTATTGCTATTATAAACTAACACCTCTCTCTGATATTCTGTCCTTTGTCCACTAATTCTATTAATTCAGTCAAAAAAAGAACAAGCTGTGTGATGGTAAAGGTTAAAGAGTCTCCATTGGGTTAAATGAGTACATCGCTGACAACACTGGTAATACTGTCCATCAAAGACTCTGTTCTGTTCTGCTACCGTTTGTCAGGTGTTGCTTTATCCTGTGACACGGATGTGACACAAGTTAACCCTGCGATGACAGCGGCATGAGAATCCATTCCCCACATGTCACATAACAGGGAGGGAGGTCCACCTGTACTATTAGCCCTAGTCTGCTAACACATAATGATCAAGACAATAATGTTTCCAGGAAAAGCTGGGTTGAGATACAGGAACAGACTAGGTCTTAACTCACAATAACAGAATAAAATGTATGCATTTAGTAGTGCATGTGTTTGTTATGTGTTTGTTTGTAGTGAGGATGTGTGCTTAGTTGTGGTGTTTGTACGGGTTGTATGTTTTTTTTCCCCTGTGTGGTCGTGGTGATGTGTGTATGTAAGTGTGTGCATAACGCAGCGATTGTAATGCCAGAACACAAATCCCATCAAACAACAGAACCCTGGGAATAGGGCCAGAGGCACAGCTTGGGGCCAGAGAGGAGAAGATAGGAGAGAAAAGAGAGGGGGGGGGGGGGGGGGGGGGGGGCAGAGGAATTAAGGTGAGGGGGGCAGTGTGTGAAATCTACATCTGTATAGGTTTGAGGCCTACCCACCTCAAACCTATGACTCCTACTGTATGATGAAATAATTGCAGGTGAAGGAGGGTTAGCAAGCCACAGTGCATGACATAGCCTCACACTTACTTAAAACTCACTCACTCACTTACATACCCTCTGAGACATAAGCATTCTTCTCTATGAACTGGTATGCAAAAAGAAGCACGGTGCACCTCGCTCCTGAGATCATCCACAGCTCCAAGGATGTAACTCTACATTTCTGTTCCAACACAAGAAAGTAGGCCTAAACAGTCGTAAATATATGTTCTTTGTATCACCTATTATTTGATAAACGTACTCCTGATTTGGCCCCTTTCGTCTTCTTCCTGTTGCGTCATGCCCTTGAGAACGTTACCTGTTTCACAGACACAATCCTTCTCTCTCATTCACTCAAACAGACTGCGTAGTGAAATATATGTCAGCTACGCTCAGAAACAGGGAAATCAGAGAAAGCTAGAAATTAGACACGCACACAGTGCAAATAACAGTTCCGTTCCAACGGAGGAGATGGGGAGGAGAAGAGATATGCAGTGTAGGCAAAAAGCCCCCTCCTCTGACGGCAGTAGGCTTTAAACAGCATTCTAACGCCATTCTGACATTCTACTATACTGTACTGTCTTCCTTTAACAAAATGCATCATGGTCTTTCTCCCCTGGAGAAACCAGAAGCAGCAGGATACATGTGTGCACAGTTCTCCTCGCATTTATCAAGCAGCCATTAGCTACACATATCTGCCCCCCAAAGTACCATTAGTTTAGTGAACGTCATAGAGAAGTCTGTGCATAGCTCTGTGCGATGCTAAATTGCAGTCATGATATGAAGGGGGAAATATATCCCCCTCTAACATTCAGTAAAGCTACTTTAAAAAAAAGCTTTATAGGGCAATCCGCTATGCTGGAATCAAGCAGAGCATCAAATGATATAAGATGTTTATGTGTCCAGAAATGACATAACACCGCATGCTGGCAACATGCCACATGGTGAGCAGTATCCTCAAATCCCACTCTATTGATTCCCATTCAGCTGGCTTTACTCTGGGTAAAGAACCCGGCTCTGCTAGGAAATACACAGAGATGACAGAGATGTCAGAAATGCTGAATCACATTATAATTATTGGAATGAAGATACTGGTGAGAAAGCTTAGCTGGAAAGTTAACTGTATTGATTAAAAAAAATGAGTTAAATTCAACAATATCAACAGGTCTTATTGTATAAATGAAATGTATAAAGCTGGGTGGTTTGAGGTCCTGAATGCTGATTGGCTGAAAGCAGTGGTATATTTAAGTGATAATGCCTGCGAAGCAGGTGTTTGGAGGATATATTGGCAGATTTAATATTGCAGATAGAATGTAATTTCCATCAATGTAATTGTCTGCATCACTTCCAATACCCCATATACTTTTTGCAAATAAATATATATACAGTACATATACATACATGCATACACATACATACATACACACATAAATACATATGTATACACATATATACATATAAATACATATATATACACATATATATACACATATATATACATATATGTACATATCCTTTTTTTAAATATATTTTCCTTTATTTCCTTCTAACCCTACCACCCCTCCCCTAATTGGAGTAAACTAGTGAACAACAACGCATAGGCCTCTATTTCCAGCTGATACATAGCTCCCAAGTGGTGCAGCAGTCTAAGGCACTGCATCTCAGTGCTAGAGGGGTCACTACAGACACCCTGGTTTGAATCCAGGCTGTATCACAACTGATCGTGATTGGGAATCCCATAGGGCAGCACACAATTGGCCCAGCGTCGTCTGAGTTTGGCCGGTGTAGGCTGTCATTGTAAATAAGAATTTGTTCTTAACTGACTTGCCTAGTTAAATAAAGGTTGTTTCTACAGATTGTAAATTGAAAATATATTTTTTGCTAAAAGTATTATTATATTATTGATCGAATGACCATGACTTTTCAGATCACTCAGTAGTGCTATCTGCAAAGTTAGCTCCAGGTAAATATTGCAATTCTTCATCCATTCCTGGACCTGTGACCAAAAACAGGCTACATATGGACAGTACCAAAACAAATGATCTAATGATTCTCTCACTTCGCAGCAAAATCTGCAGAGCTGGGAAGGTTATATCCCCCATATCAATAACATTCTATTGGTTGCAAGAATTTTGTATAATAATTAAATTTGAAAAGTTCTAAGTTTTGAATCCGGCGTTGTTTTCCGTATCAGTTCATAAACCATGTGCCATTGAATCGGTACGTCAAAAATCTCTTCCCAACTATTTTACAACCCATATGTTTTTGTCAGCTGCATGTGTGACATAACTCCACCAGTCCTACCGACTTCGAAGGCATTTTCACTTTTATACAACAAGTTACCAACATATTCAATAATTATTGACAATAAAGTACCTATCTATCTATCTATCTATACTGTATTTTCATAAAAAAATATATTTTGATGAATTTATTCATACTATTTCATCCTTACATGAGATGTAGTTCCAACACAAATCTAGGGTTGCTACCCATGCCGGCTGGTTGTTCGTTCTATTGGTTTGGTTGTCAGAGATGCAACCTAGTCGTTAAGTCTTTTTGTTCTAAATCTATGGACGCGACCCAGTTGTTCGTTCTAAATGTTCTATTGTCATGATGGCTGGCAACGTTCTTATCCCTTGCTTGCTTGCTAGCTAGCCAACTTTGGTTAACACAGTCACGTCAAACAGAAGGACAACCATCTCTGCAGCACTCTACCAATCTTTATGGAGTGGCCAAAGGGAAGCCAGTAAAAGGCACACGAGAGCCCACTTGGAGTTTGCCAAAAGGCACCTAAAGAACTCTCAGACCATGAAAAACAAGATTCTCTGGTCTGATAAAACCAAGAATGAACTATTTGGCCTGAATGCCAAGCGTCACATCTGGAGGAAGCCTGACACCATTCCTATGGTGAAGCATGGTGGTGGCAGCATCATTCTGTGGGGATGTTTTTCAACGGCAGGGACTGGGAGACTAGTCAGGATTGAAGGAAAGATTAATGGAGCAAAGTACAGAGCAAAAAAAATATAACTGTTTGGCCATAATGACCACTGTTATGTTTGGAGGAAAAAGGGGGAAGCTTGCAAGCCGAAGAACACCATCCCAACCGTGAAGCACGGGGGTGGCAGCATCATGTTGTGGGGGTGCTTTGCTGCAGGAGGGACTGGTGCACTTCACAAAATAGATGGCATCATGATGAAGGAAAATTAAGTGGATATATTGAAGCAACATCTCAAGACATCAGTCAGGATGTTAAAGCTTGATCGCAAATGGGTCTTCCAAATGGACAAATGGGCACGCTTGTCATTCTGTTGATTTGAATACCTGTAACTACTTAGCACTGATTAATTGGAACACACAATTGGTTTGGTGAGCTCATTAAGCCTTGAACTTCATAGACAAGTGCATCCAATCATGAGAAAAGGTATTAAGGTGGCCAATTGCAAGTTGTTGTTCTCTTTGACTCTCCTCTGAAGGGTGGCAACATGGGGGCCTCAAAACAACTCTCAAATGACCTGAAAACAAAGACTGTTCAACATTATGGTTTAGGGGAAGGCTACAAAAAGCTATCGCAGAGATGTAAGCTGTCAGTGTCCACTGTGAGGAACATAGTGAGGAAATGGAAGACCACAGGCACAGTTCTTGTTAAGGCCAGAAGTGGCAGACCAAGTAAAATATCGGAGAGGCAAAGGCGAAGGATGGTGAATCCAGGCTGTATCACAGCCAAACAGCCCACAGACCACCTCCAAAGACCTACAACATCATCTTGCTGCAGATGGTGTCACTGTGCATCGTTCAACAATTCAGCGCACTTTGCACAAGGAGAAGCTGTACGGGAAAGGGATGCGGAAGAAGCCTTTTCTGCACACACGCAACAAATGCACATTTGGACAAGCCAGCTTAATTTTGGAATAAGGTACTGTGGACTGATGAAACAAAGATTTAGTTATTTGGTCATAACAAGGGGCGTTTTGCATGGCGGCAAAAGAACACAGCGTTCCAAGAAAAACACTTGCTACCCACAGTAAAATTTGGTGGGGGTTCCATCATGCTGTGGGGCTGTGTGGACAGTGCCGGTACTGGGAATCTTGTTAAAGTTGAGGGTCGCATGGATTCCACTCAATATCAGCAGATTCTTGGGAATAATGTTGAAGAATTAGTCACAAAGTTGAAGTTACGCCGGGGCTGGATATTTCAACAAGACAACGACCCATAACACTGCTCAAAATCTACCCGGGCATTTATGCAGAGGAACAAGTACAATGTTCTGGAATGGCCATCCCAGTCCTCAGACCTGAATATCATTGAGAATCTGTGGGATGATTTGAAGCGGGCTGTCCATGCTTGGCAACCATCAAACCTAACTGAACTGGAGATGTTTTGTAAGGAGGAATGGTACAAAATACCTTCATCCAGAATCCAGACACTCATTAGAGGCTATAGGAAGCGTCTAGAGGCTGTTATTTTAGCAAAAGGAGGCTCTACTAAATATTGATGTGATTTTTCTGTTGGGGTGCCCAAATTTATGCACCTGTCTAATTTCGTTTTGATGCATATTGCACATTTTCTGTTAATCCAATAAACGTAATTTCACTACTGAAATATTACTGTGTCCATCAGTTATTTGATAGATCAAAATTAAATTGTTGATCCAAACACCCAATTATTTATAAATGGAAATCATGAAAATTGTCAGGGGTGCCCAAACTTTTGCATACGACTGTACATCCAAAGTTGTGGCAAAATGGCAAAAAAGGACAACAAAGTCAAGGTATTGGAGTTGCCATCACAAAGCCCTGACCTCAATCCTATAGAACATTTGTGGGCAGAACTGAAAAAGCGTGTGTGATCAAGGAGGAATGGGCCAAAATTCAGCCAACTTATTGTGGGAAGCTTGTGGAAGGCTACCCGAAACGTTTGACCCAAGTTAAACAATTTAAAGGCAATGCTACTAAATACTAATTGAGTGTATGTAAACTTCTGACCCACTGGTTATGTGATGAAAGAAAAAGCTGAAATAAATCATTCTCTCTACTATTATTCTGACATTTCATATTCTTAAAATATAGTAGTGATCATAACTGACCTAAGACAAGGCAAAGGTGGCTATTTGTACAGTCTCAAATATAAAATATATTACGATTTGTTTAACACTTTTTTGGTTACTACATGATTCCATATGTGTTATGTCATAGTTTTGATGACTTAACTTTTATTCTACAATGTAAAAAATTTAGCAAATAAAGAAAAACCCTTGAATGAGTAATATTCCAAACTTTTGACCGGGGGTGTATATATATACAGTATATACGTGTGTGTGTGTGTATCCTCTCTTCTCTGTATTTGTTGAAGGATCATGTTTTAACTTGAATTCTCTGTAATTGTGGTCTTCCCACACACATTCCCCTGGGCTTCATACGGGAGCTCAGTGTTTCCCCTGGGCTTCATACTGGAGCTCAGTGTTTCCCCTGGGCTTCATACTGGAGCTCAGTGTTTCCCCTGGGCTTCATACTGGAGCTCAGTGTTTCCCCTGGGCTTCATACTGGAGCTCAGTTTTTCCTCTGGGCTTCATACTGGAGCTCAGTGTTTCCCCTGGGCTTCATACTGGCGCTAAGTGTTTCCCCTGGGCTTCATACTGGAGCTTAGTCTTTCTTCCTCACAGACAGACTAGGAGGAGAGACTAGGATCAGCCCAGTCTGCCATTCCCAGGCTTCCTTCCATAACCATGGAGAAGGGAGGAGGAGGGAGGGATGAGAGAGTAAAGAGAGCAAGTGGGAGGTAGAGAGGCCAATTGCAGCACAGTATGTGGTTTAGTATTGGTACTGTGCCAGTGTACAGTATATGGAGTTAAAGAGCCTTCATGTGTATGAGGCTAAATGATTCATGCTGATTAGGCCCTCCTTATTGAAATTAATTAAGAGCCCAACACATGTTACAGTGCTTTACAGTTTAAGAAGCTTTCTAGAAAAGGGGGTGAACAAATGGCCATAACTGTGTGTGTGTGTGTCTGTGTCTGCGTGCGTGTGTGTTTCTGAACAACTCTAGAGTTACTGTAGCCCATGATGATAGTGCGTGGGTGTAATCCTATGGTATGATTCTCAAAACAGGTCTGACTAAGCCTGAGGATATGAAAAGAATGCCAGTGTCCACCACAGCGCAGCAGCCTCTCTCAGAACAGAACAGATCAAATCACAGCAATAAGGATTATAATGAGGAAGAGAGAAACAGAAAAGAGCATCCTTCCTCCCTCATTAGATGCTCTCTCTCTCTCTCTCTCTCTCTATTCTCTCTCTCTCTCTCTCTATTCTCTCTCTCTCTGTCTCTCTATCGCTCTCTCTCTCTCTCGCGCTCTCTCTCTCTATTATTTCGCGCTCTCTCTCTCTATTATTTCTCTCTCTCATTCTCCCTCTCGCTCTCAAATCATGCATCTCTAATGAAGTCTCTATAAATATGCCCACATTCTCCAAATATCTGTTCTTGCTGTCATCCATCCATACCATCACACAAATACTCTCCCATTCTAAAAACACCTACCTTCTCTCTCTACCCCTTCTTTTTAAACCTTCAATATCGACCCTACTTCACTCTCTCACCAAGCACATCCTCTCTACCCTTTCTCTCCTTCACTAAATACCCACAATCTCTCTGCTTGAAAATCTCAACCAACTTCCTCCTTTCACTCTCTCAGTGTAAGACAAACAAAAATTCTCCTCCCTTACAGACTTTTTACTGTGTTTTATTTTTTTAAACTCTGAGAATAAACTACTCATGAAGAGGAAGGGGGCGTGGAGGGAGGCAATCTTGTTACCAGCCGGCATAGCCCTGGGAAGATTTCGATCAGGCACACGTATAGAGAGAGGCATCCATTTAGAAAATGGCTTTTCTAGGCATGCTGGGCCATTTAGCACACCCTGTAACGACTCCTGTTTGGGGCCGTGATAAATGTATTTTCACACCATCTATCGTGCATGCACACAGTCCTTAGACTAACACACACACACACTAAGTACCTTGCTCAAGAGCACATCAACAGACTTTTCACCTAGTTGGCTCAGGATTCGAACCAGCAACCTTTCGGTTACTGGCCCAACACTATTAACCGTTAGGGTACCTGCCACCAGTATTCACTGAGACAAGTTGAGACTAACAAGTCTAGACTAATAGTTACCATTCCCAAAGCATATGCTCAATCTCATTCTTTCTGACAGTCCAAACACAAATGAATACACTTTTAATTGACAGGCTGTATTTGCTTATGCAAATTCACACACATTCTTATTCAGTGAATATTGACACAAACTAGGAATATCAAAGTCTGTATTTCAGAGAGTAAATAGCAACAGACCAAAAAGTTATGTTGTATTTCTCTGTAAGACAATGCAAATAATCATTGTATCGAGCTACAACGTCAGAGCAACCAACACATATATCCCCATGCCAAACACCTAAACCCTTTAACCACCACCACTAGCACTGACAGAGGAACAGAGTATAGTACATACTGTAGACATACTGCTGGTTTCCATTTGGACCAGAAGCAATACAATAGTAAACCCAGCTTCAGAGAGAGAGAGAGACAATAAAGAATAGAGAATAGAGAGAAGAGAGAATAGAGAGAATAGAGAGAGAGAGAGAGAGAGAGAGAGAGAGAGAGAGAGAGAGAGAGAGAGAGAGAGAGAGAGAGAGAGAGAGAGAGAGAGAGAGAGAATAGAGACAGAGACAAAGACAGAGAGAGAGAGCGAGAGAGCGAGAGAGGCGAGAGAGAGAGAGAGAAAGAGAGAGAGAGAGACAGAGAGAGACAGACAGACAGACAGACAGACAGACAGACAGACAGACAGACAGACAGACAGACAGACAGACAGACAGACAGACAGACAGACAGACAGACAGACAGAGACAGAGACAGAGACAGAGACAGAGACAGAGACAGAGACAGTTCAACTGCAGTCATGCATGGGATCAGGTATGATCTTGAACCCCAAATGAAGTATAGTTCCCAGTACTTACCCCTCTTATCTGTTGGGTTCCAGTGACCAGTTGTATAGTCTTCTCCAGCTCCTTCTCAATGCGGCCTGCCCAATGCATCATTCTGAGGGAACAAAGACACGCAGCTGTAACTTTAATATTCAAGCTTTTCATAAATAATATGAGGCTTCCCTTGTTTAACCTCATGTGATGTACTGAACATTCTGCATGTGATGTGTGTTTGTGTTGGGGGTTACGTGGCTCAAAATCTGGTGGAGAAGGTGTCCCTCAGCTGCTAGATGAAAACTTCCATCACCTCTGTGACAAAGCTGCGGCCTGTCACTTTTTTGGTTACTACATGACTCCAATATGTGTTATTTCATAGTTGTGATGTCTTCCTTATTACTCTACAATGTAAATAAAGAAAAATCCTTGAATGAGTAGGTGTCCAAACCTTTTACTTTTTACTGGTACTGTATAAATGTTTTCTTTCAGTTTTCACACGCATCAGCTGGGATATAACTGCCCATAATCCAAAGTAATAAGGTTGATATAGTAGTCTATCAAAGTAATCAGACCAATTATTTTACTAAATGTAACTTTGACTATATGCAACTGCTTTGCTTTATATAGTAAAGTAAAACTTTTTAAAGTTCTTACACAACCACAAAAATACTTTTCAAGATCTAAAGCAAGCCCCACAACTTTATGTAATGTAAAGTTACCATCTAAATTGCGGTTGTGTTTTGACGAGACAGTAGCAGCTGGCTCTGAGCCACACAGCCTTTAAGTTAAGGCACACTGTCATTTGCTCTCTGGATAAGAGCACCTGCTAAACCACTAAAATGTAAATGTAATTTGTCTCTTAATAATATGACAAAAAGAAATGTCAGCGTTTAAAGAGTCTTATGAAAGACAAGAAAAGACAGATCTATTCAAGGGAAACTTCACCGCTAGACACTATTTGATTGATGAGAGTGTGTTTCAAACATAATTATGCACTATAGCTGCATTTTTTATTTTAGTGCCGGGAGAGTTGAACCAATGACATCATTGCTGAGGAGAATGCTCTGAGCAGCATCCACTGGTGTATCAATACACCCAGTCACTACAAAGATGCAGGTGGCCTTCCTAACTTAGTTGCCAGAGAGGAAAGAAACCTCTCAGGGATTTCACCATGAGGCCAATGGTGACTTTAAAATAGTTACAGAATTGAATTACTGTGATAGGAGAAAACTGAGGTTGGATCAACAACATTGTACTTACTCCACAATACTAACCTAAATGACAGAGTGAAAATATTACAAAACATACATCCTGTTTGCAATAAAACTGTGGCAAAGAAATTAACTTTATGTCCTGAATGCAAAGCATTATGTTTGGGGCAAATCCAACACAACACATCACTGAGTACCAATATTCATATTTTCAAACATAGTGGTGGCTGCATCATGTTATGGGTATGCTTGTCATCTTTTTTTATAAAAAGAAACGGAATAGAGCTAAGCACAGGCAAAATCCTAGAGGAAAACCTGGTTCATTCTGCTTTCCACCAGACACTGAGAGACAAATTCACCTTTCAGCAGGACAATAACCTAAAACACAAGACCAAATCTACACTGGAGTTGCTTACCAAGATGACATTGAATGTTCCTGAGTGGCCTAGTTACAATTTTGACTTAAATCGCCTTGAAAATCTATGGCAAGACTTGAAAATGGCTGTCTAGCAATGATCAACAACCAATTTGACAGAGCTTGAAGAATTTTTAAAAGATGAAAGGTGCAAATATTGTACAATCCATGTGTGCAAAGATCTTACCCAGAAAGAAGCAGAAAGGTTTCCTGTAGGGTTAGGGATTTGTTGAAAAATGACCTTTTGCAATTGAATGAACAACACCTGTCTGTAAATATTATTCACCTACACACATATCAACTACAATATGTTTCAAATATATCAACCTTTAAAAATACCACAGACCTTCATTCTGAAATATGAAAAACAAAATGGGTGTGAACTATCCCTTTAACTGTAAAGATTGCTGGATTGACCTATGGACTCTCAACAAGTGACCTTAGAAGGTAAGCTCATAGACTGATGTATGTGATGTTTAAACCAAGCCAACGTTGGAGCTTAATTTGAGCTGTAGGATTAGATCCAAAAGCACATTGAATATCACTTTTTGTATGAACCTAGAATAATTAATTAGGCGGCATAATATGGACATGAATAGGCCTAAAAGTAAAAATCCATCAAATATCATTCAGCGAGTATGGGACATTTATTGGGCCTATCATCCAAGACTGTGTTTAAATATCAACCCTATAGCTCTTCGGTCAGACACCATCATCACGTTTCAGCGATGGATCTCTAAACGCAATCATTTCTAGTGAAGTGAAGCATTGAACAAATCATTCATATTTGAAGTTGGACTATTTTCATAGCTACGTTTATGAAAGGTACATGTTTATGAAATGACCTATACTTTTATGCACAATATTACAAGATAAAGTGTACCTAATTTACCTTGACATGATTGTGTAAGATCCAGTCCACCTCCGATGACTGTAAGGAGTTTTATCCAACATTATTTGTTACAACAAATGGACTGTACTGTAATTTTAGAAAATTGTCCAATATTGTTTGCCACACACCGTGACACACACACCGGCGACAACACCCGTCCACCAGGGTGTCACCCCTTCCTCTGGATTGCCTTACCTTTTTCTCTTTAGTGAGTTGTTCATTATGTTCACCTCAAGGACTCTTTTCATTAGCACTATCTTGGTTCCAGTTTACATCATTCTTTATGGTCTCTAATAATAACTTAGTTTCTTTTCCAAACAACTAGGGGCATTTTCTTATGTAGTCTAACCCTTTAAGAGTCGACTCAGTCTAGAAATAAAATGTAGCCTTTGCCTACAGTTTAGAAATTAGGCTATCATATCAATAACAATTATAAGCCTTCACACGCCTTAGCCTATAGCCTGCATACAAGATAATAATGATTAGTAGGCTAAATGTTTACATTTATTTTGGCTGGAGTAGCTTAAAACAGTTATATGTAGAATATCTTGACACACATTTGTCTCTTTGAGAATCGCCTTCATAAATCCTGTAATGGTCCAATACACACTCAGCTAGCTGTTACAAATACAGCTTCCGAGGCGGGACCTGATAGCCTGTAGACAACAATTGCCCACATACACAGTCTATGTATGACACAGGCTACTAATGTCCCACTAAGAGGTATAAGGCATGAGTTTGAATTATATATGTTTTTATTAGGCTATCAGAAGGATGTCATCGTGTGGGTAATTGTGTAGCTGCACAGAGCACTCGGGATTGTATTTTACAAATCATGCATTAGAAGGGGGAAAAAAAGATTTCGAATTATTGAATAGCCTATACAACTAGCGGACGCACCGCTAGTTGGAGGAAAGTTCCCAAATCCAACTTTATTCAATTCGGACACATCATATATTGATCCCGATTTATACAACGTGTGGGTCTAATCCTGAATGATAATTGGTTAAAACCACATTCCAGCCGGTGTCTATTACACGACTTACCACTGGCTAAATATATGACGTTAAAATGCATTTTTACTCTGTTCCATCTGACTGCACAATCCACTGTCTCTCACAAACCCAATGATCAGGCAGCACAAGTCACATAGACTGCACACGTGCTATATATTTATATCAAATAATGACATTTTGAATGTCTATTTTGAATGTTTATATAATCTAAAATTACATAAACACCTGAATAACTGTTGTATTTGTCTTTGCAGATTCAGTTAGCTTAATCCATTGGACAGAATCGGCAACAACGCCAAAAGGCTTCTCAGTTTAGAGAGAGTGGGAGGGGGTCGGACTCGAAGCACTAGCTCGGATATACAATCCTGTTGCTTGTTTCTTTTTTTAAATCCCTGAAGAAACAAGGAAAGCAACAGTAAGACTCCAGAGTCAGACCACCTTCACTGACACAAGAAATGCAGAAAAACCTCCCAAAATGTTTTAGGCTACACATTGATTGAATCACAAAATAAAAAAACAATATACTGCAATAAATGTCAATTTCATATAGCATTTTATTATGTTTCAAAAGTTGTGAATAACAGGCCCAATAATGCTTATTAATACGCTATACGCCTGGGGACCTATTTACATATAAATATTGTACAGTCTATTCTCGTTCAGACAATATCATAAAACAATTAATAAATGTTTTGTTTTGTTTATACATTTTGATGAAATCTTATCAAGAAAAACTAGCTGAAACGACGCTAACGAAGGTGAGTAGCTTATATCGAACACAGTGCAATGAAAAGTTTAGTCTATACTGTCAAAACCATTCTAAAGAATAGGCGTGTTCCTTAGCTTATTTTTATATATATATTTCCAAGCTATTTGGGTCGATGAGAGAAATATATACAGACCTATATATTCGTACAATTTAATTGAAGAGTTCGTTCTCCTTCACACCAATGCCCCCACGGCGCAACGGGAGGGCTATATTTGGACATCCTCCCAGGCGCTTTCCTTCCCTACCTGAGTTATGCCGGAGGGGCATTGCATTTTGCTGCTTTAAACTGACTGAATAGGCCTACCGGTAATTTAAAAACGGTTAAATGGCAATAATGTCAGCAGGATTGCGTGATAGTCAGGCTACTTTTATTGTGAGTTTTAAAGGATTAGCATTGTGACTTGGTATAGATCGAAGCAGCTATCACCCATGCACCGGCGGAATGCTTTTTTCAACATTGTAGCATGTTTTCCTATCCGTTATGAACACTAACTAAGGGACCTGTATTGAGCGGAAATCGTATCCCAAGCCATGATTAATAATTGAATGCCCATGCTATTATGGTGAGCACCTGTGCCCCATTAGCCTATAATGTATATATCCATGCACGCAACATCCCATCGCCTAAGCAACAATAGATGCATGAGCAGAAGCGGTAGACCCGCACATTATATGGTTAGTGTCATTGCTACAATCACATTCGTGCAAGTGGATATATCTATAACATAGCTCACGCATGATTCAGAGACGGAAACTGCGTTTCTGTTTCAACATCAGAGACAGCATCGCGCGATTCTCGCACCTAGTAAACAGCGCGGTTTGGGCCACCTGTCCCAGTTTTGCGCTCTCGGCAGTATCCCCGTTTCCTTCTCACCCCAAATTGTACTTACGTGTAGTGTTGGGGGAAGCGGAGGCTTCCCGTTGCAGGCGAAGAGAAGCTAATGATGAGGATAGTTTGGATTGAGAACAGACAGAAGATACCGGAGGACTGAGCACAGATCGCCATTTTCCATTAAATATTCAAGAAACTGGCATAAATATAATAGGGTCGTGAGAATAGTCTCAGAGCCGAGCTAAGAATAAACGCTGAGCTCCGAAAAGTCTGTCGGTTGATGGCGAGGCTCCTCAAGACCTTGCGCTGTGAAATCTCAATCTGAAACGTACAGAGGACTGGCAGCTCAAGACAGCGGATTCGAAGACTCACAGATGCATTGACGCTGCTGCTGCCGCCGCTGGTGCTGCTGTGCCTTTGCGCACTCGCTCTTGTCCCTCCCTCTCCCTTGCACATTTGCTCCCCTCGCTCGCTCTCCAACGGACCGCGTGAACACAAGACGACACGTTTGCTCCAATATTCCTACGCGACAGACGGGGGCGCGCGTGCAGTCTATTTCACTGTCCTGTTCTCCATGCTTTCTCCTCTCCTCCTTGGTTCCCACGCATAAAGACTGGGGAAACAAAAAAAATAGGAGCACAAATTAAGGCTTTATTTAGGTAATTACAGACATGACAAGTGGGGGAATAAATTGCCTCGAATGTAAGCATTCTGCATCACTAAAGTTCCTTAGTGCTTCTCTCAGACCAAATTAGTTCTAATTACATACAAGGAGTTTGACCCAACATAATATACAAAATATGGCATAAAAAATGCGTCATTTATTCAGTAGCTGTTTTCTCTGTGTACCTGTTTAAATTGGTCTCCAAAAGGTCGATTTGTTGCAGTCAGATTCTCAAGTATTTTTTGTGAAGGACAGGAGTCCTTGTAGGCTATACAGAGGCCCTCAACAACCCCAAATATTTATTAAGTGCTTGTCAAACTCTGAAGCACTGTCACTGTGTCCCCCTGTGTCCCCTTGTGTCCTAACAAATGTAACACAAAATTATACCCATTATTACTGACCCAGTAAAAATACAAGGCTGTAGAAACAGACATATGCAGGTGTTCCAGATCCTGGTGCTAGAATGGCTCTGTCTGTCTGTCTGTCTGTCTGTCTGTCTGTCTGTCTGTCTGTCTGTCTGTCTGTCTGTCTGTCTGTCTGTCTGTCTGTCTGTCTGTCTGTGTCTATCTGTCTGTCTATCTGTATGTCTGTCCTCACCTCTGGTGAGACCCCTGGTGTGTACATCACTGGACCCCCTGCAGTTTGCATACCAGCGCAACATCGGGGTGGATGATGCAATCATCTACCTTCTGCAGAGGGCCTACTCTCACCTGGACAACGCAGGTTGCACTGTGAGGGTTATGTTTTTTGACTTCTCCAGTGCCTTCAATACCATTCAGCCCCTGCTACTGGGTGAGAAGATGAAGAGGATGAAAGTGGAAGCACCCTTAGTCTCCTGGGTCACGGACTACCTGACCGGTAGGCCACAATTTGTGCGACTACAGAGCTGTGTGTCAGAACGGGCAGTGAGCAACACAGAGCCCCCCAGGGAACGGTCCTGTCCCACTTCCTGTTCACCCTCTACACCTCGGACTTCAGATATAACTGAAACATGCCACCTACAGAAGTTCTCGGATGACTCCGCAATTGTAGGGTGCATCAGGGCTGGGCAGGAGGAGGAGTACAGGAACACAATCAATGACTTTGTGTTGTGGTGTGAGCAGAACCACCTTCAGCTCAACATCAGCAAAACAAAGGAGATGGTGGTGGACTTCAGGAGAACCAAGGCACAACTGACTGCAGTTCCTATACAGGGGATGGATGTGGAAATGGTTGGGTCAAACAAGTTCCTGGGAGTCCATATGGACAATAGGCTGGAATGTACTGGTAACACCGGGGCCCTGTACAAAAAGGGCCAGAGCCGACTCTACTTTCTGAGGAGGCTCAGGTCCTTCAACGTGTGCAGTAAACTACTGCATACCTTCTACCAGTCTGTGGTGGCCAGTGCCATCTTTTTTGCAGTGGTGTGCTGGGGAGCCAACATAAAAGCTGGTGATGCTTCTCGGGTAAATAAACTGATCAGGAAGGCTAGCTCTGTCCAGGGAATGAGCCTTGACACTCTAGAGGAGGTGGCGGAGAGACGGATCCTGGCCAAACTGCTGGCCATCATGGACAACGTCACCCACCCTCTGCATGCCATGGTTATGATGCAGAGGAGCACCTTCAGTCACAGACTGATCCCACCACGGTGTGCCAGAGAGCGCTACAGGAGGTCCTTCCTGCCGGCGGCTATTAGACTATATAATACCTCGCTGGTAACATATATCTGGAACTGTTGGGGTGCTAGGACCTAGTTGAACAATTATGCATCCATCCGTGAGTAACTCTGGTCCGTAATCACTCATTCACTCAGGACTTATTTATTAATTCAGGTCTGTATATACATACTCATGTACAGTTGTTATATAATATCACGTGCAATATTGCAAGTAATTCTTGGACTTAACTTACGTAGTCATTCACTCAGGAATGCATATTAGTATCCTGTCAGCTTTTAGTATATTGAATGTGCAATACGTGCAGTTATCTGTAATTAAACCCTGTGCACTAAGGACTGTATTTTAAGGGAATTACTATTATTACCCAAAATTATATCATACACACATTTAGCTGTATAAGTATCTCTTCCTGTCATTTACCTGCACAGTTTATGTAACCATGCAAGTATTCACTTACCTGTAAATATAACTGTATATTTACCTGTACAGCTAAGTTAACCATGCAAAATATTAACTTACCTGTTCATTTAACCAGTCTGTCTATTAAGTAAACTATTATTACCCTCGCTCATATATGCATTTGTAGCTATTGAATTATTTCTCTGCCATCGACCTGTATAGTATAGTTAACCATCCAACATCCACCAATGTATAGTGTACATATTCAGCCAACCATCCATACTATGCAATGTCTTTTTATAGCTTTTTTTTTGCACTCCAGATATCTTGTATTTCTATACTTTTTCATACTGCCGCTCTATGTATCATGTACCGTGTATCTGTCTTTTGTGTATTTTCATTCTGGCATTTTGCACCTGCCCTATGTTTTGTTATAGCTGCTTGACAAAGAAATTTCCCCCCCGGGGGATCAATAAAGTATCTATCTATCTATCTATCTATCTATCTATCTATCTATCTATCTATCTATCTATCTATCTATCTATCTATCTATCTATCTATCTATCTATCTATCTATCTATCTATCTATCTATCTATCTATCTATCTATCTATCTATCTATCTATCTATCTTCAGTCGATCAGTGGGGGACGTGCAGGTGCTCTCCTTATTGAAGCAAACAGCCAGCTCTCCACAGGGTTGCTTTGCTGTGCAGCAGCTCTGTCAGTCAGTGACAGGTAGCCTGAGAGATTGGACAACTCTGGTAGAAAGGACATGTTAGGACACAACTCAGGCAGAAAGACATGCAACAATGTATCAGCTAAATCTGGGTTTGTTTACCAAACCTTTACTGGACTATATTTTGTGTTCGATTGACCAGCTAGCTCTCTCTGAGTCTCTCCCCCTCGTCTAGAGCTTTTCTCTCAGACTTGTCTGATCCAGTCAGACAGCCCCACAGTACCAGGTATGCTGAGGGCTGATTCATTATTCCCAATGGGTCACCAGCTTTAATTAATACTCTGACGATATATTAAAATCAGCACATTTCGCAACATAGACCATTTCTGCTGACTAACAGCCGCCCTGATTTCTCCTTCCTCTCAAACGTATGCTCCATCCTCTCAAAGCACCTGGCCCACGGGGCCTAAGGAGAGTGCGATACGTGCAACTGCCATTCAGAACCACTCTAATTGTGAGTCATTGCAAAGTGTTTGCCTCTATCACACAGAGAGTTGACATGTGTAGAGGGTTTACAATATACAGCGTCACCATGACTACATACTTACAGGGGAGTCTCTGGACTGGGGGGAGAATGATGTCGCACACAGATACCATATAATGTACAGGAAATGTAAACAAATATAAATGTAATTCATTTTCACACATAAGACAGCACTGGTGTAGCGGTGCCATTCATGGTGGTAGGTTAATAGTTATTTTTCCTGTGGTGTAGGTGGTTCCATTCTGCCAGCGGTAAAGAGGAAGAAGAAAATTACAAGTATGGAAATATACCGTGGCCTGACCATTAATGGCATAAGAACCCTCTTTCCCCTGAGCTAATGGTTCAGTGTGGCGCAAACTGAGGTGCCCAACAGCACGATGGCCTTGCGTTGACGAGAGTTTTTTATTTTTATTATTTCTTTGCCTTTCCTGACAGTTTTTATTCCGTTTGCAAAGTCACAGTGGTGTACCAGATTTTAGTCCAGGACAATTTCACAGTATTCATATTCATGAATCTGTACCACAACATGTAACCCTTCATTGTCTGATTCTGTAAATAAACCCGGGGTGCATAATCCCTGGTCGTCCTGCAGAGGGACGCCGTGGAGAGATACAGTATGTAGGAAGTAATTTAGAAAGCTCCGGGGTAACTCCAACAGTAAAACAAGGTCACCAAGCCCCTATCTGGTAGCACATGCAGCTAGGAGACTTAGTAAACCCCTGTTCTCTGTTTGTTTACATAATGTGCAGCAAATCAGACAGACAATTAATCTCTTACCTTAAGACACACATACAATAGACCCCACTCTTGCAATTGTTTATTGTACAGCTTTACTGTAATTTACACACAGAGGCCAGTCTTGCATTTACCTCTTCTTTACTGTAAAATACACACAGAGACTGGTAGTGTTGGGCTGCAGGGGATGCTGGGATTTTCATGCTCAAATGTCAGAGCATTTCATCCTGATGATGAGTCACTCCCCCTACTCCCAGACTGAGCATGAAGGAATCACGCTCGTAGAGCAATTAATGACCCAGCCTCCGCATGCACACAACACACACACAATCACACACTACACACTACACACCGCACACACAACACACAAACAATCACACACTACACACTACACAATGCACACACAACACACAAACAATCACACACTACACACTGCACACAACACACACACAATCACACACTACACACTACACACAACACACACACAATCACACACTACACACTGACAACAACACACACACAATCACACACTACACACTGACAACAACACACACTACACACTGCACACAACACACACACAATCAGAAACTACATACTGCACACACACACACACACAATCACTCACTACAGACTAAAGACACAAAAAATAGGCCACTCTTGAAATAAAAACAAACATTGAAGCAGAATGTGTACACACATACGCAGACACACACACACACACACAAATACACACACACATGCAGTGCGTGTGAAAACAGAGTCCCAGCGTTGCCATACTCTGTTACACGCCTAATGACCCCTGGGTAATGGCCTCTTTGGTCTTCAGGAAATCCTCCGTCATGCAATCATCAAAGTTGGGAGAAGGATAGCGAGAGAAAGATAGGGGAGAGAGCGATAGCAATGTAGAGAGGGGGGGAGAGAGGGGAGAGAGGGGGAGAGGGGGAGCGAGTGGAGAGAGGGGGAGAGAGGGGAGAGGGGAGAGGGGAGAGAGGGGAGGACAGCAGCAGTTCAGGTATAGAGGGATAGAGAGGGGAGAGAGGGGGAGAGAGGGGAGGACAGCAGCAGTACAGGTATTGAGGGATAGAGAGGGGAGAAAGGGAGGGAGAGGGGGAGAGAGGGGAGAAAAACTACCCCTCATCCCCTCTTCTCTATCTCTCTCTCTCTATCTCTCTCTCTCTCTCTCTCTCTCTCTCTCTCTCTCTCTGTCTGTCTGTCTGTCTGTCTGTCTGTCTGTCTGTCTGTCTGTCTGTCTGTCTGATGACATACACTGGGGGCCAAAAGTTTGGAATATAAAGGGTTTTTCTTTATTTGTTAATTGTTTACATTGTAGAATAAAAGTGAATACATCAAAACTATGACATAATACATATGGAATCATATAGTAACCAAAAAAGTGTTAAACAAACCAAAATATATTTTATATTTGAGATTCTTCAAATAGCCACCTTTGCCTTGATGACAGTTTTGCACACTCTTGGCAAGCTGCAGCATGGTAGCAAACAGAATTCACTTTGGCCTGCAAAAATGTAACTACAGCATGTGTAATGAAATTAAGATTCAGAGTGTTTAATAGTCACGTGTACAGTGCGTTTGGAAAGTATTCAGACCCCTTGACTTTGTGATATTACAGCCTTATTCTAAAAATAAATTAAATTGTTTTTTTTCTGTCGTAACAACGTTATGTTATTTCACATTACTTTTAATTAGAATATATTCATACATTAGTACATTCAAACAGTCAGAGTCTGTGTGAAATTGAGATGAGCCCCTGAGACTTAATACTGACATTTGAGTTACGATGGCTTGGTGGAGCCTAAACACTGAATTCCATGTGATCTTTAGGGTCTGTGTTAAACTCTAGTTTATATACAGCCCACATTGCAGATAAATGCTGGACTTCATAAATTAAGGGAAAGACCTAGTGTCTATGTTGCATTAGTATTTCTGTATAAACAAGCAGTAAATTAACTAGAGACAGACATTTGACACCATGTAAATCTTGCTGTCTGTTAGATGAGAGCACAATGTACCTCAGTAAAATCTCACGTATCTGTTCTTCGTCACAAGGACTCAGGAAGACTATAAAGAGCTGTAACTCAGTCCTGCTCTTCTGAGTTCTCAGTAATCACCTCCAGGGGTGACTGCCGACCAGCTCCATTACTGTAGTAATTAATAAAGTTCAATTGTTTAGAAGAAATCTATGTGTCTCTCTCCTTTGATTAGAATAATTCCAAGACATTTCCTCATCCGTCTACACACAATACCCCATAATGACAAAAGAAAAACAGGTTGTTAGAAATAATAAATAAAACAGAACTATCATATTTACATTCAGACCCTTTACTCAGTACTTTGTTGAAGCACTTTTGGCAGCGATTACAGCCTTTGCGTCTTCTTGGACATTACACTACAAGCTTGGCACAACTGTATTTGGGGATTTTTCTCCATTTTTCTCTGCAGATCCTCTCAAGCTCTGTCAGGTTGGATAGGGAGCGTCGCTGCACGGCTATTTTCAGGTCTCTCCAGAGATTTTCGATCGGGTTCAAGTCAGGGCTCTGGCTGGGCCACTCAGGGACATTCAGAAACTTGTCCCGAAGCCACTCCTGCGTTGTTTTGGCTGTGTGCTTAGGGTCGTCGTCCTGTTGGAAGGTGAACCTTCACCCAAGTCTGAGGTCCTGAACACTCTTTAGCAGGTTTTCATCAAGGATCTCTCTGTACCTTGCTCCGTTCATCTTTCCCTCGATCCTGACTAGTCTCCCAGTCCCTGCCGCTGAAAAATATCCCCACCATGCTTCACCGTAGGGATGGTGCCAGGTTTCCTCCAGACGTGGTGCTTGGCATTCAGGCCAATAGTTCAATCTTGTTTTCATCAGACCAGAGAATATTGTTTTTCATGGTCTGATAGTCCTTTAGGTGCCCTTTGGCAAACTCCAAGTGGGCTGTCATGTGCCTTTTACTGAGGATTGGCTTCCGTCTGGCCACTCTACCATAAAGGCCTGATTAGTGGAGTGCTGGAAGTTTCTCCCATCTCCACAGAGGAACTCGGAATCTTGGTCGCCTCTCTGACCAAGGCCCTACTCCACCGATTGCTCCGTGGAGTAGGGCCTTGGTCAGAGAGGCGACCAAGAAGAGTCTTGGTGGTTCCAAACTTTTTCAATTTAAGAATGATGGAGGCCACTGTGTTCTTGGGGTCCTTTAATGCTGCAGAATTTTTTTGGTACCCTTCCCCAGATCTGTGCCTCGACACAATCCTGTCTCGGAGCTCTACGGACAATTCCTTCGACCTCATGGCTTGGTTTTGCTCTGACATGCACTGTCAACTGTGGGACCTTAAATAGACAGGTGTGTGCTTTTCCAAATAATGTCCAATCAATTGAATTTACCACAGGTGGACTCCAATCAAGTTGTAGAAACATCTCAAGGATGATCAATTGAAACAGGATGCCCCTGTTTTTTATTTGTAATAAATTTGCTAAACTTTCTAAAAACCTGTTTTCGCTTCGTCATTATGGGGTACTGTGTGTAGATTGATGAGAAAAAAATGTCTGTAACGTAACAAAATGTGGAAAAAGGGAAGGGGTCTGAATACTTTCTGAATGCACTGTACAGGGTTGCAGGTGTGATTGCAGGGTACAATCTAAGTTCATAAAAAATAAGGGCAGCAACATGACCATTGAGGGTGTGGTCCAAGTGAATAAAATAATAATAATAATAATTTTAAAATAATAATAACATAAATATGAACAACTGCAACAGTGATTAATGTCTACGGGGGGATAGCTGAGTAGCAGAGGGGAGGAGGAGCAGGTAGCTGAAAAGTGGTGGCTATTCAGCAGTCTGATGGTCTGAGGGTAAAAATTATTGTCCAGTCTTCCAGTTTTCCCACGATGCTCCTGTACTGCCTGCATCTGAGTGATTGAAGCAGGGACAACAAGGCGTGACTGGGGTCCCTGATGATCTTCTTGGCCTCCTGGTGTTGTAGGTGTCCAGGTGTCCTGGAGGGCAGGCAGTGTACCCAATGGTGCGTTCGGCTGCACATATCACCCTCTGAAGAGCCTTGCAGTCCGCGTCGGTGGAGTTGCAGTACCAGGCTGTGATGCACCCAGAAAGTATGCTCTCCATGCTCAAAATGCTATATTTTGTTATGACCAATGAATGGCTTATTGGTGTTATAAGACTAGAATTATGACTTAAGGCCAGCTTACGCCAAGAGGCCAGAGCATTTGGATTGGTTGGATTGAGGGAGAGAGTGGTTCTGTCTGTGCGTGGGCTGGGTGCTCCTCCTCTCTCGACGCTCTCCGCATGCAGAGTGAAAAGCGCGTCAGGCTCAGAGGCTCTTAGCCGTCCCGCCATCACATTAAAGAGCATCTTAATTAGCATTAAAACCCAGTGATAAGGGATTATTGAAGGAATTAGTAGATAAGACAAAGTCTGGAGCTTATTCTTCTACACAGTCACAGACACAGAGACACACACACAAACACGCACAGGCATGCACACACTGACACTGGCACAATTTTACATTCAGAAACAGAACTGGGTCAGAAGTCATGTGAAAAGGTCTGATAGGAAATACAGAAATGAATTAGAATTAGCTCATGTTGAATGAAAGGCAGGTGGTCACGCATGTTGACATGTTGTACATTTTGTACCTCTTATATAAATTGGAGGCTGTTACCCTTCTTTAAACTCTCTAATCATTGTCCAATGATTTGCTAGTTGGATTTCGCAGGTATGTGTTATTCCACAGAATGTTTAATGAGAATCTCTCTCTGACACAGTGATGAAGACCTGGACCTGAACTAATATATTCTTGATTGTTATATCCAATATACGTGTATATCCAATATAAATCCAGTATATTCCAAATATTGTACACATCACATCTCAAAGCACTGTGTGTTAACACTGTACTTTCTAAGGAAGCGGGTCATTCTGTGGTCTCATGGTGAACTTTGGAGAGAAGACACTGTGCCCTTTGTTTGGTTAATGTGGGGATAGTCTGAGGCAGTTGTCAAAGTCCATAAGGTTGAAGCCTGGACCACAAAACGGCCTGAGAGTTGGGAGACATCATCACGGGGATGCAGTATGACTGTCACAAGATGGTCATGAGATGGTCACATTGACCAATGAGAATGTATAGATAGTTCTGTATGACCAATGAGATGTTGTGTGTGTTGAAAGTATATAAGAAGATGTAATTGTAGGTCTGATAGGTGATCGTTGAAGCACAACCCTCCATCAGCCGTTGAGAGCGGTCTGAGATTCCTTGATTTGCTTCCTCACTCCTCTACAAGTCTGAACTTATTGTTTGGTCTTCAGTGACAACGACACACACACCTGACTCTCATTCATATAATAATTACAAAATGAAAATGTGTTTCTCACACAGTCTCTCCTGAGTTAGACACATATTTCCACATCTCTCTCTCTCTCTCTCTCACACACACACAAACACACACAGAGGGGGGCAGATGCTTTCCTGTCCTCCCAGAGGAGCATGTCACACGGAGAGTGACTATGCTGGTCACATTAAACACACCATGTGCACTGTGTGTGTGTGTGTGTGTGTGTGTGTGTGTGTGTTTGTTTGTGTGTGTGTGTGTGTGTGTGTGTGTGTGTGTGTGTGTGTGTGTGTGTGTGTGTGTGTGTGTGTGTGTGTGTGTGTGTGTGTGTGTGTGTGTGTGTGTGTGTGTGTGTGTGTGTGTGTGTGTGTGTGTCTGTGTCTGTGTGTATGTGTGTGCATGGCTCGGGAAACCTAGGAGACCGAAAAGCAAACACATACACATGAAAGATAATGTTGGCAATATCCACAGCCCATTTTATTCATGTGTAGGAGCCTACATTTTGATAAAGCATCCCCCTTTTTCCCGTAGACAGGGCATTCATCATTTGTTCTTTACTGTCTGTCAGTCTTTGGATGTTTCAGCACACTGACTATGATACCATAGTTCCAATTGTCATAACAATAGATCTTTCTGTTGATGTGATTAATTATCTGTCAAACAGCCAGCAGTAGGACAGCGTCTGCTGGTCAAATGGAGCCATAGAATACAACGCAACTCAAGTGGATATTGTGTGAGGCTATATTGTCTGTGGTCCATCTATGGTGTTTTCACTGGCCTGGTTGCCTCTCACTGCCTATAGACAGCTATGTGTGGACTACAGGGCTGAGTTACTGAGTATGTACTGTATATTAACAGTATTCAATGCTTATCGCAATTAAACTAATGGGCTTATAATGAAGACATCTGTACTAGCACGCACGCACACTAGCAATGCTCCCTGTTTATCTACAGACAAACATCAGGCATTTACATTTTTGGGAAAAACATCAAGTTCTGATTGCCCCCACCATCATGCAGCCCAACCTTTATCGCAGAGATATCAAGCCTCAGCCAACCAAACATCTTGTTAATCTTAACTGACCAATCGTAGCCTGGTGTACTGTTTACTACTAAACTGGATGGGAGGCGGGACATCACAGTATAGAGGCAGACAGGAGATTAAGACCTGAATCAAAAGCGGATTAAAATGTGTGTGTGTGTGTGTGTGTTTGCGTGCGTGCCTGCCTGCCTGCGTGTCTGTATGTGTGTGTGTGTGTGTGTGTGTGTGTGTGTGTGTGTGTGTGTGTGTGTGTGTGTGTGTGTGTGTGTGTGTGTGTGTGTGTGTGTGTGTGTGTGTTTGTGTGTGTGCATGCTTGTGTGTCTGTGTTTGTGTACAACCATGTGCTGTCAGACATACAGTACATGTATTATGTATGTACCCTATGAACTGTATACTACTGTAATATCTTCCAATCTAAAATACAATCTCCTCCAGTGTTGAACACAAACACATACACACATAAATACACGTATGCCCACTTAACAAGAAACAGTTGCATTATAAACACGTTCACATACCCACTGTGTATACCCACTGAGCACAAGAAACCATATGCAAATAAGACTAAATGTGAGTTAACATGTTTATTATGCCTGTTGTATCTCATAGTCAAACAGCCCCTCTAAAGTGACATTAAAGCATCCCAATGAAGATGAATCCACAGGTTCCGACAAACTGTAGTGTCTGAGGTGATCGTTTCAAACTACAATTCCCCAACAATGAGAAGAAGGTGATTGTTGGGTTGCATCAGTCAGTCAGTGTGTTATCCCTGAGCCTCTTCCTGAGCATGTGTATCCTTCTCGCTTGGATGAATTAGTGTGCCGACTCCGTATCTCCTAAACGTCTCCTGCTTATCAGCACAGAGATATATATCGTCAGGAAAACCTCCTCTGCAACCACCAGAAACATCCTGCCTCCGAAAGCATAAACATAGAAACAGCTCATATCCCACCTAGGATGCTTTGATTATATTTGCCTAAACTCCATTCACTTGTGGGTTAATTGTGATTGGAAGCAGAGAGCTTATCACAGAGCCCCCTGTCTGAAAAGCCTAAAGCTGTGCCCAGGGCAACAATGAACTGACTACAAGTTATATTTGGGGAACGGGAGCAAAGCTCAAAAGGAACCATAAGAGAACTCATCCTGAGACTGAGAGGGTAATATTAATAGTTGGCAAGACTGCTATTCAAATAAACACCCTGCTATTAAAAGGGATAATGCAGGGCCTGTATACACTCAAAAGGATGCTGGGTCAAAAACAACCCAATTTGGGTTCTTTTGTAACTCAGCGCTTGGTAGATATCGGACAGAACACATGCTGGGTTATATTGCGTGAATAACCCAACATGTTGGGTTGTTGGGATTACCCAAACATAAGTTAATTTAACCATCAGTTGGGTATTTTTTAATTAATGCTGGGTTCACCCAGCAGCTGGGTCTTTTTTAATGTAATCCTTAGGTTATTTTCAGGAGGCATGGCTTATTAGGGGCGTGGATTTCATATATATCTTGTTGGCCACCCATGAGAGTAAATGTCATTCCTGTTCATCACGTTAAGTTTACATACTGCAAATTACAGTACATTTTCCTTAAAAAAATTACAATTTTGCACATTCTTCTAGAATATTAAGATTATTTAAAACATATTATAGTAAGGTGATTTCTATCCCAACAAAGGATTTGCATAGGCTTTAAGGGAACTCATACACTTCTGTAAGCCTCATTGAAGCTACAAAAATGTAAATGTTCAACCTTAACGTGATAACTATACAACAGAACAGATTAACAGGAATGATATTTACAGTACTCTCATATGTGGCTAAAAATAACTATCTGACAGCCACTCCCCTACTAAACTAAGCCTCCAGTCTTCTGATCTGACCTGCTGGGTCATATCTAGATAGCCCAACACCAATAGCACAACATCAACAACCCAACCTTGCTCTTTTTTTACTAAGTGACCCAATGCCTGCAACCCATCAGTTGGGTCAATCAAACAACCCAGCATTTATTTTGTGCACATGTAGTTGCTAGTGCCGTTGCTGTACCTTGGGGAGAGGACACAGGCAAAAATGTAATCAGGATGTTAGTAAAAGTGTTCACATTTATCACATGACTCTTAGCTTTACCTTTCTGGCACCTTTCTGGATATCCCACTACTAGTCCAACCAACCAACCAGGATAGTCCGCCAGGCTCTTAGTCTGTGCCTACTCACTCACAGCAGCTGAAAGTGTTTTTCTTGTGGTATCTGCTGCTGTTTGTGCTTGCTGTTGCTAAGCTTCCTGTATCGCATACACTGACTTTAGATCATTCTGGATAATAGCAAGAACAGTCCTAGTGTCAACCAGTGGCTGATGAATGGGCAGGATGTGGTTTCTGGGTGCAGCTTTAGCTACGGTCTTATTGCTCAGGGGTGAGGGCCCCATCTTAGGCAGGATGGGAGAGAGGAAAGCATGCAATCAGGATTAGAAATAAACCATGCTGAGTAAAAAATGGGTTGTCTTGTTAAGGGGGGCTGGGCATCGGTTTTGTCATATTAAGTTCTCTGCTACAACAATAAAAGGATCCATGTGATTCAGAATGATATCGGTGTGTTGTATGTTCGTGCCTGTTAATGTTGTAAATATTGCGTTTTCAGTACAATTTGGCAAGATTGTGGAGCACTATCACATATACCTTTACCTGGGCATTCACACAAAGACCCATGTATAAAACAAGAGAATTCAAGACACATACAGAAATTCTCCCTCTGGTTTGTCCTTGACTTGTCCTGGGGAGGGAATGGAGATTTCCCCCTATTTGTTGCCGTGTGGACAGCACAACACAACTGTATTTGTATTAGTATTTGTATTTACTATGGATCCCCAAGGCAGTAGCTACTCTTCCTGGGGTCCAGCAAAATTAAGGCAGTTATACAGTTTTAAAAACATTAAAAGACATTCACAACAGATTTCACATCACATTAAGTGTGTGCCCTCGGTCCCCTACTCAACACAAAACCCATGTGTAAGTGTGTGTATAGTGCGTATGTTATTGTGTGTGTATGCATGTATCTGTGCCTGTGTTTGAGTCTCTTCACAGTCCCCGCTGTTCCTTATGGTGTATTTTTTTATCAAATTATACTGCTTGCATGAGTTACTTGATGTGGTATCGAGTTCTATGTAGTCATGGAAGTTTAGTCACCTCAAATTGCTCAATTTCCACATTATTCATTACAAGATTTAGATGAGGCTAGGATTTAGTGAAGGATTTGTCCCAAATACAATGCATTTAGTTTTCGAAACATTTCGGACTAACTTATTCCTTGCCACCCATTGTGAAACTAACTGCAGCTCTTTGTTAAGTGTTGCAGTAATTTCAGTCACTGTAGTAGCTGACACGTATAGTGTTGATTCATCCACAGCACTGGCTTTACTTGTTGCTGGCATGTCATGCCTAAATTTGCTAATCTTGACAATGAAAAAATAAAGTAGTTGGCAATATCAGTGGGTTTTGTGAAGAATGAGCCATCTGATTCATTGAATGATGGAGCTGAGTTTGCCTTTTGGCCCAACATTTCATTTAAGATGCTCCAAAGCTTTTTACTATCATTCTTTATACAGCGGGTGAAATAAGTATTGAACACGTCACCATTTTTCTCAGTAAATATATTTCCAAAGGTGCTATTGACATGAAATTTTCACCAGATGTTGGTAACAACCCGTACATACAAAGAAACCAAAACAAATAAGTTCAGAAATTAAGTTATGTGTAATAATGTGTAATGACACAGGGGAAAAGTATTGAACACATGAAGAAAGGGAGGTGCAAAAAGGCATGGAAAGCCAAGACAACAGCTGAAAACTATCAGTAATTAAAAAGCAATCCAGCCCCCTGTCAGTGCAAATTAATATCAGCTGGTTCAGTCCCAACTGATGGCCTACAAAAAGGTCTCATTGCCAAGGTGTCACACAAGACACATCTCATGATGGATAAAAGCAAAGAGCTGTCTCAAGACCTTCGCAACCTAATTGTTGCAAAACATAATGATGGCATTGGTTATAGGCGCATTTCTAAGCTTCTGAATGTTCCAGTGAGCACTGTTGGGTCCATAATACGGAAGTGGAAAGACAATCATTTCAACATAACTTTGCCTCGACCAGGTGCTCCTCGCAAGATTTCTGACAGAGGAGTGAAAAGAATAATCAGAAGAGTTGTCCAAGAGCCAAGGACAACTTGTGGAGAGCTTCAAAAAGACCTGCAATTAGCAGGTACTGTTGTCTCAAAGAAAACAGTAAGTAATGCACTCCATCGCCATGGCCTGTATGCACGCTCACCACGCAAGACTCCATTGCTGAAAAAAAAGCACGTTGAAGCTCGTTTAAAGTTTGCTGCACAACATTTGGAAAAGCCAGTGAAATACTGGGAGAATATAGTGTGGTCAGATGAGAGCAAAATTGAACTGTTTGGATGTCATAATACACACCATGTTTGGAGGAGAAATGGCACTGCACATCACCCTAAAAACACCATACCAACAGTGAAGTTGGTATGGTGTGGGGCTGCTTTTCGGCAAATGGTACTGGCAAACTTCACATAATTGAAGGAAGGATGAATGGGCAAATTTACCGAGACATTCTTGACAAAAATCTGCTGCCATCTACCAGGATGATGAAGATGAAACGAGGGTGGACATTTCAGCAAGACAATGATCCCAAACACACAGCCAAGGAAACTCTCAATTGGTTTCAAAGAAAGAAAATAAAGCTGCTAGAATGGCCCAGCCAATCACCTGACTTAAATGCCATTGAAAATCTATGGAAAGAACTGAAGATCAAGATTCATAGAAGAGGCCCACGGAACCTTCAAGATTTGAAGACTGTTTGTGTGGAAGAATGGGCCAAAATCACACCAGAGCAATGCATGCGACTAGTTTCTCCATACAGGAGGCGTCTTGAAGCTGTCATTACCAACAAAGGCTTTGTACAAAGTATTAAATAAATATCAGTAAGTGTGTTCAATACTTTTTCCCTGTGTCATTTCACATTATTACACATAACTTAAATTCTGAACTTATTTGTTCTGGTTTCATGTACGGATTACCTGGGTTGTTACCAACATCTGGTGAAAATTTCATGTCAATAGCACCTTTGGAAATATATTTACTGAGAAAAATGGTGACGTGTTCAATACTTATTTCACCCGCTGTATAATTTATCTTTGTTTCATAGTATAGTTTCTTATTTGCCATACATTTTGCCACATCCCTCTCAACCATACCATTTTTAATTCTTCATCAATCCAAGGGGATTTAACAGTTTTAAAGTCATGTATTAATGGGTGCATATTTGGGTTAATGGGTAAGTGGAATAAGCAATTTCATAAATGTGTTAAGTACAGCTTCTGGTTTCTCCTCATTAACTGGATAGTTCAGGATTATGGAGTGCTACTGTTTTACGAAGGTTTTAGCGGTCCTTTTTATCACTGAGGCACTTTTTATTTTTCTCAGCGTCGAACGTACACGCGAGTCCTCAATTATTTACAACCGAGCCTAGCTCCTGGATTTAGCACACTCAGCGCTATTGCACCCCAGGGAAAAGTTCAATATTCTGGACGAGTTGAAAAGGCGACTGAGTGGACACAGGGCGGGATTGAGGTGTAAGGCAAAGCTGAGGAAGTAGAAGTCGGCTATACCGTCTGTCATTATGGGCAACGTGAGATCGCTACATAACAAGATGAACGAGCTTGATGGGCTGGTCCACGGACAAAGAGACTTCCGGGAAGCTAGCCTATTGTGTTTTACTGAAACATGGCTGAATGATAACATCCCCATAGAGAACGTCACTATTGGCGGTTTCCAGACCATCAGAGCGGACAGGGATAGTGTTTCTTCCAGTAACAGTAAGGGTGGGGGGCTGGCTTTATTAGTTAACAACAGATGGTGTAATCCGAGACATATTACTCTTAAGGAACAGTTTTGTAGCCCGGACATTGAGCTGTTAGCCGTTAGCCTGAGACCCTACTATTTGCAGAGAGAATTCACGGTGGCCATTGCTGTTATTGTTTACATCCCGCCCTCCGCTGACGCAAACACAGCGTGTGACGTCATCCACTCTGTTATCGCGAGGTTACAGACAGCGCATCCCAGTGCTTTCTTTGCAATTTCGGAGGATTTTAACCATGCATCTCTCTCTTCAACACTGCCCACGTTCAAACAGTTCTTACCAGTGCCCAACCAGGAATAATAAAACTCTGAACTTATATGCTAAAGTGAAGGATATATATTTCTCATACCATTCCACACCTCTCTCACCTGGCTCTGCCTCAGCTTGTCCTCCATCTTCTCCTTATACCCTCTCTTACCCTCAGCAATCCAAAACTTCAGCTCCCTCTGGAAGCATTTCAATTTGTCCTTGTCCCCTCCGTGAAGGCCCTCTTCTTCTCATTCAGCAGGGCCTTCAGGTCGCTGGTGACCCAGGGTTTATTATTTGGAAAACAGCGTACCTTCCTGGTGGGTACAGTGTTGTTTACACAAAAATTGGTATAGTCCATTATGCAGTCTGTAAGTCCATAATTGTCCTCCCCATGAGCCTCACAGAGCACATCCCAGTCTGTTGACTCAAAGCAGTCCTGTAGGGCCTCATTCGCCTCCGGGGACCATCTCCTAATGGTCCTAGTGGCCGCTGGCTGCAGTTGGACAATAGGCCTGTAGAGTGGTGTGAGGTGGACAAGGTTGTGAACCTATCTACCAAGGGGAGGGAGTGCAGTGGAGTTGTATGCATCCTTCACATTAGCATATAACAAGTCCAGAGTTTTATTATTCTTGGTTGGGCACTTCACAAACTGTTTGAACGTGGGCAGCGTTGAAGAGAGAGATGCATGGTTAAAATCCCCCGAAATGGCAAAGAAGGCACTGGGATGCGCTGTCTGTAACCTTTGCGATAACAGAGTGGATGACGTCACATGCTGTGTTTGCGTCAGCGGAGGGCGGGATGTGAACAATAACAGCAATGGCCGCAGTGAATTCCCTCTGCAAATAGTAGGGTCTCAGGCTAACGGCTAAAAGCTCAGTGTCCGGGCTACAAAACTGTTCCTTAACAGTAATATGGCTCGATTACACCATCTGTTGTTAACTAATAAAGCCAGCCCCCCTCCCTTACTCTTACCAGAAGAAGCGCTATCCCTGTCCGCTCTGATAGTTTGGAAACCGCCGATAGTGACGCTCTCTATGGGGATGTTATCATTCAGCCATGTCTCTGTAAAGCACACTAGACTAGCTTCCCTGTAGTCTCTTTGTCCACGGACCATGATCAACATAAGAATCACTACAAAACTTATTGCATGACCTCTTATACACTATATTAGGCCCAGCCTTTGGAACTTTTGTTTTCCTAGATATGGCTACTATATTCTGATAACTACATCCGTTGGATCTGGATACTGCTTTAAAGCACATTTCTGCAGCATTAGTAAAGATGAGATCAAAACATGTTGATGATTTCATTCCTGTACTGTTTGTAACTACCCTGGTAGGTTGACTGAACCAGGGTTTGCAGGCACTGGTTACAGTTTGAAGCTTTTCTTGAGTGGGCAGCTTGATTAAAGCCAGTCAATATTGAAATCGCCCAGAAAATATACCTCTCTGTTGATATCACATACATTGAATCAAATCAAATGAAATTGTATTTGTCACATGCGCCGAATACAACAGGTGTAGAACTTACAGTGAAATGCTTACTTACAAGCCCATAACCAACAATGCAGTTTTAAGAAAAATAAGTGTTAAAGTACTGAAATAAAAAAAATATAAAAGAATAAAACAAAAAAGAAGAAAATAGAAAAATAACAAATAATTAAGAGAAACAATTAAATAACAGCAGAGAGGCTATATACAGTGGGTACCGGTACAGAGCCAACTTGCGGGGGCACAGGTTAGTCAAGGTAATTGAGGTAATATGTTCAGTACATGCAGGTAGAGGTAAAGTGACTATGCATAGATAATAAACAGAGAATAGCAGCAGCGTACTTTTTAGGGCCTTCCTCTGACACTGCATTTCACACATATTATCCAGATACTGACTGTTAGCACTTGGTCTATAGCAGCTTCCCACAAAAATGTGCTTTAAGTGAGGCAGATGAACTTGTAACCATATTACTTCAATAGTATTTAACATGAGATCCTTTCTAAGCTTTACAGGAACGTGGTTCTTAATATAGACCGCAACACCGCCCCCATTGGCATCCATGTATTGCTACCAGTGTATCATCAAAGGTATTATCTAACTGAGTTTCAGAGATATGAATGTAATCTGTTACTAGCAAGTTATTTACTTCATAAACCTTGTTTCTTAGGCTACATACGTTAATGTGGGCTATTTTAGCACTTTTCTGGGATGCTTGATTGTTTTCATTGCTTTATTGGGAAGCTTAGCAGAAGTAGACATGCTCATGCATTTATGTTAGTGAGGGCAGAGTTTCCCAATCCTACCCCTCAGACAATTTGTTGAACTTTTCACGGGTCCACGAGAAGCAGGAGGTAAACGTGTTTGTGACAGGAGATTACGCAGTCAATCCGCATACGACTGGCTGTGGCAACAGCAGAATGTAAACAGTAAAATAAGGAGTTAATCTCTAGTCTAGCGTTGGCTATCACCCAGGATATTAGCAGATAAATCTGAATGGCTTCCATCTGAAGCAAACGAAACAATAGCTATTGATCACAAACTACCGACCAGGGTGAGGAGCAGAGTATATTAATTAGGGATTGACACCCAATTCCCCCCTCTTATTCAGAGACGGACAGCTATGGAATCCTGATGAGGTGTACCCTCTATGGTCTACTCGCTTGCCAACACCATCCGGCCTGCAGCAATACACCCACAGCTACAATGAAACCAAACACACTGAGCATTCAGATCATAATGAGCTTTTGTTCACAAACCTGCAGCAGATAGTCAACTTTGTGTTGTCAACCTTTTACAATCTGATCATGACATCTGATAGCCTCCTGAGGTATTTCATATACCAACACCATTTATTTATAATTTTCCAGAAAACAGCAGGTCAATCAGGGACTTTTATGAGGGGATGTGACTTCCTATGAGACTTCCTATGAGGGGATGTGACTTCCTATGAAGGGATGTGACTTCCCAGTTTACCTCTCTCTTTTGTTATTTTTCCCCTCCCCTCCTCTCCATCTCCCTCTTCCTCCTTTATCCCATCTTCCTCTTCCTCCTTTACCCCATCTTCCTCTTCCTCCTTTACCCATCTTCTTCTTCCTCCTTTACCCAATCTCTCTCTTACTCTTCATCTCCATCATCCTCTTCCTCCTTTACCCCATCTCTCTTGCTCTTCATCTCCATCTTCCTCTTCCTCATTTACCCCATCTTCCTCTTCCTCCTTCTCTCCATCACTCTTCTTCCTTTTTCCTCCTCTCCATCTTCCTCTACCTCCCCAGGACTCTCCCTCTCTCTCTCCCTGTCACCACTGATCCCCTGTCCGCTCTAATGAGCATATGAATGTCTTTATTGTCTTTCACCACAGATCCCCTGTCCGCTCTAATGATCATATGAATGTCTTTATTGTCTTTCACCACAGATCCCCTGTCCGCTCTAATGATCATATGAATGTCTTTATTGTCTTTCACCACAGATCCCCTGTCCGCTCTAATGATCATATGAATGTCTTTATTGTCTTTCACCACAGATCCCCTGTCCGCTCTAATGGTCATATGAATGTCTTTATTGTCTTTCACCACAGATCCCCTGTCCGCTCTAATGATCATATGAATGTCTTTATTGTCTTTCTCCAACTGCACTGCACCTTCTCCCCAAACTTGACTCTAATAGGACATGGGGCCCTTCCATTGATTGGGTTACTAGAGAATAAAATAGGCTCTTAACTGTACCTCAGTGCTGAGCGGAGCCCTAATCCAGCTACCCTGGGCTGCAAGGCTCTCCCCCACTCTCCCACACGCTCCGATACGGATCTGATCCCCAGCGCAATTTCATGCCTGCTTTGCCCCTCTTCTCCTGCAGCACAGCGTCAATTACCCTCATAAAACATATTCTGCCACCTTCAAACTCCTTCCTCCAAACTCCCCACGACATTCACATCTCCACACATCCAACAAATTCTAAACTCTCTACACAACTCAATTTCTTGCACATGCAGTGCCTTCAGAAAGCATTCATACCCCTTGACTTATTCCACATGTTTTTGTGTTACAGCCTGAATCAGTGGCATGTTTTCATGGATGCCAAATATTTGAACAATAAAAAAATAAAATGTTCAATCATTTATCTTTCGTCTCTCTCTGTGTTTTTGATCATTTTCCATATATTTGCAAATGGCTGAATCTCACCGGAGAAAGCATCCAAACGAGGGAAACAGTGCCCCTCTATCTCAGTATGTGTAGACTATGTATCTCATGCTGTCTGGACCAAAACGTATAACATGTTGCTTCCGTAGCATTTGATTGATTGATGCCAGGAAGCATTTGGCATCCCTTGTTAAAAAAATAAATAAAAGGATTAGCCAAACAGCGTTGAGCTGAGCTCAACTGTTGGTTGTCCTGGTGCAGCAAAACACCCCCCAAGGGAGGCCAGTTTGGATATGGCTTCACACCAATCAAATCATTTCCTAAGCAAAACGTCTATACCAGGACAACCTGGTTTGAAAAGCCTTTTCCTAAGCCATGGATGGAGATGGGGATTTGGACTTGCGGTTTTAACTTAATTCTCTGAACAGGCCAATGATTATGACAGCGATTCTGATCTAACCATAAATTACTATGTTGTGCCACTGGCCTGAGATTGAAGTTCAATACGTAGCTTAGATGTAGCCTATTAGGCTCACGTTAACTAGCTAGCTAACTTAGCTGGTTCATTGTTGCCCATGCGAGGAAGTTAGGCTAGCAAGCATTTTAGCTAGGTAACTTATGACAACAAAAACTAAAAGTGTACTGTATGACAGAGACAGTTTTGCCAACATGAAGGAGAGGAGGATGGCATTGGGGTTCAACTAGCCTACAAGTAGGGTGAGTAAGCATTTGTTGTTTTACTTGCGCGTGCACGCACGCACGCACACACACACCACACACGCACGCACACACACACACACACATTTAAATGTTTAAGTTGAAATGGTGCTGGAATAGCGGAGTTAGTGCTCCTCCTGTCTTAGTGCTGTCACGTTTGGGTGTATGGAGAGACCAAGACGCAGCGCTGGGATTATAGTTCGACATCTTTGTTTTAATACTATGTATAAATAACAAGCAAATGAACGAACTATACAACAAAACCGAAAACAAACACTATAGAAAACGTCACGTTCACAAAACACACTAATGGACGGACGTAAAGAAAACACACTTACTTCACCGTGACTGCGACATACATCGATATCGATAACAACCCACACCAAAGTGAAGGACAGACTCAACATATATGGGATCCCTAATTAGAGACAATGGTTAGCAGCTGCCTCTAATTAGGGATCCACCCAAAACCCACAAAGAAACAGAAAAGAACGACACTGTCAGACTCTGACCATAACTACATAGAGAAGCCTATTTGCTTCTCTATGGCCAGAGCCTGACATGTGCTGACTTAGTGCTGTAACTCTGTGTTTCTAAATCAGTAGTTGTTTAGTAAACTGTCTAAAACATGAACTGACCATGCTGCAGGTGATATAACTATTTGTTACATGCAATATCTACTTTGTGGACCTCACAGGACAGATATTGCTCTCCGGTTTTGTGATGAAACAAACGTATGTGTAGTTGAATTTATTCTGCCACAGTGTGACTTTTCTCTTTTTGTTGTCAAGGCCTTATTGTATATCATGGTGGCGTATGAACGAATGGGTTGTAGAGCAAACAACACAATTTTACAACATAGGTTGCAATATGGCTTTTTTAATGGTTTGGCTTGGCTTCCTCAGTGATTTTACCTACGCACTGCTACTGGCCTTAATTCAAAATGGATTAAGACATTTTTTCTCACCCATCTACACACAATAAATACCCCATAATGAGAAAGTGAAAACAAGTTTTAGGACATTTTTGCAAATGTGATGAAAATTAAGTACAGAAATATCTAATTTAAATAAGTATTCACACCCGAGTCAATACTTTGTAGAAGCACATTTGGCGGCGATTACAGCTTTGAGTAGTCTTGCGTATGTCTGATCAGCTTTGCACATTTGGATTTGGGGATTTTCTCAAAGTTTCCTTGCAGATATTCTCAATTAGATGGGGAGCAGCAGTGAACAGCAATCTTCCAAGTCTTTACACAGATTTTCAATGGATTCAAGTCTGGGCTTTGGCTGGGCCACTCATGGACTTTCACATTCTTGTTCTAAAGTCATTCCAGCATTGCTTTGACTGTATGATTGTGGCCATTGTCCTGTAAGAACAAAATATTTGTCCCAGTCTAAGGTCGTTTGCACTCTGAAGCAGGTTCTCATCAAGGCTGTATTTGGCTTCCTTCATTGTTTCCTTCATCATTACCAGTCTCTCAGTCCCTGCTGCTGAAAAGAACCCCCCTAACATGATGCTGTCACCACCATGCTTCACCGTAGGGCTGGCGTTTCTCCTTACATAGCGCTTTGCATTAAGGACTAAGAGTTACATTTTTGTCTCATCAGACCGCTGAATCTTCCGCGTGCCTTTTTTCAAACTCCAGGCGTGCTGTCATGTGCTTTTGTCTCAGGAATGGCTTCCACCTGGCCATTCTCCCATGAAGCCCAGTTTAGTGAAGTGCTGTAGAGACTGTTGTTCTTCTGGCAGGTTCTCCCATCTCGGCCAAGGAACTCTGTAGTTCTGTCAGAGGTCATTGGGTTCTTGGTCACCTCCCTGACCAATGTCTTTCTTGCCAGGTTGCTCAGTTTGATTGGACGACCAGCTCTATGCAGAGTCTGGCTAGTTCCATATTTTTTCAATTTCCCAATGATGGAAACCACTGAGCTCTTGAAAACGTTCAATACTCTCTAAATTGTTTTAAAGCCTTCCCCAGATATATGCCTCATCATAATTCTATCTCGGAGATCTACGAACAGTTCCTTGGACTTCATGGTATAGTTTCTGCTCTGACATGCACTGTCAACTGTGGGACCTTATACAGTCCACAGGTGGACTCCAATCAAGTTGTAGTGACACCTCAAGGATGATCAAAGGAAATTGGATGTACCTGTGCACAATTTGGAGTGTCATAGCAAAGTGGTGTGAATACTTCTGTAAATGAAATATTTCTGTGTTTCATTTTCAATAGATTTGTAAAAATGCATAGAAACATGTTTTCACTTTGTCATTATGGGGTATTGTGTGTAGATAGGGGAAAACAAAATCGAGTTAATCCATTTTTAATTCAGGCTACAACACAACAAAATATGGGATAAGTCAAGGGTTGGAAATAGTTTGTAGTGTATTCCTTCTATTTGCATATCAGTCATTATAACATAACGTGCCTTTCCTAAAATGTCAACCAAATCACTTCTAATCTCATGTGTCAAGTCTTTGTCATGTCAAATCTGATAATTTTGGATAGATTATTACCATCACCTTCCCTCATCTATACAGATACAGTGGGGAGAACAAGTATTTGATACACTGCCGATTTTGCAGGTTTTCATACTTACAAAGCATGTAGAGGTCTGTAATTTTTATCATAAGTACACTTCAACTGTGAGAGACGGAATCTAAAACAAAAATCCAGAAAATCACATTGTATGATTTTTAAATAATTAATTTGCATTTTATTGCATGACATAAGTATTTGATCACCTACCAACCAGTAAGAATTCCGGCTCTCACAGACCTGTTAGTTTTTCTTTAAGAAGCCCTCCTGTTCTCCACTCATTACCTGTTTGAACTCATTACCTGTATAAAAGACACCTGTCCACACACTCAATCAAACAGACTCCAACCTCTCCACAATGGCCAAGACCAGAGAGCTGTGTAAGGACATCAGGGATAAAATTGTAGACCTGCACAAGGCTGGGATGGGCTACAGGACAATAGGCAAGCAGCTTGGTGAGAAGGCAACAACTGTTGGCGCAATTATTATTAAATGGAAGAAGTTCAAGATGACGGTCAATCTCCCTCAGTCTGGCACCATGCAAGATCTCACCTCGTGGGGCATCAATGATCATGAGGAAGGTGAGGGATCAGCCCAGAACTACACGGCAGGACCTGGTCAATGACCTGAAGAGAGCTGGGACCACATTCTCGAAGAAAACCATTAGTAACACACTACGCCGTCATGGATTAAAATCCTGCAGAACATGCAAGGTCCCCCTGCTCAAGCCAGCGCATGTCCAGGCCCGTCTGAAGTTTGCCAATGACCATCTGGATGATCCAGAGGAGGAATGGGAGAAGGTCATGTGGTCTGATGAGACAAAAATAGAGCTTTTTGGTCTAAACTCCACTCGCCGTGTTTGGAGGAAGAAGAAGGATAAGTACAACCCCAAGAACACCATCCCAACCGTGAAGCATGGAGGTGGAAACATCATTCTTTGGGGATGCTTTTCTGCAAAGGGGACAGGACGACTGCACCGTATTGAGGGGAGGATGGATGGGGCCATGTATCGCGAGATCTTGGCCAACAACCTCCTTCCCTCATTAAGAGCATTGAAGATGGGTCGTGGCTGGGTCTTCCAGCATGACAACGACTGCAAACAAAGGTTTCTGTACCAAATATTAAGTTCTGCTTTTCTGATGTATCAAATACTTATGTCATGCAATAAAATGCAAATTAATTACTTAAAAATCATACAATGTGATTTTCTGGATTTTTGAGTACCTATGATAAAAATTACAGACTTCTACATGCTTTGTAAGTGGGAAAACCTGCAAAATCGGCAGTGTATCAAATACTTGTTCTCCCCACTGTATCTTTCTTAAAGCTTTCTTAGAAAATACTCATAATAAGATACATTATCCATCTAAATCATACACATACCTAATCATCACACATGCGCACACACTCCCCCTCTCTCTCTCACACACACACACACACACACACACACACACACACACACACACACACACACACACACACACACACACACACACACACACACACACACACACACACACACACACACAATCTTCCCCACACTCACACACAAAGATCCTTGAGCCAAGGGGGAATTTCCATTTCATAAGGATTACAAGGAACCATTAAGTTTCAATTTCAGGGTTGGTAATACCAGCTTGTGCTGGCTGGGTGGCTCTCCATCCCTCTGGCCTCTGACCTCTAGATCTGCCAGGCTAATCCCAGGTTAATGACTGGGCCAGATCATATATGAGGTTACATAACACTCCTCTGAAACACACATGCGCACACATATACACACTCCCCCTTTGTCTCAGATTTTCCTTCTCTCTGCTCCTTCTCTCTGCTCCAACACAAAGTTCCTTCCCTGGATTTGAGAAACTGTTTTCTTGTTTTAAAAAAATATTCAAATTACATTAACAGCTTTTCTAAGTAATGAGTCTAAGGGGCGAGATGGAGTGTATGGAGAATACACAGCTTTCTTATCACGGCACAGCAAAAAGGAGCAACGCTGACAGACAGAGGAACTTTTCAGGGACCCTAAGAGCCTCAGCAAGGAGGACGAGAGGTGGGGTACAGAGGAAGATAGGGTCTGAGACGCTATAATTAACCATTTTCACTCAATAATAAATATAATCTATGAGAATGGTAATTATGGGGGCCAGTGGTTAGGGAAGGGTTCACAGATGGAAGTAATGGAGAGGAAAGTATTTTTCAGACAATATTAAGCCACATGCCAACATATTTTTAATAACTTGTTGTGCTATTGATGTGTGAAACTTACTCCTCAGCCTGGAGTCTCCCCACTTACGGCAGCAAATAGCTAGATTTTCACTTGGAGCTGACTGGTAAGACACTTTAGGATGGCAATCACGTGTGCTAGCAAGGCAGAGGTCTTGGGTTCTAGCCTCGATGTGAACCGAATCAATCTTGGTGTGAACCGAATCAGGAAGAAGTGACAATGACTATGAAAAGCTGTTCTCCTAGTACGGTTATTCCCAAACTGGGGTATGCGTGGGGGTACACACAATGCCGTCGGGGGTATGGCACATACAAATGTTTTTTTCTCGCCTGAGTAGCCTCGTTTCACTGCCCAAAATAAAATGTAACCATCTAGTGTTCAGCGAAATAACAACACAATGTCAAATACAGGTAGCCATCTTGGTCGGCGCCATCTTATCAGCAGCAGTACTACACCTGCACCTGTCGAAGACACAAGTTGTTCTGCTTCCATGAGGACATCCAATGCTAGCATCAGTAATTCCACATTTGTTGCTATCCCAGCAAGCATGGAAAGACAGTTGTGAATCTGATGCAGCTGAAGAGCTACTGCCCCGTTATCCGGGAAAGCACCGAACAACAGACAAGGGACGTTAGACCATCGAAGAGGCGCAAATATGATGAGAACTACATTGATTTGGGGTTCACTTATATAATTTGGGATAAAATAACACATTTTTTCAGCATGGCAGTGGAGAGTGAATGACCGCAACCCCTACGCACAACAAAATCTCCTGGAGGCAATGGTGGACGCCTGTGGTGATGTGTCTGTGGAGTCTATCCATGATTTTCTAAGGCAGACAAGGGCATTTTTCTCACGCTGCCTGGCCAGAGCAAACATATGTGTGACGTTGATGAGATATTATGGCCTTACCCAGACCTGAGACGAGATGATGAGAACGCTGATGCTGATGCAGATGCAGATGCTGATGCTGATGTTGATGCTGATGTTGATTTTGATGGTGATGCTGACGTGTGTTGTCTGAGGGAAAAGTTTGAATTGGGACCCAGAAGTTGGATGTTTGTACCGTTGGGTGGGAGTTTTAAAAATAGTGTGTGAAGATTTTAGAAAATTGTGAGTTGTTCCAGGAATTGTGTCTAAGGAATTGAGAAAAACTGTAATTACTGAGATATAACAAGTTAAATAATCAATTATTTACGTAAATACTTAGTGATTAATTCAAAAGAGATGGCACTTAGAAATTAACAAGAATTGTCCATATTTTCAAAACAGTAATTCACTTTCATAATGACTTATTGAGCGCCTTCTCTCATCAGTTAATTGCCATTTGAATACCAAAAGCCAGAACCTATTCACTGAATAATTACCTAGTAATTGACTGGTCTTCAAGAAACAGTCATGTCCTTTTTGTTGAGGTCTTCATCCTCTGTATCCTTACTAAGATTGTGTGAAATAGTTGTCATGCGGTCTGTGTGTTGGTGTGTGTATTGTTTAAGCCGTACGTGTGTGTGTGTGTGGTGTGTGCGTGCGTGCGTGTGTTTGTGTGTGTGTGTGTTTGTGTGTGTGTGTGTGTGTGTGTGTGTGTGTGTGTGTGTGTGTGTGTGTGTGTGTGTGTGTGTGTGTGTGTGTGTGTGTGTGTGTGTGTGTGTGTGTGTTTGTGTGCACGCATGCATGTGTGTGTTAAACTTTGTTCAGGGCTTGCTTTATTTTATTTATTTCCCCCACACACACATTCCCTCTCAGTGACAACACCCTCCACACACACATTCCCTCTCAGTGACAACACCCTCCACACACACATTCCCTCTCAGTGACAACACCCTCCACACACACATTCCCTCTCAGTGACAACACCCCCCTCCACACACACATTCCCTCTCAGTGACAACACCCCCCTCCACACACACATTCCCTCTCAGTGACAACACCCCCCTCCACACACACATTCCCTCTCAGTGACAACACCCCCCTCCACACACACACATTCCCACTCAGTGACAACACCCCCCTCCACACACACATTCCCTCTCAGTGACAACACCCCCCTCCAACCACATTCCCTCTCAGTGACAACACCCCCCACACATACACACACATTCCCTTTGCATAGATGTGGCCTGTGGAATGTTGTCCCAATCCTCTTCAAGTTGCTGGATATTGGCGGGAACTGGAACAGGCTGTCGTACATGTCAATCCAGAGCTACACAAATTTGCTCAAAGCGTGACATGTCTGGTAATAGAAGATGTTCAACAGTCCGATGGTCTGGTAATAGAAGCTGTTCGACAGTCTGATGGCCTGTTAAAAGAAACTGTTCAACAGTCTGATGGTCTGGTAATAGAAGCTGTTCAACAGTCTGATGGTCTGGTAATAGAAGCTGTTCAACAGTCTGATGGTCTAGTAATAGAAGCTGTTCAACAGTCTGATGGTCTAGTAATAGAAGCTGTTCAACAGTCTGATGGTCTGGTAATAGAAGCTGTTCAACAGTCTGATGGTCTGGTAATAGAAGCTGTTCAACAGTCTGATGGTCTAGTAATAGAAGCTGTTCAACAGTCTGATGGTCTAGTAATAGAAGCTGTTCAACAGTCTGATGGTCTGGTAATAGAAGCTGTTCAACAGTCTGATGGTCTGGTAATAGAAGCTGTTCAACAGTCTGATGGTCTGGTAATAGAAGCTGTTCAACAGTCTGATGGTCTGGTAATAGAAGCTGTTCAACAGTCTGATGGTCTGGTAATAGAAGCTGTTCAACAGTCTGATGGCCTTGTAATAGAAGCTGTTCAACTGTCTGAAATCCATGCTCTGATCTCGCAAAGTTTATTGTTCAGAGACTGTACATTATCAAAGTAATATACCAGGAAGCCGAGGGTTGTTTGCCATTTTCCTTAATCCCCTTCTCTGGTGGCGTCTTTTTGGACAAAGGGATCCAGCTCCGAAAAGTCACATTTGTGGTGAGTAATCTCCATAGATTACTCGGCGTTGAGGCAATTTTCTTCTTCACGATTGGCTGATCTGCCAATGAAGTTGGAAGTCCCGCCCAGTTGACTACATTAAAATGGTGGGAGCTCTCAATGGCGCTGCCCATGCTAATATGGCCTTTTGGCCACTAGAGGCCTCTATCATCCTCTATGCTTATCTCTCTGTCATAGGAAATAATACTAGAATATTTCTGTGCAAATAAAGTAAAGTAACACTAAAATAAACAAAAGACTGCAAAGTTGGCAGGGAGCTAGCAACAGGGCGACCACCATCTTGTTGTGAAAATTCCCTCTAGGAAGAGATAAATAGTAAGTGGTTCCATAGTAGCAGCCTGGTCCTATCAGCATGCACTCTGCATTATCCTACAACCGCTCGTTGGAAACGCCTTGAGATTTCAAAAGTTAATTACAGCTTCAAATTACGTGCACGACAAGTGCCAACACGAGACCAGGGAAACAGCCCTTTAATCTGTCCCTGGCCGCTGCTCCCCTCCTCCCAGCACCTTAAACGGTTGCACCAAAGCCACTGTTTACCAAATAAAAAAATCACAACTGTAGCAGGCAATCAACAACCACATGGATTTACCCATCACAGCGATTTACACAATTTCCTCCCCCTTGCTCGTTTGTTTGTGTATTGAAAAAGGGATGGAAAGACTAATGATTGAATTGAGCAGAGGCCTTTTTTGCAGCCAGTTTAAGAGAGAAATATGATTGCCGCTTTCATTGACAAATATAGCGTCCTTTTGAAACTTTTTAAATCTCTTTCATTGGTGCTAAGGATTACAATTATGAGCACAGTGCAGCAGCACCCGTGTGGTGATTTAGTTATTTGTACTCGCATGGAAGCTGTTCAGCTGGACCTATTCAAGAGCTGTGTAAAGATAGCTGAGGTGAGGTATGAAGGCTATCTGGACTGTGTGAAGAGATAGCTGTTGTGTACAGTTGAAGTCGAAGGTTTACATACACCTTAGCCAAATACATTTAAACTCAGTTTTTCACCATTCCTGACATTTAATCCTAGTTTAAATTCCCTGTCTTAGATCAGTTAGGATCACCATTTTATTTTAAGAATGTGAAATGTCAGAATAATAGTAGAGATAAATATTTACTTTCCCAGTGGGTCAGAAGTTTACATACACTAAATTAGTATTTAAAAGCATTGCCTTTAAATTGTTGAACTTGGGTCAAACGTTTTGGGTAGCCTTCCACAAGCTTCCCACAATAAGATGGGTGAATTTTGGTCCATTCCTCCTGACAGAACTGGTGTAACTGAGTCAGGTTTGTAGGCCTCCTTGCTCACACACACTTTTTCAGTTCCGCCCACAAATGTTCTATAGGATTGAGGTCAGGTCTTTGTGATGGCCACTCCAATACCTTGACTTTGTTGTCCTTATCGAACGCTGCCCGCACCCGCCCACCGGACTATCATCACTACTCTCGACGGGTCCGACTTAGAACACGTGGACTCCTACAAATACCTAGGCGTCTGGTTAGACTGTAAACTCAACTTCCAGACTCACATCAACCATCTCCAATCCAAAATTAAATCCAGAATTGGCTTCCTATTTCGCAACAAAGCCTCCTTCACTCATGCTGCCAAACATGCCCTTGTAAAACTGACTATCCTACCGATCCTTGATTTCGGCGATGCCATTTACAAAATAGCCTCCAACACTCTGCTCAGCAAACTGGATGTAATCTATCACAGTGCCATCCGTTTTCTTACTAAAGCCCCATATACTACCCACCACTGCGACCTGTATGCTCTCGTTGGCTGGCCTTCATTATATATTTGTCGCCAAACCCACTGGCTCCAGGTCATCTATAAGTCTTTATTAGGTAAATCCCAGCCCTATCTCAGTTCACTGGTCACCATAGCAACACCCACCCGTAGCATACACTTCAGCAGGTATATCTCACTGGTCACCCCCAAAGCCAACACCTCCTTTGGCCGCCATTCCTTCCAGTTCTCTGCTGCCAATGACTGGAACGAATTGCAAAAATCATTGAAGCTAGAGGTTCCTATCTCCCTCACTAACTTTAAGCATCAGCTGTCAAAGCTGCTTATCGATCACTGCACCTGTATATAGCCCTTCTGTAAATAGCCCACACTACTACCTCATCCCCATATTATTTTCGCTAATCTTGCACTCCAGTATCTCTATTTGCACATCATAATTTGCACATCCTTCATTCCTGTGTTAATGCTAATCTGTAATTTATATCACCACTATAGTCTATTTATTGTCCTACCTCCTAACCTTACTGCATTTTACACTACATTTGCACTCTGTATATAGATTTTCTATTGTGTTTTTGACTATGTTTGTTTACTGTGTAACTCTGTGTTGTTGTTTTTGTCGCACTGCTTTGCTTTGTCTTGGCCAGGTCGCAGTTGCAAATGAGAACTTGTTCTCAACTGACCTACCTGGTAAAATAAAGGTGAAAAAAAAAAGATGTTGCTTCAATATCTCCATATAATTGTCCTTCCTCATGATGCCATCTATTTTGTGAAGTGCACCAGTCCCTCCTGCAGCAAAGCACCCCCACAACATGATGCTGCCACCCCCGTGCTTCACGATTGGGATGGTGTTTTTCGGCTTGCAAGCCTCCCCCGTTTTCCTCCAAACATAACAATGGTCATTATGGCCAAACAGTTATATTTTTGTTTCATCAGACCAGAGGAAATTTCTCCAAAAAGTAAAATTTTTGTCCCCATGTGCAGTTGCAAACAGTAGTCTGTCTTTTTTATGGTGGTTTTGGAGCAGTGGCTTCTCCCTTGCTGAGTGGCCCTTCAGGTTATGTCGATATAGGACTCGTTTTACTGTTGATATAGATACGTTTGTACCTGTTTCCTCCAGCATCATCACAAGGTCCTTTGCTGTTGTTCAGGGATTGATTTGCACTTTTCACACCAAAGTACATTAATCTCTAGGAGACAGAACGCGTCTCCTTCCTGAGCGGTATGATGGCTGCATGGTCCCATGGTGTTTATACTTGCGTACTATTGTTTGTACAAAAGAACGTGGTACCTTCAGGCATTTGGAAATTGCTCCCAAGGATGAACCACTTGTCTTGAGGTCTTGGCTGATTTCTTTTGATTTTCCCATGATGTCGAGCATAGAGACACTGAGTTTGAAGGTAGGTTTGAAATACATCCACAGGAACACCTCCAATTGACTCAAATGATGTCAATTAGCCTATCAGAAGCTTCTAAAGCCATGACATCATTTTCTGGAATTTTCCAAGCTGTTCAAAGGCACAGTCAACTTAGTGTATGTAAACTTCTGACCCACTGGAATTGTGATATAGTGAATTATAAGTGAAATAATCTGTCTGTAAACAATTGTTGGAAGAATTACTTGTGTCATACACAAAGTAGATGTCCTAGCCGACTTGCCAAAACTATAGTTTGTTAACATGAAATCTGTGGAGTGGTTGAAAAAAGAGTTTTAATGACTTCAACCTAAGTGTATATAAGCTTCTGACTTCAACTGCATTGATGGGCTTTTAAAGGTTGTTGTGATATTCATTGAAATGGTTTTCAAATATGTGTAATTTTTAAATTTGTGTAGCTATTCATGTTGGTTAAACCATGACGTCAAATTGTGTCTTCCATTCTCCTTCACATCCACACATTCCAAGTTTGCTTGGAATGTATTTCTTCTTGTATTTCAACATCTAACATTCTTCACCTCTGAGTCAAAAAATGAATTTGAGTTTTTAAAGTTATTACCCACCAGATTGTTTTAGAAGAAGAAGGAGCAAGATAGTGATGTAAAGGTCTTTGTTGTCAATGACAGACTGGCCATCTGGAGCACCGGGAGTTTTTCCGGTGGGCCGCTTTACAATTGGGGCCAATGCAACACAAAATATAACCCCAGCCCCCATTAAAATAAAAATAACCAAGTGCTGTGCGTCTGACTGGCCCATGCGAGTGGGTATTTGCTGGCCCACACTGCCACTGCGGTTGGGTATTAAGTGGTGACATTCTGATAAGTAGTGGAGTAGAGCAAGATGGACAAACAAAAACTGAGAAAATATGTAAAGGTGGTGCTGAAAAGCGGAGAGAGAAGAGGTTGAAGTCCCTTGAGGCTGATGCAGCCAAATATTTTAAAATAACAAATAATTCAAAATTAGTGAAGGCACTGGCAGCAGAGAGGAGAGAGATCAGAGAGAGCAGCCCATTGAGCCCAGCGATACAGGTTAACTGTTAGTCAAGGTTATGCAGCTGAAGCGGTAAGACAGAAGACAATAGGGATAAGATAAGCAATGTTTGGGTTTGGCTAGCTGGTTATTTAGCTATATCGGGTGCCTTTTGTTGAAACAAGCACTCGTCAATGTCACTTTTCGTAAACCGACCAATCACAGTCTGGATGGGGCGGGACATTAAAAAAAGGTTGACATGCTACAGCAAACTTTGTTTATTACCGTATCATTGTCCAAAGACATGATAATTTCTTTCTCAGTGCACATTAGCATGAAGGCCTCCAGGTGCTTCTGGGTTAAAGTGGTCCTGAGTCTGTTTTTTATGAATTTCACTGTTGAGAAGCTTCTCTCACAGGCTACTTGTGTGATGGACAGTGTTAATAGTAATTTGTAGGCCAGTTCAAGTAATCTTGGTAGGCATCAGTTAGGAGATTGTACTGAGAGAGGATGAGATGAACACAAATGACACAGTTTTTACAGGAGGAACAAGTTTTTCTCTCTAGTTCTACATCCTGCTGTTCCATGGAAGGATCCTCCTCACTTCCTTGTGGCATCTCACTGGCTGTCCTGACAGTGTAACCTTCCAGAGGGGACATCTTTAGTCTGTCCCACTAGGACGCAAGGCTGAACAGCTCACCACATAATGTGCCAACCGTAGCTCTATTGTCAAACCTAAGCAGACATTTGCTTATTTCTTCGAGAGCTGAGTTGGGGAGCCCATTTTCCCTCACTTGAGCAAAGTTTCTAGGGTCCAAACCGGTAAAATCTGAGCAAAGTTTTGCAGTAGCAGAAAACCTTCTATGAATACTGTCTATCAAAGTGTCAACAATGACGTTGTGTACTTTGACCTTGAAGTCAGTATCAAGTGATGCTAGTGGCTCATCTTCTGCAAGCTCTCCTGGTGCTTTTTTCTTTTTCCTGACCCTTTTCTCAGTAAGGGCAGTCTTACAGTCAGCTCAGTCTTCCTTCTCTTGCAGCTTTCCATTGGCCCACTTCACAAACTAATCAGCTGCTCTCTTAACTCCTTCAAAGTCCCTAACACACTTCCTAAGGCTGTCCTCTGAGCTGTGAGAACATCCATTCCCCTTGTCTGTAAGTATTTTGAAAGAGGAGATGTATGCTCAAAAATGCGAAGGAAGATTTGAGCAGTGAGCACTGTCTCATACTTCAAAAGGGCTTCTATGAATCCCTTTGTTTTGGCCCTCACAGTTGGCTTTAGTATAGTGTCTTCTAGAATGGTGTCTAAAGTCATAAGCACATCAAAAAACAAGGCTTCCTGAGGATTCCCGAAGCACCCAAACACTTTACTTAGAGCCTGATCCTTAGCCAACCACCTAGTTTCCCCTATTGGGCACAGTCATCTGTGATGCTTGTCCTGACTCCTCTCTTCCCACTTTTGCATACTCTTCTATGACTCTCTTATGAACACTGCTATGTCATTAAGCTGTGAAAACAGTGATGCACTTTCCACAACACTGCCAGTTGTGTCTGCCAGTACAATATTCAGAAGATGGGTGTAACACCATATATGAATCTTAGTAGGAGACTGCTCAGAGAGAAGTGTAGAGAACCCCCGATACTGTCCCTGCATGTTAGCTGCACCATCCGTTGAGTTGCCCACACATGTGCCGATGTCTATATTGACATTAAGTAATACTTTTTTCAGTTGCTCTGCAAAATATTGCCCTGTAGATGATTCACAGTCCACCACAGCAATCAATCTTTCATGAATGACATCTGTGACATATCTTAGTATGATAGAACACTGGTCCTTTGAGCTGATATCTTGGGTCGTATTTACTTGGATTGAAAACATGCCTACCTAACTTCCTCTGCGATAGTGGTCTTTATTAGTTGGCTGATGACATCCACAACTTTGTTGATTGTGTCTTTTGACAGCAGGGTAACAAGAGATCTTCTCTCCTTAGTGCCAGTTTCATGGTGCTTCTTACTATTCTCTATGCAACTGTTTACATGCTGTTGGAGGCAAACGTCATATTTGCTCGAGAGTAGAATCAATTCTAGGTTTTCCAAGCAATAAGCAGCCTCTGCTTTATCTCCCCTGTAGCTAAGGCCACATTTGCCTTTAACTTTAATGACATCCACTATGCACTCCATCACCTGACGTTTCTTCTTCACTTGCTCGCTATGTAAGGACATTTGGTAGCCAGTCAACAGGCTTTTCACATCTGCCTTTTTTACATTTGGAAAGTTAGCTCTATGGACATTACTTTTTTCATGTTCCAATATCCTTTGGTGAATATGCTTCCAGGCTTTCATTCCGCCACTTTATGAAAGGGCCATCACTAACCAAAGGTGCAAATGCCAAACAGACAGTACAGTATAGATATTAAGTCAACCACTTGTGATCGGTTCCATCTTTGTTGTTAAAAACTTTTGGTGTAGGAAGTTTTGGTGTTTGTTGAGGATGATAACAAAAAAACATATCTATATCATGTGACTGAGGGCGAGCAAAGTAATGAAAACAATCAACAGCCGTATCTTCATGTGTCTGCTGCTAAACTGTTGTTGCCTCGGTGATCAGTCCCTGAGTAGACTCTGCTCTCTCTTTAACACTTCCTTCAGGAGGCCCATGAGACTCATCTGTACCTGCTTTAAATTACAATAAAAAGACATCTGTAAGGCTTTAGCTAATTTAGCTGGTTTAACATGGAAACGTGTTTTGACTGATACATTGTAGACTTATTTTCCATGCTAAAACATGCAGTCATATTTATTTTCATCCTGTTCCCTTTCAATTGTGGTATTTGTATGTTTACTATTCTTATTCTACTATTAATTATAAAAAGCGTAATAGGTCTCTAGTAATATGTGGATATAAATAATGGTGATATTGAACTAATATATCTGGTCATATTAGATTGTTCACACAATGTGGTACAACAGCTCTACCTGTGCCTTCCACAGCAGGGATCCTTCTGGGTACATTACTGGGTCCTGGCACTGCCTCAGACACTAAATCAAATTTTAAAATGTTTTAATTGTTATAATTGTTAGCACAAGTCCCCCCTCCCTACAAAACAAAAGTGTTCTGATCGTCTTTAACATTGAGCAATCCTACCTGCCCCCCTGGCGTTATGGGCTCATGGCTGGTGCCTGGTACTGCCTCTTCTTCACTGCCAGCAGTAAACTGGTCTACTGGTACTGGCTGCTGCTTAGAGACTACAATAGACAACAAAGTGTCTCACACTTAGATGGCGTCGCGACATAACATTTTGCATTTAACAAAGCACTTATTAGTATCGTATATGTTATATGCTGGCTGCCATATGGCCACACAATTCCTTGACACTAAACTTGAATTGTGATTTATAGGCAATGGTTACACGTTATATTTTGTTATGCACGCCTGACATCTTGGCAGTTGGTACTGTACTGTAGCCTGCAGTACTGTTAGTTAGCATACCTGTCTTATCGTCACCACCACAAAGGCGGGAAACTCATCAACTTACATAGGATCCCCAATTAGAGAAAACGCAGGGCAACTGCCTCTAATTGGGGTTCAACAAATACCAAATATAGAGTTTTCCAGAAAACTCTCCTCTGTCAAGCCCTGACCTTAGCCACCAGACAAACATAGAGATGCCTGGCAGCATCCCCACAGTCAGGACCTGACACAGCCCGGCCCACCGGGAATGTTCCCGTTTCTCCCGATTAGCCACTCCGGGCCTGCATTGTGCCAATATGTGCTCCTTCAAGCCAGCCTCCTCCTAAGAGCAACACGTTCCCCTTGTTATATTTTACATATATTTTACTAAAGTTATTGTTATAAATATTGTTCAGTAATCTTGTTTACATAGAGTGTGGCGTGGGTTGTGTGGGTGGTGGTGTATCGTTGGGGGGGTTTTGGTGGGCCAGTCTTAGTCAAAAAGTCCAGGGCCATTTTTCATTCCGAGTCCGTCCCCGGTTGTCGTCAATGGTGAGAGGCCATGATAGGGAGGAAAACGGCACTAATGGCCCTGTGAAAAATCATAATGGCTTCCAAAACCATCACCTCCTTCCTGTCCTGTCTAGCTGTGCCAGAAGTCTGACTTTCATCAGTACTCGGTCTGTAGGCTTGTTTGACCATGTTTCTATCTGTCTCGGAGTCAGGCAGGACCATAGAGATATATAGAGGACTCTAGAGATAGATAGAGGACGCCATAATGGGACAGATACCATGGGTGAGACAGGCTTCAATATCAACAGAGGTTCACCAAATTAGCTCAGTGGCGCGCAGCCGCCTTCCTGAGCCACAGCCTTTGGTTGTGAAGTTGAGCAGTCACATCGCAGATGAAACCCACAGCAAGGATTTATGTTAACATGCTTCCTCCACCTTTATCTTATCAGGCCCAAAATACAGGCCAATCAGACATACTCTCTCTCTCTCTTTCTAACCTCCCGCACCCCTCCTCTCTCTCTCTCTCTCTCTCTCTCTCTCTATTTCCCTCTCAGTCTCTCTCTATATCTCTCTCTTTCCCACTCTGTTTCTCTCTCTCTCTCTCTCTCTCTCTCTCTCTCTCTGTCTCTCTCTTTCTCTCCCTTTTATACTGCTTATCTCCAACAAAGAGACTAAGAAGAAGAAGTATTGTGTGTTGTTGACTTAAGAATATAACTGCGTAAAAGGGGCCACAGCCTGCCTCTTAACAGGGTCCTTAATCTCATTCTATTTAAATTTACTAGCTAGGATATGTTGAGAGTCCAATTACACAAGTAAACACAGCATAGTATGTTAGATACTGTAATAGTGCTTTAGCTCAGACGGCCATTGTCAATAATCCAGATAATACTGCTATAGCAGATATATGGTAATAAACGTTATGGCTAATTTTAGTCAGATCCCCTCTAATTTCTGTTATTTCTGCTCTAGCTAAGGCACTTAAACAAGATAGAATCTCTTTGGTTGAACAAAATGGCCTAGCATAAATGCTGTATAGATTACTGTGGGACTGGTATGATATAATCCTATACAAGGGCATTACAGATGATTTATCACCATCACATCTGGTATTCACCAGATGAGGCGGGAGTCTTGACTATTATAATATGAAGCGTATCACAATTGTTTTTGAGGATGTTACGCACGAGCACACACACACTCAGAAAAAGGAGAAGAGGAATCATACAAACACTCAACGTAGAGGACAGGGCGGACACAGACGCACATCCTCTCTCGCCTCTAAGCTGTAAATGAGCATGGCTGGTGTGGATCAGCGCCTCCTGGCCAAATGGTTTGTGTCGGCACACTGAGAGCACATCATCATGCTGCTTATTTTGGACTGGCACGCCGCTGTGAGGAGCAAGGTAAGGCATGCCACAACACACAGGCATACAGGCACACATTCACACACACACCAACACACACACACACCCTTGTATACAATGAGATGAAGCACTTCAGAGGCAGAGGGTCGACAGATTAAAGCTACAGATAATGATAAGAAAAAAGTCAAGCTTAGCTACAGATAATGATAAGAACAAATCAAGTTTAGTTACAGATAATGATATAAAAAAGTGTTTATCTACAGATAAAGATAAGAAAAAAGGCAAGAGTAGCTACAGATAATGATAAGAAAAAATTCAAGAGTAGCTACAGATAATGAAATGAAAATATTGAGAGTAGCTACAGATAATGATAAGAAAACATTCCAGAGTAGCTACAAATAATGATAAGAAAAAAGTCAAGAGTAGCTACAGATAATGATAAGAAAGTCAAGAGTAGCTACAAATAATGATAAGAACAAGGTCAAGAGTAGCTACAGATAATGATAACAACAAAGTCAACAGTAGCTACAGATAATGATAACAACAAAGTCAAGAGTAGCTACAGATAATGATAAGAACAAGTCAAGAGTAGCTACAGATAATGATAAGAACAAGTCAAGAGTAGCTACAGATAATGATAAGAACAAAGTCAAGAGTAGCTACAGATAATGATAGAACAAGTCAAGAGTAGCTACAGATAATGATAAGAACAAAGTCAATAGTAGCTACAGATAATGATAAGAAAAAGTCCAGAGTAGTTACAGATAATGATATAAAAAGTCAAGAGTATCTACAGATAATGCTAAGAACAAGTCAAGAGTAGCTACGGATAATGATATAAAAAGTCAAGAGTAGCTACAGATAATGATATAAAAAGTCAAGAGTAGCTACAGATAATGATATAAAAAGTCAAGAGTAGTTACAGATAATGATATAAAACCTCAAGAGTGGCTATAACAGATAATGATATAAAAAGTCAAGAGTATATACAGATAATGATATAAAAAGGTAAGAGTAGCTACAACAGATAATGATAAAAGTCAAGAGTAGATACAGATAATGTTAAGGACATACCTTTCTCAACTCGAACAAACACACTGCCTGATAGTGAACAAACACACACACACACACACACACACACACACGCACACACACAAACATGGAGATAATGTAATCTCCCGCAAAGGGACAGTTCCACACGCTGTCACACACACTCTCCTACTCTCTCACTGTCTCTCTCTCTCCCACACACACTCCTACAGCACAGGGCCCTGGTGACCATGTGAGTTTAATGGCATTACTGATGAGGTCAAAGAGAGAGGGGAGCCGGGTTAATTGAGTGCTGCTCAGCAAATCTCAGGTTGAATTATGATTACAAATTCTCAATGTTCACAAGGAAAATATGATAAATATAGCTGCCAGCTGGGCTGAATGTGGAGCCATGCAAAGACACGAGGAATCTTCTTCCCCATGAGATGGTATCTGTGGAAATTAGGTTATAATACCAGATAGAGGAAAGGACAATTATCACATCTCCAAATCCAACAGGATTTACAGACACAGATAAGAGCCACTGCAACTTTGCTTGAGTAAGCTGCTATGGCTTCTTCAGTTCTGACTCACAGAATGTATCCTTAAAAGGCTTGTGTGGAAAATAATATATTATTTGTATGAGTATGAACACATATTAATAATAATAATATTAATAATAAAACAATAATAACTTTATTTGTACAGCGCTTTTCAATTAAAGTCCAATCAAATCAAATCAAAGTTTATTTGTCACATGCGCTGAATACAACAGGTGTAGACCTTACAGTGAAATGCTTACTTACAAGCCCTAACCAACAGTGCAGATTTTAAGTAAAAAATAAGTATTAGGTAAACAATAGATAAATGGAACTGGCCATAGATAAATAAAGAAATAAAAAACAGTAAAATTACAGTAAAAAATAACAGTAGTGCGGGGGTACCGGTTAGTCGGGCTAATTGAAGTAATATGGGGTGCGGGACACAATGCAAATTGTCCGGGTAGCCATCTGGTTACCTGTTCAGGAGTCTTATGGCTTGGGGGTGAAAGCTGTTGAGAAGCCTTGTGTACCTAGACTTGGCGCTCCGGTACCGCTTGCCGTGCTGTAGCAGAGAGAACAGTCTATGACTGGGGCTGGAGTCTTTGACAATTTGTAGGGCCTTCCTCTGACACCGCATGGTATAGAGGTCCTGGATGGCAGGAAGCTTTGCCCCAGTGATATACTGGGCCGAACGCACTACCCTCTGTAGTGCCTTGCGGTCGGAGGCACTACATACCAGGCAGTGATGCAACCTGTCAGGATGCTCTCAATGTTGCAGCTGTAGAACCTTTTGAGGATCTGAGGGCCCATATGCCAAATCTTTTCAGTCTCCTCAGGCGGAATAGGCTTTGTCGTGCCCTCTTCACGACTGTCTTAGTGTGTTTGGACTATTCTAATTTGTTGGTGATGTGGACACCAAGGAATTTGAAGCTCTCAACCTGCTCCACTACAGCCCTGTCGATGAGAATGGGGGCATGCTCGGTCCTCCTTTTCCTGTAGTCCACAATCATCTCCTTTGTCTTTGAGGGAGAGGTTGTTATCCTGGCACCACACAGCCAGATCTCTGACCTCCTCCCTATAGGCTGTCTCGTCGTTGTCTGTGATCAGGCCTTCCACTGTTGAGTCGTCTGCAAACTTGGAGTCGTGCCTGGCCATGCAGTCGAGGGTGAACAGGGTTTCTGGGATAATGGTGTTAATGTGAGCCATGACCAGCCTTTCAAAACAAACTTCATGGCTACAGACGTGAGTGCTACGGGTCTGTAGTCATTTAGTCAGGTTACCTTAGTGTTCTTGGGCACAGGGACTATGGTGGTCTGCTTGAAACATGTTGGTATTACAGACTCAATCAGGGACATGCTGAAAATGTCAGTGAAGACACTTGCCAGTTGGTCAGCACATGCTCGGTGTACACGTCCTGGTAATCCGTCCGGCCCAGTGGCCTTGTGAACGTTGACCTGTTTAAAGCTCTTACTCACGTCGGGAGAGCTTTGTATGCATCTCTGTGTGTGGTTTTAAGGTGGTCTAGAATGCTTCATATAGTGCATCAATGAGAGGTGTTTGGTCGAGAGCGTTGGCCGGCCAGCACAAGGTTCCTCCAGGTCACTCTGTCTGCGACCATCAGATAGAAACAGACAAAAGGACAGGAGAAAAAACTGAGGACGGGAGGGCAGGGAATAGAGAATGTGAATAGAGTTTTTGGTGTGATCACACAGCAACCTTTCTCTCTGCTGTTCTTTTACAGGGGTTTATTAATCCATATACTGAAGGGACCTGCCACACAAACCAGACAAAATATTCATAATTTTAACCACATAACAGATCAATGTATTTATGTGCTGGCAAGAACCCGTGGAATCCCATTACACACACACACACATAAATGTGAAAATGTAGAAAATAACTGCCCCCACCGCCCTCCTTTCCCTCCACAGATAGCAGCACATGTATAATTGCATTGTGCAACAGTGCGTACCTTAGAGGAAATAATTATCACTATAAAAAGAGCAATTACTAACCTGGCAGAGAGTTGCAATGGATTTTAATGTGTCTGTAAATTCTTCTCACACACTCGCTTTTGATGGATACACAACCATACTTACAAACACCACCATTTAATATGGCCATACAGTGGGGAGAACAAGTATTTGATACACTGCCGATTTTGCAGGTTTTCCCACTTACAAAGCATGTAGAGGTCTGTAATTTTTATCATAGGTACTCTTCAACTGTGAGTGACGGAATCTAAAACAAAAATCCAGAAAATCACATTGTATGATTTTTAAGTAATTAATTTGCATTTTATTGCATGACATAAGTATTTGATACATCAGAAAAGCAGAACTTAATATTTGGTAGAGAAACCTTTGTTTGCAATTACAGAGATCATACGTTTCCTGTAGTTCTTGACCAGGTTTGCACACACTGCAGCAGGGATTTTGGCCCACTCCTCCATACAGATCCTTCAGGTTTCGGGGCTGTCGCTGGGCAATACGGACTTTCAGCTCCCTCCAAAGATTTTCTATTGGGTTCAGGTCTGGAGACTGGCTAGGCCACTCCAGGACCTTGAGATGCTTCTTACAGAGCCACTCCTTAGTTGCCCTGGCTGTGTGTTTCGGGTCGTTGTCATGCTGGAAGACCCAGCCACGACCCATCTTCAATGCTCTTACTGAGGGAAGGAGGTTGTTGGCCAAGATCTCCCGATACATGGCCCCATCCATCCTCCCCTCAATACGGTGCAGTCGTCCCCTTTGCAGAAAAGCATCCCCAAAGAATGTTTCCACCTCCATGCTTCACGGTTGGGATGGTGTTCTTGGGGTTGTACTTATCCTTCTTCTTCCTCCAAACACGGCGAGTGGAGTTCAGACCAAAAAGCTCTATTTTTGTCTCATCAGACCACATGACCTTCTCCCATTCCTCCTCTGGATCATCCAGATGGTCATTGGCAAACTTCAGACGGGCCTGGACATGCGCTGGCTTGAGCAGGGGGACCTTGCGTGCGCTGCAGGATTTTAATCCATGACGGCGCAGTGTGTTACTAATGGTTTTCTTTGAGACTGTGGTCCCAGCTCTCTTCAGGTCATTGACCAAGTCCTGCCGTGTAGTTCTGGGCTGATCCCTCACCTTCCTCATGATCATTGATGCCCCACGAGGTGAGATCTTGCATGGTGCCCCAGACCAAGGGAGATTGACCGTCATCTTGAACTTCTTCCATTTTCTAATAATTGCGCCAACAGTTGTTGCCTTCTCACCAAGCTGTTTGCCTATTGTCCTGTAGCCCATCCCAGCCTTTTGCAGGTCTACAATTTTATCCCTGATGTCCTTACACAGCTGTTTGATTGAGTGTGTGGAGTCTGTTTGATTGAGTGTGTGGACAGGTGTCTTTTATACAGGTAACGAGTTCAAACAGGCGCAGTTAATACAGGTAATGAGTGGAGAACAGGAGGGCTTCTTAAAGAAAAACTAACAGGTCTGTGAGAGACTGAATTCTTACTGGTTGGTAGGTGATCAAATACTTATGTCATGCAATAAAATGCAAATTAATTATTTAAAAATCATACAATGTGATTTTCTGGATTTTTGTTTTAGATTCCGTCTCTCACAGTTGAAGTGTACCTATGATTAAAATTACAGACCTCTACATGCTTTGTAAGTAGGAAAACCTGCAAAATCGGCAGTGTATCAAATACTTGTTCTCCCCACTGTATGTAGCGGCGGTTGGTTCAGTGAACCACATTCATGTGTTGAGTAACTTTAAATAACTGTCCAGTGAAAGTCTCACTTTTAAAAGTTCATATTCTGTTAACACATACCCAAATAATGTTGACTCATCCTATATTCGTATTTGTGGTCACAGCAAACATTTGAGAAAAAACACTTCAAAAACCCCATTCAAACTTGATGATGTCATCCTCCTGAAGAGGATGAACTGGCCAATCAGCGGTCTACTCGCATTAATAATTTTAATGATCAGTATACGCCCACACCATTTTGTTGTTGGAGTATGCCCACATCATTCCAACACAGAAAAGCTGCTTTTAACTTACTTAATTACCAATTTGTGGAAGGAAAACTATTTCACTCATATTGTAATTAATTATTGGTCATATTTCATAGATATCTGGAAACACTGGACAGTTACACTAGCCTAGATTCAATCTGGACCTTGGAAGATCTGTGTTATAGCGCAATTGACATTTAAAGGTAATTTCAGGTTGAGCCGACATACAGTGCATTCGGGAAAAGTATTCAGACCCCTTGACTTTTTCGACATTTTGATACATTCTAAAATTCTAAAATTGATTAAAGATTTTTTTCGGCCTCATCAATCTACACACAATACACCCATAAAGACAAAGCAAAAACAGGTTTTTAGAAAATGTTGCTAAGATATATATATATATTTTTTTTATATCACATTTACATAAGTATTCATACCCTTTACTCAGTAATTTGTTGAAGCGATTTCAGCCTTGAGTCTTCTTGGGTATGACGCTAAGAATGATGGAGGCCACTGTGTTCTTGGGGACCGTCAATGCTGCAGAATTTTTTTGGGACCTTTCCCCATATCTGTACCTCGACACAATCCTGTCTCGGAGTTCTATGGATAATTCTTTCAACCTCGTGACTTGGTTTTGTCTCTGACATGCACTGTCAAATGTGGGACCTTATATAGACAGATGTATGCCTTTCCAAATCATGTCCAACCAATTGATTTCCCACAGGTGGACTCCAATGAAGTTGTATAAAACATCTCAAGGACGATCAATGGAAACAGGATGCACCTGAGCTAAATGTTGAGTCTCATAGAAATGGTCACAGCAAATACATTTGCAAATATTTCTAAAAACCTGTTTTCGCTTTGTCATTATGAGGTATTGTGTGTAGATTGAATAAATATGTTTTTATCCATTTTAGAATAAGGCTGTAACTTAACAAAATATGGAAAAAGTGAAGGGGTCTGAATACTTTTTGGAGTGCACTGTGTGCAGCTTTTACCGTGACTGCGGTCTATGCGATTGAATTGAATCTAGCCCTAAAGCTTTATCAAAATTCACAACTGACAGAAGTTTGCTGAATTTCAATAGCTAATATCCATTTTCGATTAGGTGATGTCATTTCAATTCATTGCAGATCTTGTGAATAAATTGCTCTCCAAATTAGGTGTCATTGTAGCGGGGTTACTCATTTTCATCTTAAACGTCATAATAAAATAATAATTTAAATTATATGGACGCGAGAGTGAATGATTTTGTCATTTGTACTACAAGCGGTGGGTTCTGTGCGCTGTGTCACGAAAAAATGAAAATATGCATTAAGGCGCGCAAAAGCCGCTAACGAGCAGAAAGGAGAAAAACTGTAGTCAAGATTTTGCCGATTCCACATTGCTCTGTCAGATAATTAATCAGAATCTGCTCCATGCCTCCTTTTGAGAATGTGGCCATCTATCAAAGTCTTCGCTTATCCTGCCCTCTCTAATATGTCTCCCCACTGAAGTGGGCTACTCTCCTTTCTATAGAACTTAACAAATTAGAAATTGATTGACTGTGTCAGGCAATTATTGAAGATCACCATTGTCCATATTCTTTGAGGGCATTTACAGCCTGGGCTCTGTCCAACCTGTAGTCTGACTGAGCAATGAGGAGGATGACAACTTCCTAGATCTGTCAATGGCAGCCTGTGCCTCATTTTTTCCCTCTGTCTGTATTTACAGTAAGTTAGCACATAGTACATGAGTTAAAGGGGAATGGGAAAAATACAGGCACCATGAAAGGAGCCACTGAAGAGGCATCCTGCCTGCAGCCACACCAACAACAGGTGAGTGGCGCAATCTACGTTGCCTTGGTGCTGAATCGTCTCCCGATCTTCATAGCTCTAATCCTGGTGCTGTTCATGGTGCTGAATTGTTTACATTGGCACCTGTAATGGTACAACTTGGGGAACCCACAGCCACAGGTGAAGATGTAACAACCTGGCAACACCCGGCAACAGGCTAAGTCATGGTGCAAGACCATATCAACCCACTAGACTAGATGAGCAACACTACATCCCATGTGTTTTACAAAATGCCTTGCATGTATTCATGGCCAGACATATTACATGAGCATACCTCACCTATGGTTACATTGCCATGAGTCTGCTGTGCCATGACAGATTGCTCATTGGGTTACATAGCGATCAGCATCACTCCTTCTAGCATTAGCTTATAAGTAACACAATCTGGTGTCTAATTTCAAACAGCTGTCTACTACGCCACAGGATGGATGGCAGGCGGGCAGAAACACCTTGATGATTCATTGCCTGTGAAATGAAGATGAATATTTAATATCATCTCATATTAACAGACTGAGTACAGTCATCCAACATAAACAGAACAACCAACAAACCCACTGTCAGTCTGTCACAGTCTGTGTTGCTCCAGGGTTAAATAGGGATTTTGAGTACTACCACGTCTGTCCAGCACATTCAAAGTTTGTCCTTCTAATGGTGAAACACTACTGGGCTGGTTTTTATTTATTTTTTATTTTTTTTACGTCTGTGTTCATTTCCAGACAACATTAACTGAAATATGATTTAATCCAAATTGGATATAAAAAAAATCTTATTTGTTGATTAAACCCTTCTTAACCTCTTTAACTAGAGTTAAGTGCATGTGTCTGTGTGCCTGTGTGTATGCCTCCATGCCTGCTCCTTCCTAACTAGGTTTGCAGGGCTAAATTGAGTGTGTTGCTGAGTATAATTCAATCGTAGAACTGCCCCATTTCCCTCTGCCCACCTGCTTGGTCACACTAATTTAATGCAACAGTAGTTGCACAAAATCCATGTCAGTAAATTTCACCTCTAAGGAGGAACATGTGCCATCACCGGCCCTGCCTGTGTTGCCTGGTAACCCAACACAACCACAGTTGCTTACCCCAACACACCCACATAACTAACCCTAACATTCCAGTGGAGTCTAAGTTATAAAAACAACCATGCTGGATAACCCATAACCAATGTGGCTAAATCTCATTTGGAAAGTAATGGCACCTTGGGACGACACCCTGGCTATCACTCTAATGGATTCTGCTTCTTTCATGTGAATCTCTAGCAGGGTCAGAGTTCACCGTTAGATCAACTACAGCAGTCTGATATGACCCATGCACCATTTCCAAAAGTAATAACCTGGCTTTTTTACATAACAATCCCGTCACACATTAAACTGGCATTAGTGTTCGTGTCATTATCCATTCTCAAAGGCTACATGGGCTGTGAACATTCCGGAAGCCCTTCTGAGATATCAGTCCACAGCACTCTTATTATGGGCGTGATCCCTAGAGAAGGTTTCCCTCTGCACAATAGTATACAGACTATAATCTTATTAATCTAATTTTATTGTGTATAGTAGCTTTACACTGAAGCAAACTGATTTTTAGTAATGACATACTTGTCATGTGACAACTTTCACAGCTATTTGTCTAGGTTCAGTTTGAGTTGAGTTTATTCATGCTGTGCACAATGGCATCTAAGCGCTGAATTGCTGTACACAGTACTACCCTAATGTTTTAGCTAATACTGAAATGCAAGTACACTCTCCTTTAGATGGGAGAGCAGCCAAAGGAATATTATAGTTATACTAAGTAGTGAGGTGCTAAAAGCTTAGTGTTCTGAGTCGTCCTTCCCAGATCTGGTTTGGCAGTATTTCAGTCTGGCATTAAAAAAAACAGTATATTTCAGCTTGGCCTTAAGAGCAGTATCGCGGTACACAGCAGGAGAAGGGAAGTGACAGGAATGCGGTGATCCCAGGGAGGTCTCATTAATATTCACTCAGGAATAAAAAAGGTTTAGCAGAACATCATCACTGCGAATGAACTGCAGGTCACAGCAAGACCTGGGATTGTCCAGGCGTTTGGATCCTGGGTTTGAATTTACAAGCATGTCCACTCCAGATACGGTGTCTCACAGAGGTGGTAATTATTGGTAATGAGTCTTATTGTGCGGAGTTAGGCTGAAGGCTTTGTCTGATTTCACCATATGCTAACAACACTCCCATGAGCCAGTACCACCGTATTATGCCGGTGTAGCGGATGGCTAAGTTAGCGTTGCTACTGCCTTCCTGAGACCTGAAGAGCTGCCACTGATCGTTAACATGCTAGCTTGCAGAGTATGTTGTGACGTGGTGTGGGTTCGAGTCCTGGGTCCGCCGTGGCTGGGTTGGACTGCATTATACAGTGGGTATCAAAAGTATTCACCCTCTTGGACTTTTCACATTTTGTTGCATGAAAAAGTGGGATTTAAATGGATTCGTGATTTGTCATTGAGCTACATAAAATACTCCATAATGTCAAAGCGAATAGAAAATTCTACAAATGTTAACAAATTAATCAAAATAAAATAACTAAAATATAGTTGTTGCAAAAGTATTCACCCCTTTTGTTTAGTTCAGGAGTCAACTTTGGCTAAACATAGTTACATGGACTCACTCTAAGTTAAATAATAATAGGGGTTGACATTCTTTTTTAATGACTAACCTTTCCTCCGTCCCCCATACATCTGTAACCAAGTATTGAATTTCAAGGACAGATTCAACTACAAAGACCAGGGATATTCTCGAAAGCTTCATAAAGAAGGGCAGTGATTGGTAGATGGTTAAAAAAAACTTGAATATTTGACATCAAGCTCCATATAAAGGCATATCATGACGTTTCTACGCAGCAGGGTCTCCGTCACGAGGGTGCACATGTGCAGTTGTTACCCATCTCAGTCAGCCACATAAAATAATAATGTAAAATAATCACAAATGTTTTAGGTGGAAAAGTACACATTTCCTGACTCAAATAATAATAATAATAATAATATGTTTGACAAAGAAAGCTAATTCGGCCAGGCGCTTTCAATAAAACAACAAAAATATTTCTGAGTTTACTGGCAACGGACCAGAGCAAGGCCTGCATCAAGCAACATCAAAAGTCACGTGACCCATTTTTGTGACCCGTTTCCTTTAAAGCCCTCTAGAGTCTAAGCCGGGGGAAGGGAAAGGGTTCTAAACTAGCATATGGAATTGTTTTAAGATGGTCATACAAATAATTATTTAGCCATTTGATTTTGAATTTTAAGACCCCTTAAGGTAACAAAAAACATATTTCAAAAAAATTGGGATGAAACGTTAAATTTGAAATTATCTGAGAGATATAAGAAAGATCAGGAAACTATATTATATATATAATTTTTTACATGTGTTTACCTTATTGTAGCCACTACCTCCGTATATACTTCCATAAAATGTGTTTATTTTTACCTGGGACCTTCAGACAAGCCTTGTGAAGCCTGTGGGCATCCTAGAGTAAAAGGGTGTTCGTGAGAGTCTCATCTTTCCATAGAGGGTCATATTAGTGTGTAGCCCAAAATGTTTGGATGCTACTGACAGAAGATGGCAGAAGAGGCTCTACCAACTTCAGACGACTCTTGTGAGGCTTGTGGGCATCCTAGAGCAAAACAGATATCTCTAGTTTAAACAGACAGATTTTGAAGATGATTATTATATTATGTTAATTAGATTTCTGCGGGAGCGTGAACAAGTATTTTCCCCTTTTCGGATTTTCTGTATTTTTTGCATATTTTTTTATACTGAATGTTATCAGATCTTCAACCAAAATGTAATATTGGTTAAAGGGAACCCGAGTTAACAAATAACAAAAAATATATATTGTTATTTCTTATTATTTTTTTTTACCGCTTTGCCACTCGGGAGGCCCTTATTTCATTTATTTAATTAACCAAGTTAGTACTGCTGTAACTCAGCGACGTTTGTGGGTTTTCAAGCATGAACTGCTCGCTTCAAGTCCTGCCACAAAATCTCAATTGGGATTAGGTCTGGACTTGACTAGGCCATTTCAAAACTTTGTAGCACTATGGGCTTGGGACCAGCCCCTAATTCACACAATTGACCATTCACATATATTTATTATTCATTTTTTATTTTTTATTTATCAGTGTTTTGGGAAACGTATGTTACAGCTTCGACCTTTGTAGGAATGATGCATTATTAAAACAGCCTAAATTCCATTGCTATCGGGAAACCGTGCCCAGGGATGTCACCACGAGGCCACTGGTGATTTTAAAACAGCTACAGAGTTAAATGGCTGTGAAGGTAGAAAACTGAGCATGGATAAACACCGTGTAGTTACTCCACAATAATGGCCGAAACGACAGAGTGAAAATTAGCATACAAATATACAGAATAAAAATATTCCAAAACATTCATCCTGTATGCAACATGGCACTACAGTAATACTGTAAAACACGGCAAAGAAATACACTTTTTTTGGCCTAAATGCAAAGCCTTGTGTTTAGGGCAAATTCAACACAACACATCACTGAGTAATGCCTCATTATTTTGAAGCATGGTGGTGGCTACATCATGGTATCGGTATGCTTGACATTGTCAGAGACTGAGGAGTTTTTCAGGGTAAAAAGAAACGGGATAGAGTTAAGCACAGGCAAAGTCCTAGAGGAAAACCTGCTTCAGTCTGCTTTACACCAGACACTGGGAGATTAATTCACCTTTCAGCAGCAAATTAAGCTATAACACAAGGCTAACTCTACACTGGAGTTGCTTACCAAGAAGACATTGAATGTTCTCGAGGGTCCAACTTACAGTTTTGACATAAATCTCATACAAAATGTATGGCAAGACTTGAAGAATTGTTTAAGTAATAATGGGCTAATATTGCACAATCCAGGTATGCAAAACTCTTAGAGCCTTACCCAAGAAGACTTACAGCTGTAATCGCTGCCAAAGGTGTTTCTAACAGGGAGCTGAATACTTATGTAAAGTTATATTTTTCATTAATAAAAACATTGTTAAAATGTTTCTTCCACTGACATTACAGAGTATTTTCTGTAGATAAATGACAAAATAAAATCACAATTCAATTAATTTCAATCCCACTTTGTAACGCAAACAATCAGAGGGGTGTGAAAACGTATGATACCCACTATACATAACCCTGAACCTCGAGTGTTCCCTCAAAGGTTGTCACATTCAAGGCCACAATAACACGATGACCTCTGTTTAGATGGCTGTTGTCATTACCTTTGTGAAATCAACAAACACCTTGGGGTCAGAGACATATAGAGATATGTATATTAAATGGCTCTACATAGGGTGTGTCAAGTTCAAAGTATGAAACGCTATGGATGTGGTTGGCCAGAGATTCCAGAATGTGACCTGGACTCTAATGGACCAATAAACAGCATGAAGGGAGATGCTCCAGCCTCCAATTAATGTCTTTCTCCTGTTAGACTAACCAGTGGTGCTCTGTCCTCCTCATCACGCCTCAGCTCAAGTGCTGAATGCCCATCGGCATTATGGATGATTTCCTTATAGATGTCCAACATTACTCTTGTGGGCAATGACCCACCTAATAGTCAATAAAGGCATTTAGTATAGATAATCGCTTCCTAGCCTATCACCAATATACTATTACATAATGCTAATATAACCTGCAACAACATGACAAATTTCAGCAGGTAGACTTCAAAAGCTGCCGTTTTGGTCACAGCTAGGGACAAAAGGAATTGTTCTTGAGTCGGTCAATACACTCCTAACTCAATGGTGTGTGTGTGTGACTGTGTGTCAGTGTGTATTGTTTGTTAGTGTGTTTTTGTGTGTATGTGAGTGATGCAGCACAATTGTCCGTTTGCTGTACATCTGATGGGCTTAGGAATGTCATTTGTCACAATGTGCTCCCTCTCATTAAATGGTCCAGTCACCATGGCAGCCTCACAAGGCCCAGCCCCTTCCCCAGTGCATGGAGAGTTAAAGGCCAATTAGAGCAAGGCACAGTGACATGCAGTCTGCTGTGATTACAGCTCTAACGAGTGGAGAGCCACGCAGGGGACAACCATACACCCTCTACAGATCCCTCCCTCCAAACAAGCACAGTGACTGTCGGTGAGCCGGCCAGACCCTGGAGGCTGGAAGTCATATCTGCTGAGAGAGTAAGCAGGGGGCCCTCGTCGCTCCATTAACATTGCCAACCTGTCTGCTGCCATCAGGAGAGTTTAGATATGTGGCCTGCAGACAGAGGAGCAGTAATGAACTACATTAACCAAAAACCTCTTTGGCAGACATGAAACGCTGTGATGAAGATCCTGTAAGAATACGATGGATTTTACGAGATATTGCCAGTGGTTCTGTGTTTCACCTGTGAGGAGGCCATTTTGTGGTGCCCATGGAGACAGACATGAGGAAGAAGAGACCCCTCTAATCAAATCAACGAGGAAATGATTACAGAGAATATTTCACATAGTTATTCATACACATGCTTTCACTGCAGATTTATCCTCTCATACTGGACACTACGACAACTTAACACCGACCCGATTACACACTGACATGCCAACGCGTACATACTGGACACTACGACACCCTAACACCAACCCGTCTACACACTGGCACGCCCACGCATACATACTGGACACTACAACACCGACCCACCTACACACTGACACGTCCTCAAAGAGACTAGAGCAGAGGGCAGCTTCTCCAGGGCTGTTCTGATGCAAGGGCCAGAGTTAAACGGCACTTTCTGTTTTTTTTGTGAGCCACAAAAGAGAAGAGAGGGAAAAAAATCAAGAAAATACCATTCTGTCTGGGTAGATGGAGCAATAGGTCTCTCTCTGCCTACATCTTTGTGTTTCTGAGTGAACGGTTCACTGCTTTTTTTATTATAAAAACCATAGAAAAAAATACATCGTTTTCTCCAGTCAATCTCTGCTCACGCTGACCGGCACATGAACAACAAGGCCGAACAAAAAGCTGGGGATTCTATCTTACATTTGAACTGAGTGTTTCCTATGAATAAAGCTGCATAATTTTGCCAATTTCTTCACTGTTATTTATAAGTAACAAGGGGTATTATTTTCCCTTTATCCCGGAAGACATGGGGATGGAGGGAGGGAAGGAAGGAGATGGGAGGGAAGGAAGGAGGTGGGAGGGAAGGAAGGAAGGAGGTGGGATGGAGGGAGGGAAGGAAGGAGGTGGGAGGGAAGGAAGGAGGTGGGATGGAGGGAGGGAAGGAGGTGGGATGGAGGCAGGGAAGGAAGGAGGTGGGAGGGAAGGAAGGAGGTGGGATGGAGGGAGGGAAGGAGGTGGGATGGAGGGAGGGAAGGAAGTAGATGGGAGGGAAGGAAGGAGGTGGGAGGGAAGGAAGGAGGTGGGAGGGAAGGAAGGAGGTGGGATGGAGGGAGGGAAGGAAGGAGGTGGGAGGGAAGGAAGGACGTGGTATGGAGGGAGGGAAGGAGGTGGGATGGAGGGAGGGAAGGAGGTGGGATGGAGGGAGGGAAGCAAGGGTAGAAACAGAAGGCAGTAACAGAGTAACAAGTTAATACTGTAGCTGGTAAATGATCTGAGTGGGGGGAGAAAAGAAACGTAAGTATATATGTACTTTAGTCACACAAAAGTAATACACACACACTTGCAAATACAAACACACTTAACCACACACACAAGTGAAAACACATCACCATGAAATAATCTATACCAGACACAATGGCACCTGTGCTGCTAGTTGTAATTTCGGTCCCGACTTGAAGAAACATCTCTCTTTCTCCCTCTCTCTGTTTGTACACTGTATATTTCTCTATAGGGGGAGTAAGGAGAGCAGAGGGGTGAAGAACTAAGAATGAGGGGAGCAGAGCAAAAGAAAGTGGAGCAGCAAAGTGAGAGAAAAGGAGAGAATAAAGAGATGTTGTGAGGGGTGAGGAAAAAGGAGAAGAGAGGTGCAGAAAGAGAGAGGGAATAGAGAGAGGGGAAAGAGAGCGGTGAAAGAGAGGGAAAAGAGAGCGGGGAAAGAGAGGGAAAAGAGAGCGGGAAAAGAGAGGGAAAAGAGAGAGGGAAAAGAGAGGGAAAGAGAGAGCGAAAGAGAGAGGGGAACAGAGAGGAACAGAGAGAGGGGAAAGAGAGAGGTAAAAGAGAGAGGGAAAGAGAGAGGTAAAAGAGAGAGGGGGATAAGAGAGCGAAAGAGAGAGGGGAACAGAGAGGGGAACAGAGAGGGACAGAGAGAGCGAAAGAGAGAGATAAAAGAGAGAGGGAAAGAGAGAGGTAAAAGAGAGAGGGGGATAAGAGAGCGAAAGAGAGAGGGGAACAGAGAGGGACAGAGAGAGCGAAAGCGAGAGGTAAAAGAGAGAGGGAAAGAGAGAGGTAAAAGAGAGAGGGGGATAAGAGAGCGAAAGAGAGAGGGGAACAGAGAGGGAAAGAGAGAGGGGAAAGAGAGAGGGAAAGAACAGGTTGAAGGGTTATGGGCGAAGTCGGGAGTCTATGTGACAGTATTAAAGCCACAGGAGCAGCAGAGGAAAGCTGTTAGCGGGAGCGTACCGCCTCTTAATCGATTGTGAACAGTGCTACAGAGCACAATCAATCGCAAGGGCTCCCAGAGACTTCTCTGGGTTAGATCACTTACACGCTGTCTGCTGCCCGATCAGAGAAAGTAGAGAAGGAGAAGAGAGTGAAAGAGATAGAGGCTGAAAAAATGAAGAGATGAAGAGAAAGAGAGAGAAGAGAAAGAGGGAGTTGGAGAAGATTCAGGTTCAGCTTTTCTATTTGAGTGACCTTGACTTGAGAGAGCTGGTGTAGCTTCTTAGCTCAGACAGTGTGTGTGTGTGTGTGTGTGTGTGTGTGTGTGTGTGTGGTGTGTGTGTGTTGTGTGTTGTGTGTTGTGTGTTGTGTGTTGTGTGTTGTGTGTTGTGTGTGTGTGTGTGTGTGTGTGTGTGTGTGTGTGTGTGTGTGTGTGTGTGTGTGTGTGTGTGTGTGTGTGTGTGTGTGCATGCGTTCAGTCTGTTTGTGTGTGGTTTTTGTTTAGTCAGCATAAGATTAGTCCAACTCAGAGATGTGGAAATGACCTCTAGGAAATATCAAGTCACACTGTCTAAAACAGAAACGGTCTACGTCCTCAAGAAAGTTAATGAAACTGAGTTTTAAACAAGAAAATAATAAGATAAAGGAACGAACTGAAACCTATTGAGGCTATAATTGCTTTGACAACCAATATGCTACCGTCTCTTTCGTGCTCTTTTCTACACTGAGTAAAAATATAAACGCAACGTGTGAAGTGTTTGTCCCATGTCTCATGAAATAAAAGATCCCAGAAATGCTTATTTCTCTCAAATGTTTGTTTACGTCCCTGTTAGTGAGCATTTCTCAGTAACTCAGTAAAATCTTTGAAATTGTTGCATGTTGCGTTTATATTTTTGTTCAGTATGGTTGTTAAACCCAATATGGAGATGGTTGTTCCTGACCGTGTAAAGTTGTACTGCCTGAAACACTGGGGGGGAGAAATCCTATTAGTCTTGCTTGACTGGGTTCACCTGTTAGAACCATCTCAGAGTAATTAAGAGCGGGAAAGAAATTATGGAGTGTCAGATTAAGACATCAGGCTTTTGGTTGATATTAGGAGTGAAAGCAAAGAGAGAGAGAGAGAGAGAGAGAGAGAGAGAGAGAGAGAGAGAGAGAGCGTGCTCCATAGGGGATAGAAGAGCATTGCCCCCACTGGCAATGTGATATTGTCGTCATCTTAGAGTGTAGATTTCATCAAGTAATACCATGTATTGGTATTTGTATTTATTATGGATCCCCATTAGCTGCTTCCAAAACATTACAATCCATTTATAACATATTTTACAACACACTAAGTGTGTGATCTCAGGCCTCTACTCCACTACCACATATCCACAATACAAAATCCATGTGTACGTGTGTTTATAGTGCAAATGTTATCATGTGTGTTTATGCATATACTGTCACACACACTTAAATGAAAATGATAGTGAATGTAGATAGCAATAGATCCACAATAAGCCTACCATCATGAAGCTAAACTCTGACAACTTGAGATGACACAGGGTAAACCCTACCTCTTTGTTCTAGTGTGCTGGGTGTTTTGCATGGAATGCAATGCTACGCTGATCCTTCCACAAAGATCTGAAGTGCCATAAAAAAGGGTCTAATCACAGCTTCAAGTGTGAGTGTGGTTCTGGTCAAGGGCATGCGGTCAATAAGCAGAACTGCCCCTTTAAACGGCAGTCGGTTGTCTAGGAAACAGGTTCAGAAATCAGGGATTTGGATGGTGGCTGAATAGAGCAGCCTGGGAGGCAGCATTAGTGCTATCCGGGATCCTTGGGACGTCCTTACCCGAAACCCTAACCCTAACCTTAACCTCTACCTTAACCATTTTACATTTCAACTTCAATGGGTGACATCAGAGTTCCCAGATAGCAAGGACCCATTTATCAGAAGCCCCTTAGAACAACAGCAAGGAGACAGAATGTCACACAGTCACACACAGGAGCCACAACATAACGCTCTCTAGCAGGAACACCGCAGCAGTGATAACAAAATCAGACCGTTATAGAGATGTTTATGGTCCACATGAGGAATAATTTGAAAGGTTTATTACTTTACTGAATCACCTGAGTACCTGAATGTCAAATGTTCAGTGGTATCTTTTGTTTTCAAGTTGTTGTGTAATATTACATACTAGTGTGTTTAAAAATGCTTGATCTTTAAAAGTACATTGAAAATCTGATCTCCACTGGAATTATAACGATAACAGTTCCGGGCTAAAATGTCTTTCTAGCACTTGATCAGGTATGTACTTCACAACATATAGTAATGGTAATATATGGGGGATGTTTGCATCTTTTGGGCAAACGTTCGTTTTTGCAGTGTGTTTTTGCAGTGGGGGTGGGGGGGTTTGATGCCAGCTGCCAAGCATAGGGCAACCTGTCATCAACATCTATTTTCTGTCTCTGTTGTCATTCAGTTAATGTAACGTAGACGCAGGGAGTCAGGAAGCAGGTGCAGTAGGTGAGTTTAATAACAAGAACATGGAACAACACAAAACAAGGGAACCGTCTGACATGAAACAAAAACAATACTACCTGGTGACTGACAAAACAGAGTGCTAGATAAATGGTAAGGAATGAAGTTAGTAATGAAGTCCAGGTGTGACTGATGATGGGGCGCAGGTGTGCGTAAAGATGGGTAGCCAGGACCGGTGGTAAGTAGACCGGTGATGTCGAGCGCCAGAGTGGGATAGCGGGAGTAGATGTAACAGTACCCCCCTGACGCCCGGCTCCAGTCGCAGGACGTCAATGGCCAAGGGGACAGCCCTGAGGGAAAGGAGCGGGCCGGTCGTGACGACGAAGGTGGAAATCTCTGATTATGTTGGGATCTAGAATGTTGTCCAACGGAACCCAACACCGCTCCTCTGGACCGTACCCCTCCCAGTCCACCAGGTCCTGGAGCTGACCCCGGCTATGTTAGGAATCCAGGAGGGATCTTACGGCATAGGCAAGGCTCCCCTCGATGTCCAAGGGAGGCGGAAGGGTGTCGTGGGGGACGGCATCAGCCAGGGGACCAGGAACCACCAGCCTGAGGAGGGAGACATGAAAAGATGGTGAGGTTCAGTAGTTAGTGGGGAGTTGTAATCTGTAAGTTACCTTGTTGACCCTCCGGAGGACTTTAACCGGCCCCACAAACCGGAGACTCAGCTTCTTACAGTGTAGGCGGAGAGGAAGGGTCCTGGTGGAGAGCCAGACGCGATCACCAGGATGGAACACGGGAGCCTCACTGCTGTGGCGATCCGCCTGCTCTTTCTGACGGTGGACGGCACGCTGGAGTCTCACGTGGGCATCGTTCCATACCTCTTTTGCGCGCCTGAACCACTTGTCCACCACGGAGTCAGGGCTTTCTGATAACCCACAACAAACTGGAAGGGAGTTAGCCCCGTGGAGGAGTGTCGCAATGAATTATGGGCGTATTCAGCCCAGGGAAGGAATCCCCCCTGCCGGTTCTGGCAGTAGCTCCTCAGGATCCTCCCCAACTCCTGGTTAATCCTCTCCACCTGCAGCAACAGCTGTGTGCGCCCAGGTCAACAGCCGATCCCTTATCCCCGTGGGAATGTAGGTGCACTCAGGAGGACAGGTAGCGGGTGCGGGATCCCTCTCCAGTGCCGGTCGAATGTCCACATCTACGTCCCAGAGTACAGGGGCCACGACTCGAGAGGGCGTAATTATGGGTGCAGGAACCTCTCCCGAATCGTAAAGACGGGACGGGCCATTGGCTTTGATGTTTTTTAAACCTGAGCGATATATCAGGTTGAAATCGAATCTGGTGAAGAAAAGGGCACATCTGGCTTGGCACGGGTTCAGTCGCCTCGCTGTCCGAACATCGTGCTGAAGGCCTTCTTCCATTCATCCCCCTCCCGGATACAGATCAAATTGTAGGCACTCCGATGGCACAGTCCCAGGGGCAATGAGGAGGGAGACAGGTGGCGTGGGTCTTGGAAAAAACATCCCGAAGATCCTGATATACCTCCGGGGTGTTGGGCTGAAGGGCACCCACTGGATTCTCAACCGACGTGGAACCACAGGGAAAAGGAAAGCAGATCTTCCGGCATTCGGGTGCCCAGTCGTGATTATTCATCCTCAGCCATGAGATGGTGGGGTCATGACGTTGAAGCCATGGGAGGCCGAGGATGATCTAGTGTATGGGTGCACTGGTGATGAGGAAGGGAAGGCTTTTTTGATGTATGGATTCCACAGTGAGTGATGCTGTGATGTGTGTGATTGTCCCGGATCCTAGTGGTTGACTATCCAGCACTTAAAACGGACAAGGAGAGGGAGGAGGGCCTGGTCAATAGAATTCCCTGCAGCAGGAGTCCACAAGAGCTGTAGAAGTAAAACATGAAGGACAGCCAGCCAGTGAAATTGATACTAGGAAAGGTTTGGCGGAAAGTGATGATGATTGGAAACTCACGGCAAACCCAGGAGACAGATGATCACGTGGCTGTCCCTCTGCTCTCGTGGACTCCCGGATAGAACGTACCGGACACCGTTGAAGCTGGTGCCCCTCGTGTCCACAATAAGGACGGAGTCCCAGCTGTCTATGACGGCGTCGCTCAGTTGTGGAGAGACATGTGGCCCCCACCTCCATGGGTTCAGGCTCTGACTCAGAATGATCAACGGAAGAAGGAGAGAGGCGATGGGGGTACCGGCGCTCCCGAAGCAGGTTATCCAGACAGATGGCCATCACGATGAGGGGCGTTAACTTTCCTAAAATTGGCAGATTTTCCAGAAATCCTGGTTGAATTCAGGTCTTACTGCTTTTTACCTCTTGAATCCAGCAATCTTTTAACCAGGATTTCTGGAAAACAGGGGAATTTTGGGAAAGTTACCAACGTTTTGCAACCCTAAAATGGGTCACATAGGAATCCTTCCATTTTGTCTGGCATCCATTCTGACCCTTTCCACATGCTGACTTAACCAACATTTCAAAGTATTTGCTGAATTATCCACAATTTTTAAAAAAAAGACAAAAACGATATCTGAGCTCTAAATATAATTGAAAACAATCTTGATACGTGGACGTGTAATGTCTACATGCGATAACATATTGATGTATTGTGGGCTTTATTGGTATATGAAAGATTAATCAGATAATACATCACAAAGCCATGACTGGCAACCAAAATTGTCTCTCTGGACCTCGCCCAGAGACTCTCCACCTGCAGTAAAACGTCAGAGCCAAATTTCACCTGTTGAGTTACATTAACTACTACTGCCCCCTAGTGTGCAAATAGGAATGGACTGAGATGTCTACCTGCCAGGAAGGTGAACCTCAAGGAAGAATATGGACAGCAAATCCCCCATCCTCCCATCCCTCCTCTATCCTTCCCATCCTCTCCATCCCTACTCCATCCTCCCCATCCACCATCCCTCCTCCCCATCCTCCTCCATCCTCCTCCATCCTCCTCTACCCCACCATCCTCCTCCGTCCTGCTCTATCCTCCCCCATCCTCCTCTATCTTCCCTATCCTCCTCCATCCTCTCTTTTCTCCTCCATCCCTCCCCCATCCTCCCCCATCCTGATGCTGTGCGCGGAGAGACGCAGATACACTGGGACAGATTAGATCCTTGTAACTTTACAGAGTGGTGTGTGGTGTGGACGGCCTGCCGTAGCGCTGGTGTTGCTGAACTGTGAAGGGGAGATAGCCCGCGGGCATGACTCCGACGGGGACCTTTCAAATCCAATCGCATCGCCGTGGTCCCCGTCCCAGCTCGGCCTCGCTATCAGAGCAGATAACGTTCGCTAGTAAAGGTTACAAAATGTAACCGTGACATTTCTGTTGAGGCCGAACAAGAGGCATTCCTGGGATTCCTGTACTAATACTGAATTTTTATGAGAATGTGTATTCATGTGTATAGTGTATGTGAGTGGGAGGGGAGAGGTGGCGTGTGTGTGTGCATGTGCAGGTATGTGTGTGGGTGTGTGTGCATTTAATTAAAGTGAATTTAATGGTACATTTTATACAATGTCAAAATGTGTGTGTCAATGGTTAATGTACTCCATAACAGTCATAATTGCTATACAAGGCGTATGGGGAATGTCTATGAAACGTCTAAAGAGCTGTCCTCTGCTATTACTGAGAAAAGTTTATTCTATGTCCTAAAAATGAATTTTTAGAGTTATGTTTGGAGGGGCTTTAAGTTAATTAAAAGTGCAAGGCAAGCTTATCAAAAATATGATAAGAAGACAAGACACAATTTGACTGAATTGTGGATAATAATAAAAAATATGGCTATAGAAATATGCAAATGAAATTATTCTAATCTCGTTCTCTCTCTCTCTCCCATCCTCTCGTTCTCTCTCTATCACTGGTAGGAGCTGGATAAGCTTGTGGATTGAGATCAATGAGTTCTTTAAAAGACATAGCATATGTATTATAAGAGACATTAAGGATGTTAGAGAGCTGTTTGCTCTGTTGTAAACTCTGGTGCAACTTTTCTTAGACTAGGTTCTCATGTCCCCAGGGCCTAGGCAAGGCCACTAAGGGTCAGGATGTAGTTCATTTGAAATCAGCTCAAAGCACGGTACGTGCTAAGGCCCTCCAACACACGGGATCGCTATTGCTCTAGCTGCTGTTAACCCAACATTTGTCAGGTTGATATTAATGTTCAGAGACTGTTTGAAAAAGGAACACAAAACATTTGGCAATGGCAGCCATCTTACAATTGTTTACATACGATTGTATGAGAGGAGTGGTTTTTAAAGGTCTGTCACAAGAGACTGATGATAAGAAATCCACACTATATTCTTCCTATTTTGTAGCAAATTACAAGACGTTATTCATATTCTTCACTGGCTCCCATCTAGAATCCAATCAGCATTTCCCCACGGTGAGGTGACCAGCATGTCAGTCCTCTCCTCCATTGTGCCACTACAGAGAGCCTCCTCTCATAAAAAAAAGCATTTATCTTCTGAGATCCACTTCATTACCCAGACTAATACGGAGAAAACATTTTATTCAAATGAGCTTAGATCAAAATTCTGTAAAATGAAAATGCTGAAATGGATTATCTGCTTACAAAAAGAAATCACATTTAAATTAATTACATAATAAATGACTTATCTGAAAAGTGCAAGTTTCCCTCGTTGGCTGAAGGTCCATGGGGTTAACCTTGATGTGTGTGTGTGTGTGTGTGTGTGTGTGCGTTTGTGTGTGGTGGTATTCACTGAGCTCTAATGGGGTCTGGCGGGGTGGAGGAGTTGAGAACAGAGCTGCTCATCGGTGGATAAGTCACATGTGACAGTCTGTCAGGTCACCTCTCATCAGGACACATACTGCAGAGACAGCAAATGTTCAACTCACACACACACAAACATATACACAGGTAGGCGCACAAACCCATGTGCACACACCTGTACGCACAGAGATACACACTCCTCTCATGTCATACCCCTGAGAGAGCGTTTATACAAGGTTATTCATTTATCTGCCATGAATTTTAAAAAAGGAATATCTTGAAACAGTCTGCATTCAGGCATTGCGTTGATGTGACATGCACAACCGCCAGATAGGGTTTGTCTGCCACTCAGAGGGAGAAATGGCCATTCAGTGAAGTGAGTGCAATCAGAGCCCTATCTCAGAGAATAGGACATTGTGACCTCTATCATTGTGACCCCCCCCATCCCATCCCTACTGTGCAAATATAATTTTGGATGACATTAGGTCACAGATATTTGGAGCCAGTGTGGTCACAGTTGGTATACAACCACATCAAACAGGTTCTGATTTCATTGTACTGTGTATCATGTGCATATGACAAATAAACTTGAGTTGATTCCCACTCCCATCCCATGGTGAAAATCAATTAACAAAAACATAGGCTTGCTCACCCATATAAAGGGACAACACATCTTTGCAGAGAAACAGAGGTACATCAGACCTCTATGGAGCCTGATCAGTCTTGACTCTTTTGAAGGACACGGACAGAGAGTGTGACGAACCACTTATTATACCAAGAGCCACCGAGAAAATCTCTAGACCGAGCGGCAGGGGAGGGAGGGGGGGGGCGTGACCACAGAGGGGTGACAGAGCGAGACACAAAAATGAACAAACGTGGAGATGAGAGGATAGAGAGATGGAGAGTGAGGGCCCGGCTCACTGGAACTGACAGACAGGGGTTAGTCAGTGAGAGAAAGGCCCACTTCATTGGAGAGTTGTGTTTACAGCAGAAACCAGATAAGTACTCACAGTTGCCTCTCATTATACCATATCTACCTGAAGGCTACAGGTCAGCTCTATTCAGTCTTGGAATATGGCAAGAGGAGAGAATATAGCAACCACAAGTTGCATTAAAATTTTTATTATGACTGTTGTAACATTAAGTTGTTCTCATATTTTTACTTATCAATGTCAGTCAGTGGTGTCCAAAACCACAGTTCTGATTATTCTAAAGGTTCCTAGTTCAGCACAATATCCATATATGGCAATAAGATTTTGTGGAAACAGCAGCCTTTGGATATCTCTCTCCTAATTTGAAAAATAACTCCTCTATCCCTCATTTCGCCCCCAATCCAGTCTGCTGTGATAAAGAGGGAAGTGAGAAACAGCAAGCCTTCTGGGAGTCTGTTCCTCCACTCCGCCCATCCTCCCAGGAGCAAGCCAAATTACAGCCAACCACACCACATTGAAACAGCAGCTATCAGAAGAGACTTACATGCTGCGTGAAAATCAATCAAGGGCATCAACGTTGCTGCATGTTCCTAAGAAGACACTGGGACTGTGGCTGTCAGTGTCTATTAGTTAAATACAGTGGATAAGCACACATATTTTGAGCACTTCAAAACTGAGGCATGAAATTATCCATACATTTTTTTGGGCCAATTATCTTTAGTAAAGAGCCATTTAATCTACTCAGAGCTGTGGTGACCAGTAGTAGCTACATATACAGTCTTGGGTAAGCTCTTTTTTCAGTTTGATTATTACATACCACCACCTGGTGGTCACAGACCTGCAGTAGAATACCAAGAGAAGGAGGTTAGGATATTACATGCAGCTGTCCTGAAATGGGTTTGGCCCACTTCCTATTGTGATTTTAGTACAGATATGTCAGTGAAATGAAAACATACATCATTTATTTAATGTAAAATGTAATAAAAAACATTTCAGTTGAAGTATCTGGTAGACAATACATTTACCCATACAGTATCAATCATGAGTACATTGCATCACACTGCTAATGAGTCACGTATACACCCACAGGGTTCCGGTAAATTGCTGAGTACATTTGTGGTGCTCAAGTATCACTTTGCAATTAGCTAACAGCTGAAATTGTCAAGCACCACTCCAGTTGGTGCGAATCTCCTTAGTTCTAATAGGTTTAAAACTAGAATCCTTAGTTTGTACATCAATTTTTGGACTTATGAATAATATACCCATTGATTCTTGAAGAATATAACTTATAAATGCCTCATGAGCTTAGTTCAACTCGCGTACCACATCAGAACCCAAAATATAAGCTTGTTTTACTGCAATGTTTGTAAACATTGTAAATGTAAACACTGTATAGCCTCATAACATGGTTAAAACTATTATTTTGATATCATGCATCTATAGCTCTGTCTATGAATTTAAAAATGGTTACATTTCTACAGCCCCATCCCTCAAGTTTTTACCGAAACAGAGGCGGAATGGCCCATTTGTTATTGTTTCAACTAAGGATTCAAGCTTTAAGCTTAACCACAGATTTTCTGTGAAGTGTTTGAAACCAATAGGAATAATCCCAGGTCATAAACTGTAATTCTAAACAGACATGCTGCTTAAGTGTCAACTATGGTTTATGCCTGGCTTTCTCAATGATGTACAAATAAACTGTTCATAATATCATATCACTTCATCACTCACTAGTTAACTCATCTGACTGGTAACATGTATCAATGATTACTATCTAGTGGTCAGAGGCAGATTGGTGGTGAGCAGGAGTCTGAATGAGGGTCACGAATGCAACAACACTGGTTATAATTGCTGTACTGCTATACTTCTTTGGCTCAAGACTGGGTATAATGTGTCCCATAAGAGTAAGTACAGTAATCAGAGAGGGCTAATGTAATGGAATCTAACTGATGCTCCCTTAAACACAAGGGGATTGTCGCACTCAGAACTACACGGGCTTTGAGCAGTGCTTACCTCCCCAGCCAGGATAGCATTGGCACTGGAAGTGGGTCTGTATGTACACAGCCTCAGGTGGATTCAGTTGACCCAGCACCTTGTAGCACTGCCCCCCCCCTGGCCTCTTCTCAGGCAACACAGTCCAGGCGCTGGGGTCCAGGTGGAGGTAGGCACGGGAGCCTTTGTCTCTCCTCTGGCATCGGCCCCGAGAGGAGCACACCGTCCTGCTACACAGACTAGCTGCTGTGGTCACATTCACCAGGTAGCGGCCCAGGGTTTCATCCAGGTAGTCCTTGATTGCCTCACAATTCGCCTGGGAAAAAAGGAAATCACAATTAATCATTATTTGTGTATGTTTGCATATGCAGGAAACGGACAGAATTCTAAGTTGTGCTGTACCTTAGATTCGGAGTAGGCATTGTCTCCCCACAGTACGATCCCTGCAGATCCTAAAGCAGCACTCTCTCCAATCGTGTGGACCAGGACCTCCTAACAAAGCAGCAATCAGGGGTCAGTATGTATCACGTACCATAACAGTCTTAGACTCTTACTATTGCACTGATAGACGATAGGGATTGGCGGTACAGCACAGCACACTGAACCAGGGGGGCACCTGCCTGAGAGAGGAACTCCAGAGAGTAAGTGTAGACAATGCGGGCGTATGGAAACACAGGGGGGGCCATGGGGGTCACCTGCGCTCCCACCCTCATGGCTTCCATGACACGGTGATGTGTGTAGAGGAGGATGCTGTTGCCAAGACCACGCATCCCCAGATCCAGGTAGATATCTGGGTAGAGGGCAGAGGAGACGTTCCACAGCCAGAACAGAGCATCATTCCTCTTCAACTCTATCTGAGGACACTCCCCTGTGTAGTTATATGTTGTGTTTTTGTAGTAGTTATAGCAGGAGGGGAAACCATAAAAGCCCCACATTCCCTTGGGCCTCTCCTGCTCCCCCAACCTTAGGGTGCCCTCCATGAACGCCCGTGCTGCCTCCTCAAACTCCATGCGGGCCACCACCTCCACCTGAGCAGGGCTCCAGTCTGGGTGCTTGGCCCTCACTAGGGCCCTGGACCCCTCCCAGTAAACCTTCATGCTTTCCCAGTTGCGCTCCCACAGTGGCCTCCAGCTCTCCCAGTCCACCACAGCCAGCCCTTGGAAGTCTCTGTCAGGGATGTAGGTCCGGAGGTCCTCAGAGGTAGCCCTCAGGTGCTCCAGCAGGCTGGCATTCTGTGGCACCCCACCGTTAACTACCTCTCCTTGGTTGTATCTTGGGTACAGACCTAGTTTAGTATTGTAGAATATGGTGATGTTGTCACCCATGAAGCTCTGGTTCTGATTCCTCACTATGTTGAACACTCCCAGGTCCAGGTCCACCCCATAGCGGCTCTTACACTGGGCTGTAGGGGCATTCCACACAGTGAGGAAGGGCAGCTGGGCCAGTGTGGGGAGTTCTCCTGCTTCATGCTCACTGCTAAGAACAATACTTGCCACATTCACACAAAGAATCAGTGCCCCAGGGAAAATGCACTTTATTCCTGCAGATAGAAAAGACAACATTTTATACCATATTTTGCCAAATTGAAAACAAAGCAATGTGAATGATAGACACTGTCAGAGCATACTTATTCAGTCTCCACAGTCTACGTTTTTATTGTGAGGAAGTAGGTCACATGCCTTTGAGTGTGCTAAGCGAATCTAATACAAACATGCACTGCATAAGCATTACTTAGCTACATCAAAATCACACAATAACAGCTTTTTATTAGTCTACTTACCCATATCATCGGTTTTGTGGGCAAATTGTTGTTAACAAGTCAACTGACCATAGAGAAAAGTGATTGCTATCGCATGATCTGCTGACACTCAACTTCTCTTTTCAAATTAAGAATAAGGAAGGAAAACGGTCTGGAGAAAAAAGTAGGTGCGTTGAATTTAGGTCGTCCGGGATGCCTGTGTCGGACTTTATTATCTCGATTGCACGAAGTGCATATTCGGATCACCTTTTGCGCCGCGGGAAATAAATCGAGTGTACCTTGATAAACCAGAGGAGGGAATATTCCAAACACCAATCAAAAGAGGACGAGGCGGAACGTTCTCTCATATAGTCGACATTTGTTAAAGACAAATGTATTTTGCTCTGAACCAACTTTACGAATCGAATTGTGAGTTTGAAATGTCAACCCAAGGTATGCAGTTTACTGTAGCCCAATGGTTTTCAACCTGTGGTCCGCGGGAGTACTGCAGGTGGTTTGCGAAATTCTTTAGATTATTTACTTTTATTGTATTTTATTTCTCCAGAAATAATAACAGTTCGGAGTATTAATGGTATTAATTAATCTCTATAGCTTTTCACGGTGATTTGTTGGTCCCCGGAACAGAAAAGGTTGGGAACCACTGTAGCCTATTCATCTTGTGAAAATGGTTGGCGGTGCTGTGTTTCATATCAATTATTAGAAAATATTGCTCTCAGAATGGACCTATAGAATGCACTGTATTGAATGAATGAATTCATTAAATAGTTAAAATAAACAGGCTCCATGCATTAACGTTTTAGCAGACCTGGCTATGTGCAATGTGTCTCAACACATAAGCCTATAAAACTTTAGGAACTCTTGCTGAAGACTTCAAAGGACCAAAAATAATTTTGCCTAGAGGCAACCTATAATTATGGTAGAGGAGGGCCGTTAAATCAAAGATGGTGTTGTGGCCTAGGCTACATTAAGTCAATGCTACAGACAAAGTTTTTATTTGACCCTAAAATCTGAGGGTAGCCTATTGCCCACCAATTTGGATGTAAAAACCACAAACCTGTTTTTCAAAAGATATCTGTGGAGAATTGCCCTCAGAATTCTATGAACATGCACCGTCTTTCCATAATGTTAGATAATGTGTCAGCTTCCTGGAAACATGTATTGCTGAAAAGAGATGAAAATAACATTTGGCTGGCAGCACCAGACAATTATAGGGGGGAAGGGGTAGTGCTTTAAGTAACACGTTGTGCCAGACAAATCCACTCTCAAAAGTAGCCTGTATTATAGGTCTAGGCCAGGGGTATTCAACTCTTACCCTACGAGGTCCGTAGACGGCTGGTTTTCTGTTCTACCTTATAATGAATTGCACACACACCTGGTGTCCCAGGTCTAAATCAGTCCCTGATTAGAGGGTAACAATTTAAAAAATTCAGTGGATCTGGCTTCGAGGTCCAGCGTTTTAAGGGTCTAGGCCTACAGCCCATATGTGTACATTGTGATTGTTGGATCCACAAGGAACAAAAGGAGAGAGAGGAAGTTGTATAGTTAAGAGAAACACTGATAGACCAGTGATCAGCAAGAGTGATGCATCTGCAAGATTTTCATTGGATGTTGTTACAGCTTTTATTTATTTGGAGTGATTGAAACACAGTACACCGTAAAAGACGCACAATTCTGCAGAGAAAAATAGTAGTCTTGTTTTTGTCCTAACATTTGTGTGTGTGTGAAAATACGTTCATATGTATAAATATGAACTTTTACATAAAGATAAAAATGTCAAAGATCAGGCACTAAGTACTATTTTGTGTTATTCAAAATATCAAGTTCATCTGTCCCATTTTGGCACACACACACATAACACAACCCCATACATACATCATAAGCTGAAAACTACCACACAAAAACATGAGACTACAACTTAAAATGGGAGGGGGGTTGTGTGAAGGAGAGGCATGTGAGAGATATAGATTGTGGGGTGGAAACTGAGGAAGAGAGAGAGAGCAATGTAAACAAAGTTATTTCCAGCGAGCCCTCCAATGTATCAAGAAAATCAAAACACACAAACAACCATAACTCTACAACGTGTTCCACAGTGTTCCACCATCTAATCATAGATTCACCAACCTTACAGCAACCTGGGCCACAGTGAATACATTTCCATTGAGTCCCAGTGTATGTATATAATGTTTGTGCATTTGTGGAAGTGTGTAAATAATGTAATGTGTAAACCAGTTGCTGTATTAACTGTGTATGTATGCAGTCAGTCAGAGCAGGAGTGTGAGGAGTGTGAGGAGCAGACAGTGCACCCATGTCCCCATGACTGAAGAGGGTGCGATACCTCTTTGTTGTAGGGGGTCTCTCTGGCCACAGCCCTCTCCCTGGTAACCACTATAACACTGGCACTGAAACTCTCTCTGAAAGCCCATCATCTCCTCTTCCCCAAGCTGACATAGAGTTTGAACTTTGAATTTGCCATTTTCCAGGCTGACTATGCTGTGGGTGAGGGGGCTGAGGTGCAGGTAGGCGTCAGTGTCAGGGTGCCTGCGCAGGCAGCGTCCGTGGGAACCGCACAGCCTCTGGCTGCACAGCTCTGCGGCCGTGGAGACGTTGAGCAGGTACCGGCCCAGTGGACCCCGTAAGTACTCATTCAGACTGAAGCAACTGGTCTGGAGAGAGAAAGACACACACAGAGTTTAAAGATATATTTACATTGATGTCCTTCCTGAGTCGCCCCAATTTAAATGAAGCTTAAAAAAGGTCCACTACAAACCCTTTCATATCGTAATAACAAAAGGAATAGGAAGACGGGCTGCTACAAAAACACAACTTCTGATAATCAAATCAAATCAAACGTTATTGGTCACATAATGTATCCGTATCTTGCATCACTCATCTCTATGTATAAACTGCACTCTACACTATTCTACGGTATCTTATTTACTCTAATTGTGTGTTCATATTGCATCACCCATCTCACCCAACTACTGTATTGTATTCTATACTACGCCACTGACTGAAAAACAGCCATCTCTAGCACATCAGAGGCTGCTGCCTATAGACATAGATTAGAAATCACAGGCCACTTTAAGGAAATGAAACACTAGCCACTTTAATAATGTTTTTGCATCTTACACTACTCATCTTATATGTAGTTTAAGTAGGAAGTTTACATACACCTTAGCCAAATACATTTAAACTTAGTTATTCACAATTCCTAGTAAAAATAATCCCTGTTTTAGGTCAGTTAGGATCACCACTTTATTTTAAATGTCAGAATAATTGGAGAGTGATTTATTTCAGCTTTTATTTCTTTCATCACATTCCCAGTGGGTCAGAAGTTTACATACACTCAATTAGTATTTGGTAGCATTGCCTTTAAATTGTTTTGAAGTGCACCAGGCCCTCCTGCAGCAAAGCACCCCCACAACATGATGCTGCCACCCACATGCTTCACGGTTGGGATGGTGTTCTTTGGCTTGTAAGCCTCCCCTTTTTCATCCAAACATAACGATGGTCATTATGGCCAAACAGTTCTATTTTTGTTTCATCAGACCAGAGGACATTTCTCCAAAAAGCACAGTCTTTGTCCCCATGTGCAGTTGCAAACCGTAGTGTGGCTTTTTTATGGCAGTTTTGGAGCAGTGGCTTCTTCCTTGCTGGGTGGCCTTTCAGGTTATGTCGCTATAGGACTAGTTTTACTGTGGATATAGATACTTTTGTACCCGTTTCCTCCAGCATCTTAACAAGGTCCTTTGGTCCTGTTCTGGGATTGATTTGCACTTTTCACACCCAAGTACGTTCATCTCTAGGAGACAGAACGTGTCTCCTTCATGGCGGCTGTGTGGTCCCATGGTGTTTATACTTGTGTGCTATTGTTTGTACAGATGAACGTGGTACCTTAAGGCTTTTGGAAATTGCTCCCAAGGATGAACCAGACTTCTGGAGGTCTTGGCTGATTTCTTTTGATTTTCCCATGATGTCGAGCAAAGAGGCACTGAGTTTGAAGGTAGGCCTTGAAATACATCCACAGGTACACCTCCAATTGACTGAAATTATGTCAATTAGCCTATCAGAAACTTCTAAAGCCATGATATCATTTTATGGAATTTTCCAAGCTGTTTAAAGGCACAGTCAACTTAGTGTATGTAAACTTCTGACCCACTGGAATTGTGATAGTGACTTATAAGTGAAATAATCTGTCAATTGTTTCACTTAATCTAAACAATTGTTGGAAGAATTAGTTGTGTCATGCACAAAGTAGATGTCCTAACCGACTTGCCAAAACTATAGTTTGTTAACATGAAATCGGTGGAGTGGTTGAAAAATGAGTTTTAATGACTTCAACCTAAGTTGTAAACCTAAGTAAAATTCCGACTTCAACTGTATATGGACGAGCAATGTCAGAGCGGCATGAACTAAGATACAGTAGAATGGTATAGAATACAGTATATACATATGAGATGAGTAATGCAAATGACTTGCCTAGTTAAATATATATATCTTTTAATAATCAAGTGTGTGACTATGATATTGTGACATACAGTGAGGTCCTGTGATTTGTTCATTCAGTGATTCGTAGCAATTTCATTGTGTGGACACTTGCCTTGCTGCCTGCATAAGCGTGGTCTCCCCAGAGGATGATGCCTGCGGCCCCAAGAGCCACACTTTCCCCGATGGTGGAGACCAGGTCCGTCTGCAGAAATATGAAAGGATTCAAAATCTTGACTATAGGAGTACAGATTTTTCACAAAGCACACAGTCAGCACAAATCAGCCAGTGGAAATAGAACCAGAATTAACCACATGGTATTGATGAGCATGAGACGGGGCGAGAGGCCGCTGGACCATATAGACTGTGTATGACCGCCTCTTATTTGCTCATGCCCCCTAAGGAAATGCACTATGAAGTGTTCATAGTGTCCAACACCCATCCTGCTCACGCACACACAAAAGAGTGGTAGTATTGGAGTGTCTGCTATATAGCACAGGAAAAGGCTGCAGCCACAGATAAAGACAGAGGATCAGCGGTAGAGAGAAAGCTCTATCTGTGAATCAGGGTCAATCAAACCAGCACACGCACACACACACGTAAACACACACACACACACACACACACACACACACACACGTAAACACACACACACACGTACACACACACACGTACACACACACACACGTACACACACACGTACTCACACACGTACTCACACAAAAGAGCAGTTAGAAATCACACCCATTGATGAAATAGATTTTAAAGAGGGAGTATTCCGATAAAAAAAAAGACAAAAGGGTTTCAAACTAAAACTCATAGAAACCTCAAAACATTAACTGAATTGCAATCATCATCATTCAAATCCCGATGAAGATTCTATTAGGGTAGGTTTATAGACTGTAGATATTGTTTAACTCCTTGACTACTTTCTCACTGAATTGAGCTGGAATATGATATGCAGGATGGATTTCCTGTCCAATGGTAAACAGTTTGATCAAAAGGTCTAGGTGGTCTAGCTGTCTAAGCCACTGCCTCTGGAGCACTTGTACGATGTTCTGCAGCCAGCATGGAACAGAATCCGTCCCACTGCTCTTTCAGCAATCTCTCTCTCCTACCTTTCACCTCCATCTGTCTCTCCAATAAGCATATAAACATATATTATTTAAAGGTCCAATACATGCTCCTGGTTAGTACTATGTGACTGTCAGTGCAACGGCCCCTCACCTCTGTCAGCAAGTCCAATACATTGGCGTAGGTGGGCCGGGCGTACACAAAGACAGGACGTGCCAGCCCGTCTCCCCCTGATGCCAGACGCATCCCCTCCTTCACCCGGTTCCGGACAAACTGGCGCCCAGAGGGCGAAGAGCGTAGCACAGTGCTCATGTAGACGGAAGGGAAGAGGGCTGTACTCTCAGTCCACAACCATTTGAGCATTTCATTCCGAGCCACCTCCACGTCAGGGCAGCGGCCTGTGTAGTTCTCCAGAGTGTTCCTGTAGTCGTGGTTGTAGCAGTCTGGGAACAGGTAGAACCCCCACAGCTGGTTGGGCCGCAGGCTCTTGGCCAGCCTCAGGGTCTCCAGCATGAACTTCCGGGCCGACATCTCAAACTCCTGCTGGGCCACCTTAGCCACACGTTCTGCGGGCCAAGCTGGGTTCTTCTGGGCCACCAGCTGGCGTGACTGGTTGCGGTACACATCCTTGACGTCCCAGTTACGGATCCACAGTGGTCTCCATTCATCCCAGTCAATAACTGACAGTCCCTTGGCCCCTGGTTCACGTATGTAATACTGAATACCCTCTGGCATCTTCTCCAGATGCTGAGTGAGACTGGCAACCTGCGGGAGCCCACCGTTCATGGCAGTACTATCCTGCTCATCATAGTAAGGGTACAACCCTAAGCGGTCCTTGTAAAAAACGGTGAGGTTCTGGCGGACAATGCCCTCGTTGGGCGACGCCACAATCTGGAACTGCTCCAGCTGAAAGTGGATACCGTGCCGCTGGCCGCAGTCCTCTGTCGGGGCATTCCAGGCCAGGACCAGAGGCTTTTGGGGATACAGTGGCCATCTTGTGGGCTTCAGTTCCTCAGCACAGAAGCAGCAGTCCCATAAAAGTGACACCAACAACACCAACAATACTTTCCAATCAGGCAGTACAGTCCAGTACAACATGACTTTTGTGGTGAATGAATATATTTTCACTCTCTGCTCTCCTGTCCTGTAAAGATAAATGACATTAGCTTATTTTAAATGTAAATTGAACATCACAAGTTATATTTTGATTTCTACTCAATAGATTCAGATTTGCCACAACTGTAATTACGTTGGTGCCTCCATGCCCAGAAAGTTTTACGCTGGTTCAAGATATACACTACTTTTATGAATAAAGAGGATGTTAAGGTGTGAACGGTTCAGCTGGTTTAATTAATTGTATCCAGCGTGAAAGCCTCTATGAATAATGCATTAAGATCAAGCAGCCTACTGTATATGACAGGCCTGGAAACAATACCACTTCTTATGAAGATTATGAATTTAATATTTAGTGTATGTTCTAGGTTACTGAAAGTTATCCGTTTGGTGGGAAACTGTTTTTAGCAGCAATGGACTTGAAACAGCAGTAGACGCATGTCTCGGCATATACACCCTTACGCATTTGCTGTGTGTATAACACCCACCTTTTGCCCATGAGAAAGTTTTAGTTGGTGGGAAAGAAAATAGAAAAACATACGTTACCTTGTATAACCGAACGAAGAAGCATTCCCAAAAGCTGGAGTCCTGCTATATTCCAAGCCACGTTTGTCTTTCCTCAAGATAAATAGGAGAAAAGTGAATGGAACAAACTGTAAGTGATCCCTGCAACAATGTGTAAAAACACTGGCACTTCATTTATGTCACTGGCGTGTATTATTAGTGTACTTTACAACTTGAACCGACAGTGAGTGTACCGTAAACCTTGTACTGTTGTCAGTTCAGTTGCACGCAACGCCTAACCTAGACTAGTGCGAGACTGGACCACTTCAGGATGTTCCATTCAGTATGAAAAGGGGGAAGTGGCGAACTAAACTGTACTATTATGTTATGTGCACTGTAGGCGTGTCAAGTGGTTCTTAATATGTTGTATTACACCAAAATCATTTCTCTAACCTAGGCTTAATATCTAAAACATGTATTTCTTTCCAGTTTTTAATTGAAAATAGTTCCTTTAATTTTTCAGTTGAACACTTCAGAATGAGTCAGTCCAAAACGTTTCCTTCTAATCATTGAAAACAGATGAAATGCATGACGAAAAGTATGTGGACACCTTCTCGTCGAACATCTCATTCCAAAATCATAGGTATTAATATGGAGTTAGTCCACCCTTTGCTGCTATAACAGCCTTCACTCTTCTGGGAAGGTTTTCCACTAGATGTTGGAACATTGCTGGGGGGACTTGTTTCCATTCAGCCACAAGAGAATTAGTGAGGTCAGGCACTGATGTTGGGCGATTAGGCCTGGCTCGCAGTCGGCGTTCCAATTCATCCCAAAGGTGTTCGATGGGGTTGAGGTCAGGGCTCTGTGCAGGCCTAGTTCAACACCGATCTCAAAAAATAATTTCTGTATGGACTTCATTTGTGTTTTGTGCACGTGGCATCGTCATGCAGAAACAGGAAAAGGCTTTCCCTAAACTGTTGCCACAAAGTTAGAATGTCATTTTATTTCCTTCACTGGAACTTAAGAGCCTGAATCATAAACAACAGCCCCAGACCATTATTCCTCCTCCACCAAACTTTACAGTTGTCATTATGCATTGGGGCAGGTAGCGTTCTCATGGCATCCGCCAAACCCTGATTGGTCCGTCGGACTGCCAGATGGTGAAGCGTGATTTATCACTCCAGAGAATGTGTTTCCACTGCTCCAGAGTTCAATGGCGGCGAGCTTTACACCACTCCAGCCGACGCTTGGTATTGCGCATGGTGATCTTAGGCTTGTGTGCGGCTGCTCGTTCATGGAAACTCAACTAACAGTTCTTGTGCTGATGTTGCTTCCAGAGGCAGTTTGGAACTCGGTAGTGAGTGTTGCAACCGAGGACAGGCAATTTTTACGCGGTACAGGCTTCAGCACTCGGCAGCTCTGTTATGTGAGCTTGTGTGGCCTAGACTTTGCAACTGAGCCATTGTTTCTCCTAGACGTTTTCACTTCAAAATAACAGCTCTAGCAGGGCAGAAATTTGATGAACTGACTAGTTGGAAAGGGGGCATCATATGATGGTGCCACGTTGAAGGTCACTGAGCTCTTTAGTGAGGCCATTCTACTGCCGATGTTTGTCTATGGAGATTGCATGGCTGTGTGCTAACATTTCAGAATCCACTAATTTGTCCACATATTTGTGTATATATAGTGTATATTGTTGCATTATCTAGATTTATTAGCTGTTGACAGCATAGAACAGGGGTCCCCAATTACAATCAGCCATGGGCTGGTTTCTCCTTGAGAGGATTGTCGGGGGGCTTGAATGTACACTACCATTCAAAAGTTTGGGGTCACTTAGAAATGTCCTTGTTTTTGAAAGAAAAGCACATTTTTGGTCCATTAAAATAACATCAAATTGATCAGAAATACAGGGTAGACATTGTTAATGTTGTAAATGACTATTGTAGCTGATTTTTAATTGAATATCTACATAGGTGTACAGAGGCCCATTATCAGCAACCATCACTCCTGTGTTCCAATGGCACGTTAGCTAACCCAAGTTTATCATTTTAAAAGGCTAATTGATCATTAGAAAACCCTTTTGCAATTATGTTAGCACAGCTGAAAACTGTTGTGGTGACTAAAGAAGCAATAAAACTGGCCTTCTTTAGACTAGTTGAGTATCCGGAGCATCAGCATTTTTGGGTTTGATCACAGGCTCAAAATGGCCAGAAACAAAGAACTTTCTTCTGAAACTCGTCAGTCTATTCTTGAACAGTAGTGTAGTTATAAATCATGTGTACTGCAAATTGACCACAAGTTGATTCCTAAACAAATTATTTGACAAAAACAGAATAATTTCAAACCTTGATTACATATGCCTCTCTATTTATGTGTGGGAATACTTGCTAGCAGATGTCCTAAATTAAAACCACTTTGAGCTGATTTCCTGGTGATTTTACAGTAATTGTTTGGTTTTTTTAGCTCATAAAACTTGGGGGGTGTATCGTGTATCTGTCTTTTGTGTATTTTCGTTCTGGCATTTTGCACCCGCCCTGTGTTTTTTCGTAGCTGCTTGACGAAGAAATTTCCCCTCGGGGATCAATAAAGTACCTGTCTATCTATCTATTGAGGAAGCCTGGTGTAGACCCTCCCAACATACTGAGCATGCCATGCCCATCCTAAAGTTTGAGTTGACATTTTAGTCATTTAACAGACACTTTTATACAGAGCAACTTACAGTAGTGAGTGCATACATTTTTGTATTGGTCCCCAGTGGGAATCAAACACACAACCTTTATGTTTCAAGAGCCATGCTCTACCAACTAAGCCACACAGGACCATTTGAGTTCATAAACAGTTTTTGTCAAGTAGTTAAATGACAAGCACACAATTGCAAGCAATGTGTTATACATGTTCATTACATATTTATAAACTATCTATACACTTATAATTGACGGTTTACACCCCTTAATAAATAATTGTTAGTAGAATACACCATAACATAAAGTGTTACAGAATAACGTATAGTTCATGTACGTAAGTATGGTATATCTCTAGAACCAGTAGCATGTCCGGACACAGACATCTGGCATGCAGATGTCACCGCTTGAGGCAGATGTGATGATGGCCACTGGCAGTGGCTCATATGAACCAACCAAGTACCACATGCTGTCATGTTGCCAAGGTCATGGATAGATTTAGAGCAGGCTGGGGTTGAAATTAATAGTTAGAAGCAAAGTCCAACAAAAAATATGCCTAAAGGGTTCATGTGACGTGGAGGATCCGAGAGCACACGATAGACAAAAACCCCTGGAAGTGAGGTGAGGTCTCATCCTGTGAGGGTCACTCAGTTGATGCAGTTCCGCTGTTTGTTCTCCAAGCCCTGCTGACTCACCCGCTTGTGTGTGTGTGTGTGTGTGTGTGTGAATGAGACAAAGAGAGAGTGAGGGAAGAGAAGGGATGGGCAGTTTCCCGCCATCCTGCATGCGCCCTTTGACCCTTGACTCCTGGACATTACATCATCAGCCTTCAGGCACCTCCAGGAAGTGATAACAATGTGGGGAACTGGAAACACACACCCTGGCACCTTCATCATAGAAATCAGAGGGTCCATAGGACTGTACAGTAGCCTGAAACTCACACAGGCTACTATTTAAACTTTGTAGATCATGTGAGAAATTGCTTTGAGATGTATGAAAATCTATTTTTACACAAATAAACCCATTAATTCGCATACTTTGCATAAACTGCCTATAGCACTCAAAAGTATGCCAGGTCAATGTCTCCCTTGGGAAAGCGGTCTTCTGAACCCAATGGGACTTCCTGATTAAATAAAATAAAATGATGTAACAGAAACGTAGACACTCTCACACACCTTTTTCCATCACGCCATGTACATTGTTAAGTTTTCTATTTGGATGTATTACTTACCTTGCTTAATCCATCAGTATGGCTGAAACACTAAAACATGCTTTAGGCATTTATGGTCATAAACAAGCCTCACCCATTCGAGAGTAACCAATCTTTAGAGGAAGTTGCTTAGTAGAACATCAAAGGAAGGAATTACATTAAAGTGTCTGACCCCTGACCCTGAAACAGACCCAACCACATTCCACACAAGTACAGGGGCCAGATTAACCGTTATGCCCATAGCCCGCCATATGCTACAGAAGAGCAATAAAACAGCACTGAAACTGACCATATATCATGGTCATGACCATTAGATACTGTACAAATTGATTACCAATAGAACATTTTTCACCAAACCTTCAAAATGTCTATAAAGTACTTGACTTTATCAAAACAACTAGACAGTCATGTCGTCTATTGGCATAAAAAAATCTAATCAGATTAGAATCTAATCAATGTTAAGACCCACCTGTACACGAGCACTGCCCCCTGGTGCCTAAACTGAAGTACAGTCCAGTACAAATATTCACCAAAAACAGCTTCCCAGGATTATGATTGAGTAGGACTAGTAAATTGAGCCCATCTGAGTCTTTAATCACAGAATACAAAAACATTGATATTGTGACCACATTGTTATAGAACAAAACTCAGACTGTGAACCATATGTGGACTTGATAAAAACAGGGATTGCCTCAGTCCTTTAGCCAGGTAAATCATTTATTCAAGTATTTCCAACTCAGACAGCTTTTTATATTTTTTTTTATTTACATTAAAAGTTCACTAGTGCAGGTCTTGGCTCCAACCACAGAAGCAGACTTAGATATGCTAATATTACAACATGAAAATGGTCAACATATACTGTGGGAATTCATAAACATTCCCTTATCTTGAGCTACCTTTCTCTCCCACACACAGAGATGCAGATACAGATGCACATGCACACGCTTCTCTACATGTCACAGAAGGCAGTACTTTTACTCTATCCTCTATCTTTCACCAAAACACCTATTCCGCCTCCCCTTTCTCTCTGCAACATAGCGTCAGTGGTCTGTCCACAGCTGTAGTCAGACATCTCATCCATCTTCTCAGAGGAAAACCATCGTTCAGGATGGAGCAGTTGTTGTGTGGGGCAGCCTTTGACTGACAGGTGTCTTTTCCACATTAGACCAGCCCAGTGTGATTCACAGCTCACAGAGGATGACAGGAAAATCTACATGGATCCGGGGGTGGTTTAACTTCACGATTCCCTGCAAACAGATAATACCCATACTAGTAATTATAAACAACAACCATGGATAACTGGAAACCTTTCCAACACTCAGTCTGGGACTCTCAAGTGTTCATCCAATCAGCTCACCTGAGGTATGAGGTTCTTCTGAATCCTCTTCAGCTTGGACCTCTTCCGGCCATTTTTGGTCACCACAGTCTCTTCATAGAACTCATGAGCCAGGTCCCCATCCTCATCATAGTAAAGAGAGCTATCAACATAAAAAAAAATTAGGGTATTGGAAATTTCACTAACAATCACATATCATCAGTTCGAATACCCGAGCCAACGAGGTGAAAAACCTGTCGATGTGTCCTTGAGCAAGGCACTTAACCCTAATTTGCTCCAGGGGCTAACCTTGTAGGTAGGCCATCATTGTAAATAAGAATTTGTTCTTAACAGACTTGCCTAGTTAAATATAGGTTACATTTAGCAGACATTATTACCTCCTTCTTGTGAAAATAAATGGGGTTGCTTTTCTGGTCCCTTTGAGTCGGGTCAAAGACTGGTCTTCTTGCCCCTCACTGCCTGAATCACCTCCAGCTCCTGAACCAGCAAATGGCCAAGCACCTTTCACCTTGGACCCACTGCCTCCCATCTTCAGTGATGGGACATTATCCCTTGCGACAGAAACCCCCTATGCAACGAGTATATGAGCTGTCCAGGCAGTCAGTTGTCTACTGGTTTGGATCTGAAAACAAGAAGTCATGCCATAGGTACTGCTGTTAAGGCACACGCTGTTGCGTTAGCTAGCCTAATGTTACTACACTGGCCAAATATTGCAAACAATAGTTAACTAGCAAGTTAAGGTTATCCTGCTAACTAACGCTAGTCGGCATTCAAACGGTAACTTAGCTAGCTGGCTAGCGAACGACGTTGGCCAGCTTGGCCAAGATGGCTAGGTAACGTAACATTATTCATATTGCAGCTGATAGCAAGGTAAATTAGATTAACACGAATTGAGCTTTTAAACGGCTAAATCGATATCAACCAAAGCTAGCGAACTATCATAACAGTTCCATGGCTGTTTGCTAAGCTACGCTAGCCTAGTAGCAGTTAGCAAGGTAAGCTAGCTAACGGTGTAATATGGTGACAGCACTTACAGTAACATATTCGTTATTTTAGCGTATTGACTTCTATTCGTCCTTGGAGTGGGGTAGTGTTGATCAAATACACGGTTGTTATTAAATAGCTAAAATGGCTGGCTGGCTAGCTAGTACAGATCCCAAACAACAAGCACACTAACGTGACGTGTCGTCCAAACGAACGAAAGAACCGCACGGTTGATGAGCTGAGTTTGCGCATGAGCGACAGAAACAATGTAACCACTAGCCAGTACAGAGAGGATGTAGGTAGATGTTTGAACAGCATCCTTTACTAAACCTGTACACAATCACATGAAAATAAGTCACCTTTTCTGTGTCAACTACTTCAACTAGCCATAACTGCCAAGTGGGGAAAGTATTCCCACGAATAGCATTATTTAGCTAATGAAAATCATCCCAATTGCATACCTCCACCACCAAGAGACACTACACTTTTGTGAAGGATAACTTGTTTAATGTGAACCATGCAATTTTGTGAACCATTATTTTGTAAACAAATATTTTGACACAACATAAAAAAATGTTTACTGAATAAAGGACAGTCAAGGTATTATTTCAAGCGATATAGACATTTGCTGATAATATTAATCACATTTTCAACTCTATTATTCTGTTGTTTTAATAGAGGTTTAGAACTTCATGAGGAACATGAAAAAATATACAATACAAACAAACAAACATTCCTTAAAAAGCACCAGCTTCCAGTTCAAAGTGTTCATGTTTCAAGGACGAGATTCCCCTATCAATTAAATCGACCTGGGGATTGTCCTCTCAATTGACATTCAGTGCTCCCAACACACTCCTCATAAAGGGACAGCAAAAAGAGTAACATCCATCATAGTATGGACGTGCAGAAGGTATGTGGCAGACGTTGGGGTCAAATGGAAACCTGAGGTACCTACCTGGTCCATAATGTCCATCGCTTGTTATTCTGACTGGCATTTGGGTCTAGAGATACTGAGGCAGACAGTACCTGAATGTGTTCAACATTTGTCTTAGCTAATAGGTTGGCTACCCTCTTATTGCTTGGCATTAAGGGAGATAAACTGGGATCTTTTTTATGGCTGACCCGACTTGGGTGTCTGGAAATTATCTTTGATCATTACCCAAAAGTTATAAATGATATAATCTATGGACCCTACTGCCATCAAGAATAACAGGTGATGAACATTACGAGGCAGGTAGCTCACCCAGGATAGTGAAATGGAGCCCCCATAATGAGAGGCCGTACTGGACAAAGCCAGTCTCTCATCAGCCACAGTTTCATATACTCTCTCTCAACTCTCATTCTCTCTCAGGCACAACAGGCTCTCTCCAGGTGTATGGCACTTCTGATTTCTCTCACACTCACGCGCGCTTGGCCTCGCGCTGTCATGCGCCCTCTCGCTCTCATTCGCTCTTTCACGCTCCTCCTTTGAGGGAGGTGTCCACTTGTGTTCTCTGGGATCTTTGGACGCAGTGATGACAGGTCATCTTCTGATGGTTGTCAGTCAGAGGTGCAGGTTGTCCCGTAGGTGACCTGTTTCTCAGCCAGGGGTGGAACCACCAGGTGAGGAATCACCAGGGGTGGAAGCAGCAGATTGGGCCTCCTGCATCCTGGTGCGGGCCAGAGTGTAGCGCAGCACAATCTGCTTGACATGCTCCTCCTCCTCACGCTGTAGCATGCGGACAAAGTTCTTAAGCTCCGGCATAGAGAAGGCATCCCACTGGACAGAGGGAGGAGGGAGACAGATGATTTTTTTTGTATGCTGCACAATGTGAAATGGCCATGTTGGTTTGAGAATTAATGCCCAATACTCACATTGACCTCTCCAGTCTCATTCTCTTTCAACACCAAACTGAGGGCTTTCTCATTGGGTCCAGCACACAGACGCAGGTGGAGTGGACGCTCGTCATCAGGCAGCTTACGCAGGAACACTGAGAGAAATACAGGAGGACAATTGAATTAATCAACTGTATGGCACCTCTAAGTATTTATCTATGTGATGTCAATGCAGGAAAAATGACCAGTAATGTGCTGCCACAAAACCGGTCACAGAGGTAGACTTACCTTGGTCATGATGCTCGGTGCGCTCAAACAGGGCAAACTTTCCAGGGTTGTCCACCACGGTGAACTTCTTCAGCAAGGCTTCGATAACCTCACGAGCGCGTGTGCGGGAGCTGATGTGTAGGTGTTTGGATGTATCCTTGGGCAGGTAGAAAGAGGTGCGACGTTTTACTCCCCCATTCTTCTTGCCCGCACCATCCTGTGCTGCAGTATCCTTTCTTGGTGGGGGAACTGACACGGGTCGTACCAGCTTGAACTGGACCTTTATGAAGCCAGTGTAGGAGCCATCTTTGTTCTGTTGAAGAGAATGAGGAAATGTTGGTATAAAACTTAACATTGACACACTCTATCAACATGTTATTGCATAGTAGATATTTCATTTTTTTGGTAATTCTGGAGTATTGTAACTGAGCAATTACTGGGTTACTGTATACAAATATGCTAATTACAAGATTCATTACAACGTTACTACAATGGTATAAGAGCAACTTGTTAGTACTCACCAGGTTCATAAAGAGGTTGCTGTTGATTTGTGCATTGTACTCCTTCACCTTCTGCTGGATCTCTGTGCCTGACAGCTCCTGTTGCTTCCCACATTTGACCTGTTCATCCTGACCAGAGAGAGAGAAAAGGGAGTCAATATTTCAATAAGCCATTCATTGGCTACACTTCACTTTGTCGAAGCAGCCGTAAAACCCTCTTTCCATGTTGTTTACTCACTCATCTTCCTAAAGGCGAACAACAAAAAAAAGGTTATCTTGGGAGGCTTTTGTGTTCTACCACCATATGCCAGCAGAGAGCCAAGGTTACATGTGTTGCATGTAAAATTATGCCTACTAACCCCCCACAACATTTCATATAGGAAAAAAATCTAATAGATTAGCGGGACAGTTAAGGAGGCACATATCGACCAATTCAACTAAACATTTAGTTAAGAAAGCTTGAGACATCAGTCTAATGACAATTCACAGAGGTGGACTAGATGGGTTTTGGCCAGCATTAGCTGAGAGGAAGGAACCATTAGACTGGTGTAAGTCAAAATGGTATTGAATGAGAAACAGCATTACTGCTTCTTCAGGACTTGTTGCTGCTGTATAATTTAGAGTTGGCAAATGTGCTAAATAGCAGCCTATGCTTCACAGTGCTAACTTCCTGTAAGCTCCACTCCTTCTTTCACAAAGTATCCACGGTTGCATCAGATTCCAAACTTCCTGTCAAGTGTCAACGGAGCCATAGCCTATGATAGGGAAGTAGTGGAGCACAATGATGTCAGCGCTGACAAATCCTAGTTCCTGAACTCCTATCTCTGAAGAGGGAGGCGCCATGGGGGAACGTGCAGCTGTTTGTAATGTCTGCAACGGCTTTGGGCTGCATTCCTTAATGCTGTGTTAATCCTAGTTCCTGACCCCCCCCCCCCCCCCCCCCGCATGAGTGTCAGACACAAAGCCTTTTCTGTTTTACAGGAATATCCTGTGAAGTCAGCTGCCTCATCTTCCACAGAATCTCAGTCATCTTTCAGCAATGCACATTTGGCCTCCAGCATCTGCAAGACATTTAAATGTCTGGTATGGACACACAGTATCCACCACAACTATGCACTTCCTGTGTCTAATAGTCCGTTCTTGCTTCCTGTGTGAGAATGTTATTCAGGACATATGATGCACAAAACTAAGGGGCATCAATGAGGGCAGTGGTTCCTAACCCTGATCCTCGAGTACCCCCAACAGAACACATTTTTATTGTAACTCTGGACAAGCACACCTGATTCAACTTGTCAACTAATTATCAAGCCCTCAATGAGTTGAATGAGGTGAGTTTGTCAAGAGCTACAACAAAACTGTGTATTGTTGGGGGCACTTGAGGACCAGGGTTGAAAAATACTGAATTAGGGCTCCCGAGTGGCGCAGCGGTCTAAGGCACTGCATCTCAGTGCAAGAAGTGTCACTGAAGTCCCTGGTTCGAATCCAGGCTGCATCACATCCAGCCGTGATTGGGAGTCCCATTGGGTGGGGTAGGCCGTCATTGTAAATAAGAATTTGTTTTTAACTGACTTGCACAGTTAAATAAAGGTTAAAAACATTTATAAAAGTAGCTGCTTTTCGTGAAGGGGGCGGTAATCCATAGATCAATAGCCATAAATCCCACTGGCTTGTGCTACCATCAGCACCCAACATAAGCTCTCCTTTGGGACAAAGTCACAAGAAAAATGTCTAATTCCGTAGGAAAATCACAGAGACAAATAACTCTTTAGGAATGGTGGCAATGGTGCCATTCCAAACTAGATTGCTCCTGTATATATCCCACTACTCATGTTCCTAATGAGGAGAGTTAGCTGATGTTTACACTTTGGAGAAATTAATGGCCACAGCTGCCCAGAATTCATGGAGTACCACAACTAAATAAAGCAATGTCAAGCAGTCGGAAAAAAACAGATCAATAAAACCGGTCAATAACCTATATCCTAATGTAGATTGAAAGGCTGCAGAGTTAATGTCCTGCAGTTAACTATTAAATAGGCAATCCCAAAATGAGAGCCAGCACAGTCTACTAAGGAGTCACTAATGTTCACGCTGCCGTTATCATTTTGTACTGTATAATAACATTCAAGATTGTGTATATCTTAGTTAATATTAAATATGTGTTAATCAAACATTATCTTATTTTGCCATTACTCATTCAAACCCTAGAGATAAGTGTGCAGGCTTTTATGAAGACTTGTGTGTGCAAGCTTTGCAAGTGTAATGTTTGTTCAGATATGAGAGTAGAACACTGAACAGTAGGCTACATGACTATTGTGTGTTTGTTCCGAAATGTAATATGAGGTACAGTATCATGGGTGCGTAATTTCCCCACGGGGATCAATAAAGTATCTATCTATCTATCTGTCACTAAACATGAATTTGTGAGTGGTTCTCAGCATCTGGGTGTATGAGTCATCATACGGATCGGTGCAGTGAAATGGTTGTTTTACACGTGTTTTAAAATGAGAGGTACAGCAGATCCCAATGAACATTTTAGCAAAAGGAGCCATTGCAGAGTTACTAGGGCTACTACAGTAATCACTCCGTAACGCTATTAGTGAATAATCGTAAACTATAAACTAACTATAAAGAAAGTTACAGTTAGATTGTAAATAGAAACATCTTGGTAGGTAGTTCACATAGTCCTGTCGGCTTAATAAAAATCGAATTCTCACCTTCTCTTTCTTGGGTTTGCAAATGAACGATGTGCGAGCAGTAAAGTACTGCTCGAACTCAGAATCCGAGTCCCCACTGCAGTATCCGCTACTTGTGGAGCTGCCCCACGTCTTCTCGAAGGACAGACTCTTATCCGAACCACTGACCCCGTCTTTCATGATCAAACTATTTCAATGTAACGTTAGACTCTGAAAAGATGTTTAGACTCTGGAACGATGTTGCGATTAGAATGTGCTACAATTTGTCAGATTTCACGTTTAATAACAATCTATATCTAAAATGTTATCCCGCTGTAATAAACATGTAGTAACTACAGACACGTTAATTCACAGATAGGGTGTAGAGTAATCCGACTGCTAGTATTGTTAGTATCTCCCTGTAAACTTCAACAATGTTGTTCTAAAGCGCGTTTCTGTCGGTTTCCTGTTCAATCTGGCCACGTTTCGTTTTCTCACAACTAGCTGAGAACAGGATGCGGGACTAGCCCCCGCCTTTCCATCTCTCTCCCCCGGTTCGCGGAGGCCCCACCCTGGCAGTTGAGATTAGAAAATACACAAAATCAACGCAAAATGCCATGATTGGGCGTTGAGGGGAAATTACAACCCCTATGATGTCATACTCCTCCCCTTTCCTGTCTGATTACAATAAAGACATAGTGATAAGATGAAAATCGTGTGAGGATTCAATTAACAGAGCATAGGGGATTCACATGATAACATGACAAATGCATGACATATGTAGACATGTAGGCCTAGGGGTCTACAGAGAACAGCACCACTTCAGAGAAAAATAAATAAATAAATAAATAAAATAACAACCCCTATAAGTGATTGATGCCCATACAGTGCATTCGGAAAGAATCCAGACCCCTAGACTTTTTCCACATTTTGTTAAATTACAGCCTTATTCTAAAATGGATTATAAAAACAATGTCCTCATCAATATACACACAATACCCCACAATTTTTATACATTTTTGCAAATGTATTAAAAATAACAAACAGAAATACCTTATTTACATAAGTATTCAGACCCTTTGCTATTAGACTCGAAATTGAGCTCAGGTGCATCCTGTTTCCATTGATCATCCTTGAAATTCTACAACTTGATTGGAGTCCACCGGTGGTAAATTCAATTGATTGGACATGATTTGGAAAGGCACACCCCTGTCTGTACTCAATCCTGCACCTTACAGGCTGCTGCCCAATATACAGTTGAAGTCAGAAGTTTACATACACCAATTTTTCAATACTCCTGACAATTAATCCTAGTAAAAATTCCCTGTCTTAGGTCATTTAGGATCACCACTTTATTTTAAGAATATGAAATAATAGTAGCAAGATGTAAGGATTTATGTTCAGAGAGGTCTCTGGAAACCTGTATGGTTTTCAGGTTTAGTGTCCAGAGACCTCTCTGGAATTCTCTATGTTCCCTGAACACACATCCTCTTGCGGTCGAGGACCGCAAGAGGATGTGGTCCGAACGACTGGCGGCTTCTCTTCCCGAGGCTCCTGGGCTGGTGCCCAGCCCGGTACCTCCAACGCCGGTTCTCAGTCTGGTACCTCCAGGGCCGGTTCTCAGCCCGGTAAGCCCCGTCCCTGCTCCCCACACCCGACCTCCAGTGCGTGCGACCAGCCCGGTGCCTCCAGAGACGGCCCCACGCACCAGACCTCCGGTGTGCCTTCCCAGCCCGGTAAGCCCTGTGCCGGCTACCCACACCCGACCTCCAGTGCGTGCGCCCAGCCAGGTGGCGTCAGTGCCGGTTCCTAGCCCGGTAGCTACAGTGCCGGTACCTAGCCCGGTAGCTCCAGTGCGTGTTCCCAGCTCGGTAGCGCCAGTACCGATTCCTAGCCTGGTGGCGTCAGTGGGTTTGACCCAAGTTAAACAATTTAAAGGCAATGCTACCAAATACTAATTGAGTGTATGTAAATTTCTCACCCACTGGGAATGTGATGAAATAAATAAAATCTCTCTACTATTATTCTGCCATTTCACATTCTTAAAATAAAGTGGTGATCCTAACTGACCTAAGACAGGGAATTTTTACTAGGATTAAATGTCAGGAATTGTTAAAAACTGAGTTTAAATGTATTTGGCTAAAGTGTATGTAAACTTCCGACTTAAATGTGATATTTCAGTTATTTATTTGTAATACATTTGCAAAGATATCTAAAAACCTGTGTCATTATGGGGTATTTAATGATTCAAAGGGGTTGGGTTAAGTGCGGAAGACACATTTCAGTTGAATGCATTCAGTTGTACAACTGACTAGTATCCCTCCTTTCCCTTTACAACTGACTAGTATCCTCCTTTCCCTTTACAACTGACTAGTATCCCTCCTTTCCCTTTACAACTGACTAGTATCCTCCTTTCCCTTTATAACTGACTAGTATCCTCCTTTCCCTTTACAACTGACTAGTATCCTCCTTTCCCTTTACAACTGACTAGTATCCCTCCTTTCCCTTTACAACTGACTAGTATCCTCCCTTTCCCTTTACAACTGACTAGTATCCTCATTTCCCTTTACAACTGACTAGTATCCTCCCTTTCCCTTTCCCTTATACATTTTAGAATAAACTGTAACGTAACGAAATGTGGAAAAAGTCAAGAGGTTTGAATACTTTAGCCAAAGGAAATGGTGAGAGAGAGGACCTGAACTGAAAGGACCTGACACAGGGAGATCATGGAATAGAAAGAACAATCAATAGAAAGAATAGAGAGATTGATTACAGAGAGTGTGCAGACACCATGTCACCACAAAGAGTATGGCCTGAATAGTGGATAGATAGTGGTCATGACACACGGTATGGCCGGTGAAGGTTGGCCGAGGTTGAGTAGAGAAAACACATGAAATGACACACATACATCAGATCATGAGGTTCTTACCACATTTGTATCAGTCTCTATGGTGTGTTCTACATCACATGTTTGTTCAACTATGGAGCCATGATACAAACTGCAGTCTAATTGGATGAGAGGTCGACATCGATAGTGACATGTAAATCCGCAATCTGTGAGAAAAGAGAAGTGATTAATTAATAACAGGATTTGATCAGATCATGGGTTGTAATCAAAGTTGTGCCTTCTCCACAGATGTAAGGAAACGTTGGCTATAAAATAATTTTAGGACATCCGTTCCGTTCCATCCTCCAGTTTTGGGACATTTTGGGATTCTAATTGATCTGCTGCCCTCCACTGGTCACAGGGAGTCATTACACATTTGACAGAGAAAAATTGTCAGACTAATTTGACTTCAATTCGGTCACTAACTAATCAAACAGGACATCATCAGACAAGTATTAGTAGACAGTAGAGGAATTATTTGACAAATCAATAGGTGTATACACAATACACTTCAAACATAGGCTACACTTCAGACAATTATCTCTCCCCACATGTAATGGCCACACACAACAATGGCAGGTACATAGTGTAAAAGTTGAAAATTATGAGAGAGAAAGGTAAGTACATAGTGTAAACGTAGAAGATTATGAGAGAGGAAAGGAAGTACATAGTGTAAACGTTGAAGATTATGAGAGGAAAGTGGTGCAGGATACCAACCAACCGACAGCATATACCTACACACACACAAAACCAACCAACCGACAGCATGTGCCTACACAGACACACAAAACTACTAGATCCATCTTAACGCCCTCATGAATAGACTGCCGCCAACAGCTGACTGAATTTGTGAATTTTGTTTTGACAAGTACTCCAGAGCTAAAACAGGGTCTGGGATTTCCAGGCGAGCGGTTCAGTTCTCAGCTGGTTCTTTGCTGCTGGGAATGGTAATGTCCCTCTTTGCAGAAACTCCTCATTAAAGACTATACATGTCTAATGAATACTGAGTCCTGTTAACAGAGCCTGTCTCACAAAAAGCCCATTTAGTCCAGCTGAGGAACAATGACCTAAAGCTATATGGCCTGGCATATACATAAACAACCAGGCATACAGTGTAGTTCAGATGGTAGAACATGGTGCTTGTAACGCCAGGGTTGTGGGTTCAATTCCCACGGGGGACCAGTATGACAAAAAAGTATGAACATGTATGCATTAACTTAGAGCGTCTGCTAAATGACGTAAATGTATACAGTATATAAGCGTGGATATTGACTCTGCCACTTGACCATGCTTTTGAGTGTTTGCGCCACACTCCCTGCCTGTTTCATTACATTGGTGTCAGAAGTGGGATTACCTTTAAACACATTCTCATAGGCTAGCCATAGTAAAACCCTATAACACTTATGCACATAGGCCTACATATCACAGGAGGCTGCTGAGGGGAGGACGGCTTATAATAATGTCTGGAATGGAGTTAATGGTGTGTTTGATACGATTCCATTTATTCTGTTCCAGCCATTAATAGGAGCCCGTCCTCTCCAATTAAGGTGCCTCCAGGCCGCCTGTGACATACATGTATGCAGACATGCAATCCTAATCAAATTCATGCATGTGAATCCTGTGCAGCAGCAGAAGGCCAACTCACTGGCACAGCGCAGGCTCTGTTTGTACAGTCCCCAGATGAAGTCTCCACACAGGTCACACCAGGTGGGCTGGGCATGGCTGCAGGGCTGGAAGTCATGTCCCTCTCCCCTCTCATCTGTGAGCCGTGGATCCAGGCTGTCCCCCAGCAGTCGGATGATGCACACCCGCCTGAGCAGATCTGGGACCTTTCCTGGGCTGATCCGCAGGGCATTGGCCCGCTCCAGGCGAGGTGGTGAGCGAGGCACTTCGCAGCTGGTCAGCTCTATCTGGTCATGGTCTTGCAGCCTCAACTCACGGAGCTCAATGAACTCACCCCAAGACATTCTGTCAGTCACAGCTTCAGTTCCTTCTTCATTCAGAGGCAATCATCACACCTGTGACTACAAAATCATTCACTCAGGACTTATTTATTCAGCACTCATTCATTCAGGACTGTATATACATATTAATGTACAGTTGTTATATCATATCACGTGCAATATTGTAAGTAATTATTGGACTGAACTTATGTAGTCATTCACTCAGGACTGCATATTAGTATCCTGTCAGTTGTATATTTTTTCATTGCTTTTAGTATATCGAATGTGCAATACGTGCATTTATCTGTAATTAAACCCTGCACTATGGACTGTACTTATCTAAAACAATAATACACAATCTCAATCCAGGATCACCAATCATGAAGCACCAACACAAGGAGAGGACATTGGCATACACTGGTACGTTATTGCTAGCCTTCAATTGTGGGGAGAACATCCCATACAGCTATGCATCCCTTATAATAGGAACCATGGCTTGAACTAAATATTGTAGCCTATTCTGTAGCCTACTAAGTTGAATGAAGTTTTTGTTTCTCGACATAAATGGTCAGTGTTAGTACTTTAATATCATTTGCCATTTGCTGCATCAATAAAGTGGTCTAATTGGCAAAAAAAAAAAAAAACATAATAAGAGTTTAAGGCTCTTAAAATTGTCCAGTGTGATTTTATTGTTTTGATAACGGAGCACTTTGCCGTCTATTGTTAAATACCAAGATAACGAGTTAAATTAGTTTATAATCGAATAGGTCACCAACATTCTGTTTCAAACACGTCGCGAATAATAATAGTCAACTAGGCCTACATGCAGCTGTTTTGCAGCTCTCCCCAATCACAGATGTATGATTGGGGAGAGGGAGGGTAGCCTAGAAACACGAGAAGCAAGGGACCGACTCGAGCCTATTTCACAGAATTCATAAAACGTGCTATAGACTTGCTGTGAAAGTTTAAAATTTTACCAAAACAGGGATCCACCCCCGCAGCGGCCGATGCCTCGTCCCGAAGTTCTTCTATCGTACCAAGTTTCCATATACGTTATTACGAATAACGGAGTAGAGGTGTGCAGTTTTGCGTCTGGTCTGGAAACAATGTATTATCGCCTACATAACAGAAATACCCCAATTCCAAAAATCGAGATGATCAGCAGCGCGTTTAGTTTAGAACGACTCCATCACCCTATTCTGACACCAAGACATGTGACGCAATAACAAGACAAGAAAGCGAGAGAAAGACGAGAAAGTGAGAGAAAGACGAGAAAGTGAAGAGCAGACTACTGTTCTTGACATCCGGAATGTTTTCAAATATGGGGTTCTTCTGAGTCTTGAACAGTAGAGCGGGCGGGGTAGGTGTGTGTGTAAATTCCCCACCCCTCCATTGACGTTGAACGCTGTGTATCTGTAGGCTATTTGACTAAACAGGGATATTCAAATAAAAAGGACAGTGGCGACCCGTCTTTCAGGGCAGGTGGGGCCCACATTTTTAGCAAAAAAAATAATATTTATATATAATTATATATATGTTTGGCCTTATTTTGTTGTTGCCCTTTTTGCCCTTATTTTGGCATTAATGTGTGTCATATATTAGTTTGCAAACTATGTAAAAAAAAAATTTTTAAGCATATAATTTAGCTAATTAAGCTAAACATGTTCTCTTTTTTGTTTTCTTAAGTAAGGCAGCTACAAAATGCAGGTGTTTCAGCCTAGCTTAATGCTTTCTGTGGTGGGGGGGCGAGCCAGCAGAAAATAGGAGCATTGTGTCTGATTGGGCATTGTGTCTAATTGGCTCAGTGTTCTGTCACTCATGGGGACTCATGGGGACACTATGTCACAGTCCTTAGTAAGAGTAGACATCAGACATTTAAGCCCTTTTAGGTCCTGCCATAGAGTTATATTATATGTAGCCTTCCAAGAAGGCTCAAGGTCATTGGCCACAGATACAATTATGTCAAATCACGTTATATGTACAGTAGCTATGATTGGACTGATCATGTCAACATATTACTTTCAAAAATCTAGCTAGCAGTCATCATCATGAGTCAAGTCGACAATCTACTGGCAAATACCTTTTAATCCTTGTCATATGAAGAGAAATAATGAAGAGAAATGATAGTTAAAACGTATTGGTGCTCATCGGCCATTGAACATAAACAAACAAGTTGGAAATCGCTAATTCAACAATGAATGGTCTGAAAGGATTGCCCGGCCACCTTCCTGTTTAAGTGAGCATGGAGTCTAAAAATGTCTTGTATGATACATTATGTAATATACCAGGGAGATATGTATACTGTAGCTAAGAAAGTAATACTATGTGTATGTTTTGTAGTAAGCTGTGAGTAGTGCCTCACCATAATAATTTGGTCTATTTTCACCAATGCTGTAAACACATCGTTCGTGGCCGGTGTGTGATTGTTTGCAGACTTCTTTTGTACAGCTTTGACAAATTCAGCACACACAACATTCTATAATATAATTTTGTTGACCCAAACGGCGTTCAATGTGCCTCACCCTAATAATTTGGTTTATTTTCACCTCTTAATTTCGCCTACTGTTTAGAGAAATGTATTCATTGAATATTGTAAGAGCTTTCATTGTCTGCTTATATGCCCCCTTTATTTATCCTACAGTTCTGACTTGGTGTACAGGGAGAACACTAAGAACGGCCCATGTTCTGAATTATGTCGCTGTACATTTAAAAAGTGCTGAACAAATAGTTATATAGACTACGTCAGTCATCACTCACTAATTAATGTCTTAATCAAAAAGCCTCTTATCCGCTTGTCGTCCTCTTATGCCATAGTTTGTACATCTCAATTATCAGTAGAAACCACATTTGTTAAAGCAATTCAGCCATATCAGCTATGTTTTTTTAAAGGGCAGTAAATTAGGCTGAATTAGCCAGGTGTAGCAGTGGTAAGGTGTTGGGACAGCTTTATGTAGGCCCTAACAGTTTGTGGGCAACGTTTGTCACCGTTATAGTGCAATTAATGTATTGTTTACTGTTGTGTTGTGTAGTGGCTTTGCTGGCATGCCTCCCACTTTTTTTGTTGTTTGCCCCACCTGCTAAAATCGCCACTGCATAAGGATAATAATTGGCCCAATCATCCATTGACAGTATAGGTATGTTATTATATGTTTGTCAGTTAACTTGTGAGCTTCTATGTGTCAAAGACACCACAGGCACACTTTTTTTCCTTATTTTTTACAGTTCAAGGTGTGCAGAGTCTAAACAATCAAGTGGGTAAAGTTACTTTGAAATACTACCCCATGAAATGGATACCTTGCAGTTACATGAACAATAGGCAGATTCTGATCCCAGGATCACTGACGATGATGATAAGTCAAAACACATGCGGCCACAAACTTAGGAGTTTCTAGAAAAACTTTTTTCTATTTCACATCTATAACAGAAGCATAGGCCTATGTGAATGTTATAATTGTCAAAAAAGTTGCAAAACAGCTTCTAAAATGACAAGCTAATGAGGAGCTCATTATTACAATTTAATTTGCAAGTCTTGAGTTCTGCTCCTTCCCAGGTTCAACCACGCAATGTCAGGTCTGAGATCAGAGGGATATGAACTTATAATGAAGGCTTAGCAGTTCATTACCTTAAAGGGATACTTCGGTATTTTGGCAATGAGGCCCTTTATCTACTTCCCCAGAGTCAGATGAACATCTGGTTCCCACGCAGAGACATACAAAAGGGTTTCCACAAGTTCATTTGACTCTGGAGAAGTAGATAAAGGACCTCATTGCTGAAATCCCATTATTCAAATATTATTTGTTAAATGCGCAGAATACAACAGGTGTTGACCTTACTGTGAAATGCTTATTTACAAGCCCTTAACCAACAAAGCAGTTCAAGAAATAGAGTTAAGAAAATATTTACAAAATAAACTAAAGTAAAAAATTAAACAAGTGATATACTGGGCAGTACGCATTACCCTCTGTAGTGCCTTACGGTCGGATTCCGAGCAGTGGCCATACCAGGCAGTGATGCAACTGGTCAAGATTCTCTCGATGGTGCAGCTATAGAACTTTTTGAGGATCTGGAGACCCATGCCAAATCTTTTCAGTTTCCTGAGGGGTGGCATGTCAGGAAGTCCAGGATCCAGTTGCAGAGGGAGGTGTTTAGTCCCAGGGTCCTTAGCTTAGTGATGAGCTTTGAGGACACTGTGGTGTTGAACGCTGAGTTGTAGTCAATGAACAGCATTTTTTACATAGGTCCAGGTGGGAAAGGGCAGTGTGGAGTACAATAGAGATTGCGTCATCTGTGGATCTGTTGGGGCGGTATGCAAATTGGAGTGGGTCTAGTGTTTCCGGGATGATGGGGTTGATGTGAGCCATGACCAGCCTTTCAAAGCACTTCATGTCTACCAACGTGAGTGCTACGGGGCAGTAGTCATTTAGGCAGGTTACCTTCGCATTGTTGGGCACAGGGACAATGGTGGTCTGCTAGAAACATGTAGGTATTACAGACTCGGTCAGGGAGAGGTTGAAAATGTCAGTGAAGACACTTGCCAGTTGGTCATGCTCTGAGTACACACCCTGGTAATCCGTCTTGTCCCGCGGCATTGTGAATGTTGACCTGTTTAGAGGTCTTGCTCACATCGGCTACGGAGAGCGTGATCACACAGTCTCATTCGGTCTCATTACTAATGTCACCTGACTCTGTTTTTCCTGAGTGCTTGTTGTCTCAGGTCCTTCTCAGAGGGGTTGAACGTTTCCTTCACTTGATACTTGGCCTTCCACTTCCCCATATATCGTGTACATGTTCCTGAGTGTGTGTGTGTTCCTCACCTGTTCCAAGATTATGTATTTCTTTGGAGTGGCAGGGTCTGTGACAGTTAGGTGATTGAGGAAGCGCTGGAGCTCCACCAGCTTGGGCAGCTGGTAAATTAACACCTCTGTCAGGAAACCTCGTAGCTACACACATAATATATAGGGTGATTTTCAGACATTTCATGGTTTAAGTTTCAGTTTGAGTTAGACTTTTATTGTACTGCGGTCTGCATTGTGGTATGTCTGATAGACTACCAATGCAGGTACCCTAGCGGTTAGAGCGTTGGGCCAGTAACTAACAGGTCTCTGGTTCGAGTACCCAAGGTGAAAAAACAAACCTGTCAATGTGTCCTTGAGCAAGGCTGACCCTGTAGGTAGGCGGGTGGCGCAGCGGTCTAAGGCACTGCATCTCCGTGCTAGAGGAGTCGCTACAGACCCTGGTTTTATTCTAGACTGTATCACAACCAGCCGCGGCTGGGAGTCCCATAGGGCGGCGCACAATTGGGCCGGGGTAGGCCGTCATTGTAAATAAGAATTTGTTCTTCACTGACTTGCCTAGTTATAAAATTACGGTCTTCAGATGGAACCTTCTCCATTCTTGTACTTCTCTATCTCTCCTGTAGAGGGAGACAAAGGACAGGTAGTGATATGTGGGTCAACTACACATAACAACTATGCCAGGGTTCCCCAAATGGCGGGCCACAGGCCAAATGGTTTTACAATAAGTATTCAACCATTTTGTTATGGCCAGCCTAAATAAGTTCAGGAGTAAACATTTGCTTAACAAGTCACATAAGTTCCATGGACTGAATAATAATGTTTTTGAATGACTACCTCATCTCTGTACCCCACACATACAATTATCTGTTAGGTCCCTCAGTCGAGCAGTGAACAGATTCAACCGCAAAGACCAGGGAGGTTTTCCAATGCCTTGCAAAGAAGGGCACCTATTGATAGATGGGTGCCCTCAAATAAAAAAAGCAGACACTGAATATTCCTTTGAGCATGGGGAAGTTATTAATTAAACTTTGGAGGGTGTATCAAAAGATACATGCGTCCTTCCTAACTCAGTTGCCGGAGAGGAGGGAAAACACTCAGGGATTTCACCATGAGGCCAAAACTGACTTTAAAACAGTAACAATGTTTAATGGCTGTGATAGGAGAAAAGGAGGATGGATTAACAACATTGTAGTTACTCCACAATACTATGCTAATTGACAGAGTGAAAAGAAGGAAGCCTGTACAGAATAAAAATATTCCAAAACATGTACCCTGTTCGCTCAAGGCACTAAAGTAATACAGCAAAAAATGTGACTAAGAAATTAACTTTTTGTCCTGAATGCAAAGTGCTATGTTTGGGGCAAATCCAATACAACACATTACTTTTTCAGGAAAAAAAGAAACACAATTGGAGCTAAGTACAGGCAAAATCCTGGAGGAAAACCTGATTCAGTCTGCTTTCCACCAGACACTGGGAGATGAATTCACCTTTCAGCAGGACAATAGCTTAAAACACAAGGCCACTGGAGTTGGAGTTGCTTATGAGGAAGACAGTGAATGTTCCTGAGTGGCCGAGTTACAGTTCAGACTTGAAAGTCAAGGGAGTTGAATACTTTCTGAAGACAATCTATGGCAAGACTTGAAATTGGCTATCTAACGATCAACAACCAACTTGACAGAGCTTGAAGAATTTGGAGAAGAATGTGCAAATATTGTACAATCCAGGTGTGCAAAGCTCTTAGAATACTTCTGTAAATGAGATACTGTATTTCTGTATTTAATTTTCAATAAATTAGCTAACATTTCCAAAAACATCTTTTCACTCACATTACGGGGTTAAAAGCGCTCTTACCCCATAATGTGAGTGAAAACATGTTTTTGGAAATGTTAGCAAATGTATTGAAAAAAAACACAAACAGTGTGTAGATGGTTGAGAAACAAAATCAATTCAATCCATTTTGAATTCAGGCTGTAACACAACAGAATGTGTAATAAGTCAAGGGGTGTGAATACTTTCTAAAGGCACTGTACGTGAAGTGAGCAAAATAAACAGTCATTCAAATCGACAAAGCATCTTTATTATTGCAAGGAGTTGGTATTAATATAATTTTTTTGCACATTAATAAGCATTTTACATTTGAATCATTTAGCAGACGCTCTTATCCAGAGCAACTTACAGGCGCAATTAGGGTTAAGTGGCTTGCTCAACGGCACACAGATTTTTTTACCTAGTCGGCTCGGGAGTTTGAACTAGCGACCTTACAGTTACTGGCCCAACGCTCTTAACTGCTAGCCTACCTGCCACCTTCCTCATTGTTTGAATGAAACTATTCCACCGTGATTGATTCAAATTCTGAAAGGAAAAACCTGAGGAAGATAACAGGTGACATTGGTGACATAATAGTAGTATAAACATCCCTACATGTCTCAACCTTTGAATACACAGTCCACAGACAACAACAGTTTATTAAGGCATCTTTGGCCGAGTTTGATCCACATTGTCTATCCTGGACAGCAGGCAGTTGCGTGGGTCAGATGAGATGAGCAGGAGGCCCTGGTTCAGTACAATGGGACCTCATGTGTATCTGTCTGTCTTTGTAAGAGAGACGGCTTGCTCTATCTGCGTCAAAGTCAGAGTGGTTGCTGATTAAGCCAGGGTATCACTTCCAGCACACAATTATGTTGGGGTCATTGTCCAAGCGCTCGTCCAGCTCTTTGTAGCTCATTCCTGCAAAGACAGGGAAGGGCGATGCCGTGAGAGATCACAGAGTATATAACGATTTCTCAAAATAGTTATCCAGCCCTCTGTAATTATGAATCTTCCTAGACACAATCGTCATCACTATAAAACCAGTAATGTGTCTGACCTTCATAAATGCCTTGAAACCTACCCGTCTTGCAGCAGATTTCGTCGTAACTATGGCAACCCGTGTAAAGGCGTGGTGGGCGGCTCCTCTCGTCTCGGGTCACCTTAACAGGATACTTCTGGAGACGGCGAATGAGAGCCTTCATCAGTCCGTACTGGATCAGCCTCCTGTTGAGCATCACATGATATCAACAACAACAACAACACTATTCTATACACTTCTCCGCGTCGATGATTAGCTATCTAGCTACATCTTGTGCAATGGCATGTTGTACGTACATGGTCCCTGACAAATAAACAAATAAATAAATAGATATGCACTTTGAGGTCCATGCCAACCACATAAACATCATGAGTCAACATGAAGGATTGGTGACTCACCTCTCATCTACCCTCTGCAGCTGCTGTGAGTAGCGGGAGCAAAGATCGCGAACGGTGGTGCCTGGAGTCAGACCACAGTACAGCTGGAACACATCCCTTAAACATGCTCTCTTCTGACCTGAAACACCCAGACAGCAGAACTTATCATAACAAATTCAAACTCTTTCTGACTACAACTTCCAAACTGACTATTACCTTGCTTGGTGACATAGCTGAGACACTCTTCCTGAATGGACCTGTCATCTATCAGGCTCTGGACTGTAGGGGTTGTGCAGTACACATTGGAGTACTGGAGAGATACAACATACAGTGTGTAAACAGGACTGTACACACACACACACACCACATTTCAGATGAAGAAGACATTATGTAAAGAAGGTATTGTTACTGAGGGTTTCATTACCTGAAATATTGATACCAAGGTTACAACACCGTAATACCTGTGAAAAAGAATGTTCTCTTAGAATCTATTCCCTGGTTTCATAGGGCAATGTTCCATGTCTCTGTTGCATAATAAAGAATGTTCTCTTAGAATCTATCCATGGTTTCATAGGGCAATGTTTCATTATCTGTTGCATCATAAAGAATGTTCTCTTAGAATCTATTCCATGGTTTCCTAGGGCAATGTTCCATTATCTGTTGCATCATAAAGAATGTTCTCTTAGAATCTATCCATGGTTTCATAGGGCAATGTTTCATTATCTGTTGCATCATAAAGAATGTTCTCTTAGAATCTATTCCATGGTTTCATAGGGCAATGTTCCATGTCTCTGTTGCATCATAAAGAATGTTTTCTTAGAATCTATCCATGGTTTCATAGGGCAATGTTTCATTATCTGTTGAATCACATTTCCAGTACTCACAGTAAATTCTGTACGGCGATCCGGACTAGATTAAGTTCAACATCCGCTTCTGCAGATATCTTCTGGATATGCCTGAACCCATCAATGTAGGCCAGGATCTACAACAGAATTCAACAAATGTTTAACATCCTTTTCATCAGCGCTTTAATCTCAGACAGGTGCATGATGACATTGAACTAAGTATAGACAAAACATTGTTTCTCTGATGTCAGCCACACTGTAGGTATGCTTCCGGTATGGATGAGCCGTGGGTCCATCTGTGTGTGGCCTACCTGTTGAGTGGTGAGATCCCACTGGGATTTGATGAAGTGGTCCTTGCACTGAGTGAAGACAGGCACGTCGTACTCCTGCACGATCAGAGGGTCCCTGCGCTGCTCAATCAGCTTCAGGTTGATTGTATTGGACTCATCTAGATAATAGGGAGGGAAGAAAAGGTGTGAGAGAGAACGAGAAAAGACTGTGACACATTTCTGAGTGCAAATGCACACATACCGATGGGTAAGGTGCAGGCTCCAGTAGCATTGAGCTCCTCTAACAACGTGGACATAATGGGTAGCAGTTTCTGTTTGCTCTCCTTGTTCGATATGAACCCACTCTCCAGCTGCAAAATAAAGAGAAATATTAACACTTTGATCTATATGCATCCCATAAGACATTCAGATCTTGTGATGTTTTGAAAAAGAGCCCCAGCCTCCAGGGAGTTCCTTTTACCTCCAGCGTTGTGAGGTACCCAGACAGCTTCTTGACAATCGGCTCAAGGGCACAGGTCTTGGTCTGTGCATCGCATACAAGGCCCAGGTTAAAGAGCAGAGCATTGCGGCTGTACTTCTTGTGCTCGATACACACCGGACAACCAATTAACTTCTTCCCCATGGCCGTTCTACACCAATCAAAGAGGAGAGAAAAAAAATACCTGTTCTTAAACTGGTCCATGAATATTGATATCCTAATGTAAATGCCCAAGTGTACGTACACAGTTATGAGTTTGTTCTGCAGTTCTGGTTTGGTGATGATGTACACCTGTACTGTGTCAAAGAGCTCCCGGGAAATGTACTCCTCTGGAACCTGGAGAAGATAGAACACAGCACAAAGATGGGAAAAGATAGAACACAGCCCCAACAGATCCACAGATGACGCAATCTCTATTGCACTCCACACTGCCCTCTCCCACCTGGACAAAAGGAACACCTACAGTACATGAGAATGCTGTTCCTTGACTACAGCTCAGGGTTCATCACCATTGGGCCCTCGAAGCTCATCAATAAGCTAAGGCCTCTGGGACTGAACACCTCCCTTTGAAACTGGATCCTGGACTTCCTGCCAGACTGCCTCCAGGTGGTGAGGGTAGGCAATAACACATCCGCCATGCTGACCCTCAACACAGGGGCCCCTCAGGGATGCGTGCTTAGTCCCCTCCTGTACTCCCTGTTCACCCACCACTGCGCGGCCAAGCACAACTCCAACATCATTATTAAGTTTGCCGACGACACTCACCACATAAGCTGCTGCTAATCACTTTACCCCTACCTATACAGTGCATTCAGAAAGTATTAAGACCCCTTGACTTTTTCCACATTTGTTAAGTTAGACTTATTTTAAAATTGATTCAATTAAATTATTTCCTTATCAAGCTACACACAATACCCCATAACGACAAAGTGAAAACAGGTGTTTAGAAATGTTTGCAAATGTATTAAAAATAAAAAACAGAAATAACTTATTTACATAAGTATTCAGACCCTTTGGTATGAGACTCGTAATTGAGCTCAGGTGCATCCTGTTTCCATTGATCATCCTTGAGACGTTTCTACAACTTGATTGGAGTCCACCTGTGGTAAATGTCAGAGCAACAATTAAGCCATGAAGTCGAATGAAATGTCCATAGAGCGCCGAGACAGGAAAAAATGTATGCAGCATTGAATGTCTCCAAGAACCCAGTGGCCTCATTCATTCTTAAATGGAAGAAGTTTGCAACCACCAAGACTCTCCCTAGAGCTGGCCGCAGGGCCAAACTGAGCAATCGGGGGAGAAGGGCCTTGGTCAGGCAGGTGACCAAGAACCCAATAGTCACTCTGACAGAGCTCCAGAGTTCCTCTGTGGAGATGGGAGAACCTTCCATCTCTGCAGCACTCGACCAATCAGGCTTTTATAGAAGAGAGGCCAGACGGAAGCCACTCCTCAGTAAAACGCACATGACAGCCCTCTTGGAGTTTGCAAAAAGGCACCTAAAGGACTTTCAGACCATTAGAAACAAGATTCTCTGGTCTGATGAAACCAAGATTGATCTCTTTGGCCTGAATGCCAAGCATCACATCTGGAGGAAACCTGGTACCATCGCTACGGTGAAGCATGGTGGTGAAAGCATCATGCTGTGGGAATGTTTTTCAGCGGCAGGGACTGGGAGACTAGTCAGGATCGATGGAAAAATTAATGGAGCAAGGTACAGAGAGATCCTTGACGAAAACCTGCTCCAGAGCGCTCAGGACATCAGACTGGAGCTAAATTTCACCTCCAACAGGACAACTACCCTAAGCACACAGCCAAGACAACGCAGGAGTGGCTTTGGGCCAAGTGTCAATGCCCTTGAGTGGCCAGACAGAGCCCAGACTTGAACCCGATCTAACATCTCTGGAGAGACCTCAAAATAGCTGTGCAGCGACACTCCCCACCCAACATGACAGAGCTTGAGAGGCTCTGCAGAGAAGAATGGGTGAAACTCCCCAAATACAGGTGTGCCAAGCTTGTAGCGTCATACCCAAGAAGTACTGAGTAAAGGGTCTGAATACTTATGTAAATGTGATATTTCAGTCTTTTATTTTTTTTATACATTTGTCTAAAACCAGTTTTGTCTTTGTCATTACGGGGTATTGTGTGTAGATTGATGATGGGATTTAAAACGTAATGTAACAGAATATCAAGGGTTCTGAATACTTTCCGAATGCACTGTATGTACAGTACATAGCTACCTCAATTATCTCGTGCCCCTGCACATTGACTCGGTACTGTACACCTACCTGGTAGGTAATCTTTGGTCCCAGTGTGGGGTGAAACTCACTAAAAAATATACACTCTATTCTACTCATCCCCATGAAGACGTTGTCAAAGGCCTTTAAACTTCAGGTAGTATAGTAAACAAACTCCAACTGCGTCAATCTCTCACTCAGTTCCCAGAAAACGTGAATGCTCAATTGAAGATAACAGTCTTGTTGAAGACCTACAGTAGCTGTGTTATCTAGCAGTTGTAAGTCACTCTGTTGTTACTGTAGCTAGCTAGTAGCTATAATTATTCCAAATTCCTGACAGAGCAGGGAAGGGTTGTTGTTGTTGTTGACAGTCTACTCTAACTAGCTAGTCCAGCTATATCTAGCTAACGTAGCTCTCTGGCCAATGTGTAAGCCTACAACTGGATCATCTTGTATTTCCTTGCAAATGACGACCAATCTGTTTAAATGTTATGCAAAGAAATATACCACAGTCTAGAGCGTAAATGCAATCGAACAAGTGGTATGCTAGCTAGCTATGTGGCTATCCTTGCGCTATCGATGAAAACATGGCGGAGTTCCCGAACATAATTTACCCGTACTGCGCATTACTAATGGGTACGTTCCAGGACACGCCAAACAAGTTGATGGAGGTCAGATTTGGGAAATGAAAAATGTATAGTAAATGTTAAATAAATGTAGATGCAGTATGAATTAATCTGATGCATGTTATTCGATTTGCTTATTAAAAAACTACATTTAACTTCATTCTAATTTTATGGATCGACGTAATACAGTGAACTTTTATTCTGGAAAGATTTATGAATTCATCGTATGCACCTTTATTCTGAAATAGTGAATGATGCCCGGAAGGGAATACCCCTAACGAATGATTGAAGTTGTTTGTTATTTTGTATTTATTGAAATTGTTTGTTCTTTTGAATGTAATAGTTAGTACAGTCAACTTACTTAGACTACATGAATATGGTTCTACACAATATTCATTAATATAGACAAAAGCTTATACCGGAGTTTCACAATAGCTACATTTTTTACCTTATTTATGTCAATTGCTGCACGTGTTGGATTTGTGTGAAGAGAAACGGGAATATCATGTGGATAAGATTACGAAAACCATTGAATGAGGTTTATAACTGCTTCAAACCACTTAAAGACCGATTTATTGAACACAAGGTAAATGAAGATGACCTTTCCTAGAAAGTGTTGCACGTGGATTGCAGGGAAAGGTCGTTGTTTACCGTATAATCATAACTGTAATGAATTATGGAATGAAGGGTAGTAGCCTTGTAATATTCTCTCCCTCCCTTCCTCCAGTGGCTGTGTACGTCTTCTGGTGTGGCTGAATGCGTCCCAGCCTTACCTACAGCTAGCAGGCTCACGGTGCAGGAAGCTGTCAAGTTATGGACAGGCCATTTCCAGCAGAGAGGAGTCTCAGAGCCACATCTCTCCAGCCAGTACATCATTGCACATTTGCTTGGTGCTAAAACAGTGAGTTTCTGAACCCAAAAAGGTGACCTTGCAAATAATTTGCATGTTCACCTTTCCACCTTTTATCCTTCATCTAACCCTCCACCTCTTCCCCTACCAGTTAGAGGGCATTGGACAGGACAGGCTGGCTGGATTTCTGACACAAGAACAGACAGAGCAGACATGGGAGCTCTGTACCAGACGTCTCACCAGGTACATACAGGCTTAGTCATAACGTGATACAGTCAGTGACGGTGCACTAGACCTCTCTGTTAAAGGCTAAGAATTCCATTGGAAAGTGTAACCTACATTGCGTGAACATGTGAAATGTGCTGTGTGTTCAGAATGCCAGTGCAGTATGTGATTGAAGAGTGGGACTTCAGAGATCTGACACTGAAGATGAGACCGCCTGTGTTTATCCCCCGGCCTGAAACTGAGGTGCGGGAGAGTACACACACACACACACACACACACACACACACACACACACACAAGTTGTTTGAAATACAAGGGACCATAATCTCTTGTAATAAGAGTGCATTTTAATATCTTTCATTCTGTGACTTTCATCAGAATTCCCATTGCAGTGACATGACCTTGTATCAAGCTATGGTTGCACGTCTGTCTGTCTGTGCAGGAGCTGGTTGGCCTAGTGCTTACAGATCTCCAGATGAAGCAGGGGACTGGATTAAGTGAGGAGACCAGCTTCCGATGCCTGGAAGTGGGCTGTGGCTCTGGTGCTATTGCCCTCAGTCTACTCAAGAGCCTCCCACAGGTGAGCTCTTTTACTTTCTCCTTTTCTTTTATATCATGTTCCTTGATCTCTGAGCCCCTTCACAAACAAACAACACTGGCATTTTAGTTTCTCTCTTTCTCTCTCAATAACATCTGCTAAACATGTGTATGTGACCACTACAAAATGTGATTCTCTCTTTCTCTCTCAGCTTAGAGCGATTGCTTTGGATAAAAACAAGGATGCTGTGGATCTGACAAGAGAGAACTCACACAGGTAATCATGAAAACACAGGATATCAATTTAACTTTGATTAGCTGACTTTGATTTTAGATTTTATGTTTTGTAAATATGTGCAAACCTGATTGGCTGTATGTTACAGTTTGGGGCTCCAGGACCGACTTGAGGTTCACCATATGGATGTGATGAGAGGCAAGGCCAATAGTAACAATGGGGGCAGGGTAAAGAATGATAAACCCTACAGATGTTACATTCATATTGGCCAATTTCAAAGGATTTTATGTTATGTTCTAGATGCAGACATGATTGTGAGCATGTGCAGTCCAGTCTCCGCTTTGGTCAGCAACCCTCCGTACCTGTTCTCAGAGGATATGACATCACTTGAACCTGAAATCCTCAGGTGAGACGAGCAGTCGCACACACACTTTAATCCTCTCTTAACGGAGGTACATGAACTAAAACATACTAGTACCAGTCAAAAGTTTGGTAACTGTACATGAACTAAAGTGTTCTATGTTGACATCCTCCAGAGAAGCATGTTCCTCAAACCTGAGGGTGTCAACATAGAACACTTTAGTTCATATACAGTACAAGTCAAAAGTTTGGACACCTACTCATTCCAGGGTTTTTCTTTATTTTTACAATTTTCTACATTGTAGAATAATAGTAAAAACTATGAAATAACACATAGCTGTCATCAAGGCAAAGGGTGGCTACTTTGAAGAATCTCAAATGATTTGTTTAACACTTTTTTGGTTAATACATGATTCCATATGTGTTATTTCATAGTTCTGATGTCTTCACTATTATTCTACAATGTAGAAAATAGTTAAAATTAAGAAAAGCCCTGGAATGAGTAGGTGTGTCCAGATGTTTGACTGGTACTGTATATGAACTAAAGTGTTCTATGTTGACATCCTCAGGTTTGAGGACCATGCTGCTCTGGATGGGGGGAAAGATGGCATGCGGGTGATTAGACACATTCTGACTCTGGCTCCAAAGCTCCTATCAAACCATGGGTAAGGCACTGGGTGTATCGTCTGCATCTAGAACATAACATATAATCACACCCTTGAAATTGGCCAACATGAATGTAACATTGCTATCTGTATACATTGCTATCCCCCCCGTTGTTCCTATTGACTTTACCTCTCATCACGTCCATATGGTGAACCTCAAGTCGGTCATGGAGCCCCAAACTGTATTGGATGTGTTTATGCAGGCCACAGTGTTTGTTTTTAAGGGAACAGTCACAGTAGGCCTATATTATTTTAGATGGACCATTTTATGTTGCACACTAAGAAGCTTTCTGTTCTAGTCACTCTGGTGGATCTATTGTAAAGCAGGTCGCACCACTTCAATCTCTGTTTTACAATGGTTTGAGAAGTCTCACTTCACTGTGTTTTTGTTTCTTCCTGTGTTGCAGTCGCGTATACTTGGAAGTAGACCCACGTCATCCACATCTCATCCAGCAGTGGGTAGAGGGAAGTGTAGAAGGGTTACACTACTTGCAGACGCATCGTGACATCACTGACAGGTCAGGAGTAAATCAGACTGCTGTATCTTTGTTATACTGTATAACTTTACAAAATCTTCGATCAAGAAATGTATTCACATTGAATGCCCGTTTCATATTCTCTCTGTCCCTTATAGGCCTCGTTTCTGCATCCTTCAAAAAGGGGAGCGCGACACAGATCAAGACCAGGACCAGCGTTGAGAGACTATGTGAGATATGGATCCTGTTTCACTGGGTTCAGGCCAGCCTGCTACAGCCTCAACACCCCCCCCGGCCATCTGCCACGTACTGTACACACTACTGATCTTGAATAATGTAAAAATTCACAAACACGCACAAATACATATCGTAGATAGGCTACATTTATACCTGAGGACATTGTAGGGGCTAATGTGTGTTTGTGTGGCAATAAGGGAGAGTGATAGTGACCGAGTGAGCAGTAGGCTGAAGGTAATTACTGAGAGGCTTTTCTTAGAACCCTCCCTCTTAGAATTTCACCCTCCCAGAAGGCATTCAGTAGTTCTACGAATCAAGGGATTGGCCTTCCCCTCCACGCTGACTAGCCTGCTGACTCAGATTCACTCTTACACAAAAACACATTTAATTCAGCCTCTAGTGCCTCGTCGATTCTGCTGGCTACACACTTATACATGAGGGGGAGGGGGTTTAGTTGCTTTCTTTTATAAAGATAACTTCAGATAACAGCCGAGTTTGGGCACACTGTCCATGCAACCCATTTTCTTTTTCTGTGGATGTAGGCCATATAGCTCTTTGTGGCATTTACCCACCAAAAGACAACGGGACATTGAAGACAGAAGCATTAAGACTCATGTTGAATATTGCTTTAATAGAAAAAGGGAATGGGACATTGAAGACAGAAGCATTATGGGATATGTACAGTTGGAGGGTAAAAAATGAATGTTGACTAAACAAAAAATAAAACATTTGAAAATACATCTGACTGAAAAATAATTCACTGCTCAGAAACAGAACAAAAACTGTATTCCTCATAGCACGAGGATACACTACAGTTAGCACCACGTTGTGTTTTCCAGTGAATCACCTCTGCGAAGTGGGATGGTACGCAGAATCCCACTCCCCTCCTGAGAAATCCATAACCAGGCACCATTTTCTGGAAGGTTCTTTCCCAAACATGGTCTCATGACCAACCATATGTTTGATGTGGCTCCATTAGTGGCCAGTGCAGTGATGTGGTTTCCAGCTGACGGGGACCTCTTTCTGAGAGTGCTCCTTAGTTGGAACTGTTTCGTATAATTCAGCTCTGCCCTCCATGGGACTGTAGACCAGAGGACCCTCATACATGGAAGGGGTAGTCCTGCAGGTAGCGCATCAGTGGGCGTGGCAGCGGCAGCTGGTCGGGACAGCCTGTGCTGCGATTGATGGTGAGGCGTGTGAGGTGCTGGAGGGAGGGGAAGGCCTGGGGCTTGTGCAGGGCCCTCTTGAGCTTCAGCACTACTGTGCTCTCTTGAACTGTCCTCTGGGCGGGCTGGGCGCCATGAGTCTCCTCCACCTTCCTCCCTGGCCCCACATAATACTGCACCATGCTAGGTATGTCAGGAAAGGACAGAAGGCTGGGTCGGGCTGGGGAGCTGGAGTCTAGCAGAAACCGGGCTCCACTGTACTGGATGCGTATGCTGGTGGGGCCACGTGCAGTCCTAACAGACAGGGTTAGCATGTACAGGGGATGGCTGCTGTCTCGAATCAGAAAGGCCCCTTCTGACGCTGCCTGGAGAGCTGCATGGGCCTGAGCTGCTGTGATGGCTCCCCAGTACCAGCCTGCAGAGAGAGATAGGTCAAGGGTTATTCAATGGTTTTAGTCGGCTGGATGAATTGAAACGCAAGTAGCTCTTTTTATGAAAAACATTAGAACAAGAAACAATGACAGGGTTTCAGGGAGCCTGTTGGAGTTGAGTTTGAATATTCCATTTGCATTACCTGAGGTATCAAGGTAGAAAAAGTTGTTGGCGATGGTGCGCAGGTCTTTTGTGGGGTCCCACTGTGGAGGGTTGCTGTGAAGGCAGTGAGGGGAGGAGATGCTCCCTGTCCGCATGCCCAGGGGATCCTCTGTGGGGCTGCCAGACAGCAGTGGTCTGGGGCTGTAAACAAGAGACTACAACAATGAGCACAGGACAAGTGTAGGAGACCATAGAGTGAACCTTTCATTACATTATCCACTATCCTGTTAAAGGATAAGTCCTAACACTGTCATAGGCCAAGTAATCAGGGGCAGGCTGGGACCAGAAATTGGCCCTGGCATTGCCAACACCCTCGACCATTTTTTTCCCCCCAGGTCTCCACCCTGGACCATTTTCTTTCCCCCCAGGCCTTCACCCCGGACCATTTCCCCCCCCCCCAGGCCTCCACACCAGACAATTTTTTTTTCTTGGAGGTCCCCATTATTCGCCAAATAATTATAATTTTGCCCCAAAAACCCAAGTTAGACAGGCCCAGTGGGCAAAAAATGGACCAACCCATCGGACATTTGTCCGAAATGCCAGATGGCCAGTCCACCCTTGGCCTTAATGTTTTGTTGGGTGGAAAAGGTTTTGCAGAAACAAAGCATATCATTTGGGAGTGGTGGCTTTACAAAACCTCAAATCTCAACATTAAGTCTTGGATGGCTCCCTTCCTTGAACATTGGTCAGACAAAGAGCTCTGACATCAAGCAGTGTCTCTGACTGTTAGTGTGAATTGATTCAGATGCTCAGTAACAGGGGTTAGACTGTCACAATTGGAAGTATTATAATATATGAATTCACATCAGGGTTGGGGTTCGATTCCAATTTAATTTGAAATTCCAATTCAATTCTTGAATTCACTCATGAAGTGGAGAATCTGTTGAATTCAATTAGAATTTAAACAATCTTCAAGTTATGGATTTGGAATTGAATTGAAATTGAATTAATGAACCTAGAATCAAAAATGTATTGCAGGATTTGTTTTGAATCATTTCAACTTGTATTTATATTTCCAGTATAGCAGAATTTATGACATTGTTAGTGATAATATTGAATTCAAAGAATGACCTGGACTTTTTATTGAATTAAATGGAATTTACAGGGAGAGGGGATTGAATTGCATTTGTGGAATTAACCCCAAACCTGATTCATATAAGTACATAAAACAACTTCCAATGACAATATCACAAATAGCCACCCTATAGTATGGTTCATATTCTACAGTATTCTACGATGAACATTTAGCCATAAATCCTTTTAAGTCATATTATTGCAAAGATAAACTCTACTTTTGTCTTTACCATCTGTTTTTGAATATCAACATCAAAGAATGGTGAAATGTTACATCAAACAGTGACAAAAGAATGTGAACTTACCCTTGAACACAAAGAATCATGATTGTGAGTCTTCAATATCTCGTAATTGTCTAATTCCACAGCGTATTTAACGAAAATATAGGCGGTCGGTTCAAAGGAATGTTCGTATTTTATTCTAATGAATGTCCCACGCAAATGTTCAGTGAATAGAGACGCATCCGAATATCCCCTTTGTTAATAAACTAATAATCTCATTCAAAAGCACTAAAATAAATGTAGAAAACGAGGATGCAGAGCAGCAGAGGAGTATTGTCTCTAAAATGGGTTCTTAGCATGTGAGGGAGGGTGTGTGGGTTTGGCTTTTAAAATGAACCAATTCCAAGAATTCTACTCTGTGATTCTATTCTGAGAACTGTTCAGTACACCGGAGCTTCTGACGTCATTCGCACCGCCACCGAGCCTGTTCACATTTTCTTATTTGAAATCTGTTACTGTGAATGCCAGTGTAAAAAAAATAAAAACGATTTGCTCATTCCAGGTGAGTCTAAATTCATCATAGTTATTCAGTCATTCGGTCTTTCTGCTTTTCCAGGATTCGGACCGTACCACTACCTTCCCCATAGTCACTTTCCAAGAATCCTGGTGCGCTCATCTCCGCCCACTAGACCTGCAGCCAGCCATCTACACATTCTGAGAATTTAGTCACTAGAATAATGGGTACGTTGAACGAATAGAGTTTTTCCAAATAATATAAATATTCGTCAGCTGAAAATACTTATAAGAAAGGGTCAAAGTAGATTTAATGTCTTATACATCCAAGTGTGCGAACGCATTTTTTTATACTACAAAACATATATGGGAGCCTACTCTGCTGACACTGAAAAAAACAGATCAATAAAAACGATGTTGTCTGATACATATAATTGGCCTACGAAAAGTGGAGACACAAGTACAATATGACGTCCATCTAACCTGGAGGAGGAAATTATTGTCCAAAAACAAACAAAAGTGGCACTGACTCAATGACAAAGTCATTAGGCCTACACTTGTAGCCTGAATTGATGCATCCACCGTTGTCCACGCGCTTTGGTCTCGGCTACTCATGTCCGCGAGCGTCTCGGACACTCATCTCTGCCTTGGCAGCATGTAAGTGTTCTCCTCAAACCACAACTCAACTCCCTGTTTCCAGTCAATTTTCACATTTTTCATTCGGCTGACATGCAGTAATGTTAAATAATGGTGTAATACCCTATAGTTTTTTGGGCATGTTGTATTAATTGTTGTATTAATTGTGAATTTTCCCGGTACGGACCATACCGCATTACTTTCACCCATGCTTATAAACACATTTGATGTTAGGTGTGGTGGCCTTACATATATTTTCCACAGTGAAAAGACTTCTTATTTGTATGACTGACTCGTTCGGTAGAGTAAGGCAAGCTTTGAAACAAACTGTTAAAAAGGTTATTGAATTCGTCTTCCAGCTGGTCTGACCTGGCTGGGAACCCATTGTGTACAGGCTTTTGTCCCTGACCAGCACTAATACAGCTGTTTCAATTAATCAAGGGCTTGATGATTGAATCAGGCCCGTAGCAGTACTAAACTGGAACTGTGTGTCCCAATGGGACCAGCATTACATTACAATACACTGTTGAAGAAGTGTCGTGTAATATGTCAACATGTGATATTTAAAACATTTTTAAAACATGTAACCTTTATTTAACTAGGCAAATCAGTTAAGAACAAATTCTTATTTACAATGACGTCTTACCCCGGCCAAACCCGGCTGACACTGGGCCAATTGTGCGCTGCCCTATGGGACTCCCAATCACGGCCAGATGTGATACAGCCTGGATCCGAACCAGGGACTGTAGTGACGCCTCTTGATATGCACTTTTCTACAAAAAGTGGGGCAGCAGGTAGACTAGTGGTTAGGGCGTTGGGCCAGTAACTGAAAGGTTGCTGGATTGAAACCCTGTGCTGACAAGGTACAAATCTGTTTTTCTGCCCATGAATAAGGCAGTCAACCCGCTGTTGACCGGTAGGCCATCATTGTAAATAAGAATTTGTTCTTAACTGACTTACCTAGTTAAATAAAGAAAATAAAAAAAAGTCTAGTCAGAAGTGTCCTCCCTGTCCCATCTGTGTGTCCTTTAATAGCTGCCACCATCTCTTGGAATGATGCATCATTGGTCCCATGCAGTTTGTGTTGCATTTTCTTTACTGATAAGACAAAGACACAACATACAGAAAAAAAAAAACATTTTATTTGGAATTCCTGTCATTAGTACAATCAGTTTTTACAAACATGTTTGATACAAAACATTTAGTGGCAACAGGTAAGGTATGGACAACTAGGGTTGCACAATTCCAGTAACCTTCACCAAATTCCTTGGTTTTCCAGGAAAAACTGGTTGGAAGATTCCTGGAGTTACAACGGAATAAGCAGGAAATCCGGAAATCCTCTAACCAGGATTTCTGGAAGAACAGGGAATTTGGGGAAAGTTACCTGCATTTTGCAACCCTATGGACAACACATCAGGTGGACGGGCTTCATTTGTAGGCCTATTTAACATTAGGAATAGAGAAGTTTGGCTGAGGTATCTGTAAGACCGCCCATATGTGTAAGGTTTTTAAGTGGCACAGAGAGCGATTGAGAAAAACTCATTGATTTCCTTAGATTTATTCAATAGTTGATGTTCATGCATAGCATGTACAGTAATGACACTTAAATCACAAGCAAATAGAGCTGAAAATAAAAAATGACAGGAGAAATCCCTCCATGTTCTTTTCCCTCGTGGCCTAACAAGCTGCCAGATGGCGTGGCAACAGGAGGATGAGGATTGAGGGCAGGGCTGGGACTGGCTAGGGATGGCTAGGGATGTCTTGGGCTGGGGTGACGACAAAGCTCTTTCCCTCTCTATAGATCTCCGGCCTGCCCTCCCCATTCGCTGGGCCCTTGATGAGGCGCTTACTGCCTCTCTTCCCTGCTGGGCCACGAGGCTTGGCGATGGCCTGCTGGAAGACATGTTGCTTAGGATGAACCTCATCATACAGGAACTCCTCTGTCAACTCATCCCCATTGTCAATTTCCATCTGCACACAGACACAATAACACAAAGTAAATATACAGAGTAGGTACAATACTACATAGTAAATACAATAACACAGATGAATAATACAGAGGAAATACAATAACGCAGAGTTAATACAATAACGCAGAGTTAATACAATATCACAGAGTAAATACAATAACACACAGTAAATACAATAACACAGAGTAACAACAGAGTAAATACAATCATTCACAGTAATAACAGAATAAATACAACAACGCAGAGTAAATTCAATAACACTTAGTAAACACAATTACACAGAGTAAATACAATAACACTGATTAATAACACATAGTAAATACAATAACACATAGTAAATACAATATACAGAGTAAATACAATAACACTGATTAATACACAGAGTAAATACAATAACACATAGTAAATACAAAAACACATAGTAAATACAATAACACTGATTAATAACACAGAGTAAATACAATAACACAGAGTAAATGTGCCCTTCCACACAGAGCAGAGAGTAAAAACACAAAGACCACATTGTGTTTGCAATATCTGAATTTCGTCGGATTACCTTCTTAGCAACCTCGAGATGGTAATCTTTCTCCACCTCATCCAGCAGTCGACTCTTACAACTGGAGTACAGAATCCGCTCTTTAATGCTACAGCTGTACCCTGGCATGGAGTAGATGAACACTGAGAGAAAGAGAAAGAGGTAAATTGTTATTATTATTTTAATTTTTTAAAATTCTGGTTGGGGGTTGGACCTGCTACTCTTTGTTCAGTATTTATGACATAATAGTGCACCGTTGTATTTTTATTTAATTGAATGAAGGGAGAGAGAGAGAGAGAGTAGAATGATCAGGGCAGAAAATCAATGACTGAGACTGACCCACAGATTCCAAGTAGTCCCCTTCATAGTAGTGTTTATAGAGGAAGAAGTGGTATCTGGGCGTATCAGTGGGAACCCTGCATGGCAGCTCACAGGCTTCTGTCGGATCGGAATGTACCAGCTCTATCGTCTCTTTCTCTGTGTCCAACTTCTGCAATACACAAATATTTAAGCAATAAGGCCTGAGGAGGTGTGGTATATGGCTGTTCTTATGCACAACGCTAGGACACAGCCCTTAGCCGTGGTATATTGGCCATATCTCACAAATCCCAGAGGTGTCTTAATTGCTATTATAAACTGGTTACTGGTTTTGTCGTACCCATGGTATATGGTCTGATATACAACATCTTTCAGCCAATCACCATTCAGGGCTCAAACCACCAAGTTTATAATACACAGTAACCACTGAGATGACTGTGTATGGCTCAATCAGTGTGCTTTGGATCAGAATACATGGCTATTATCTCTGAGACTGTAGCCGCTAGAGATATACAGTTGAAGTACACTTAGGTTGAAGTCATTAAAACTTGTTTTTCAACCACTCCACAGATTTCATGTTAACAAACTATAGTTTGGGGCAAGTCGTTTAGGACATCTACTTTGTGCATGACACAAGTAATTCTTCCAACAATTGTTTACAGACAGATTATTTCACTTATAATTCACTATATCACAATTCCAGTGGGTCAGAAGTTTACATACACTAAGTTGACTGTGCCTTTAAACAGCTTGGAAAAATCTATATGATGTCATGGCGTTAGATGCTTCTGATAGGCTAATTGACATCATTTGCGTCAATTGGAGGTGTATCTGTAGATGTATTTCAAGGCCTACCTTCAAACTCAGTGCCTCTTTGCTCAACATCATGTGAAAATCAAAAGAAATCAGCCAAGACCTCAGAAAAAAAATTGTAGACTACAAGTCTGGTTCATCCTTGGGAGCAATTTCCAAATGCCTGAAGGTACCACGTTCATCTGTACAAACAATAGTACGCAAGTATAAACACCATGGGACCACGCAGCCATCATACCTCTCAGGAAGGAGACGCATTCTGTCTCCTAGAGGTGAACTTACTTTGGTGCAAAAAGTGCAAATCAATCCCAGAACAACAGCAAACGACCTTGTGAAGATGCTGAAGATGCAGTTGCAAACCAAACTATGGTTTGCAACTGCACATGGGGACAAAGATCGTACTTTTTGGAGAAATGTCCTCTGGTCTGATGAACCAAAAATAGAACTGTTTGGCCATAATGACCATCGTTATGTTTGGAGGAAAAAGGGGGATGCTTGCAAGACGAAGAACACCATCCCAACTGTGAAGCATGGGGGTGGAAGCATCATGTTGTGGGGGTGCTTTGCTGCAGGAGGGACTGGTGCACTTAGATGACATCATGAGGAAGGAAAATTATGTGGATATATTGAAGCAACATCTCAAGACATCAGTCAGGAAGTTAAAGCTTGGTCGCAAATGGGTCTTCCAAATGGACAATGACCCAAAGCGTACTTCCAAAGTTGTGGCAAAATGGCTTAAGGACAACAAAGTCAAGGTATTGGAGTGGCCATCACAAAGCCCTGACCTCAATCCTATAGAAATCTTGTGGGCAGAACTGAAAAAGCGTGAGCGAGCAAGGAGTCCTACAAATCTGACTCAGTTACACCAGTTCTGTCAGGAGGAATGGGCCAAAATTCATCCAACTTATTGTGGGAAGCTTGTGGAAGGCTACCCGAAACGTTTGACCCGAGTTAAACATTTTAAAGGCAATGCTACCAAATACTAATTGAGTGTATGTAAACTTCTGACCCACTGGGAATGTAATGAAATAAATAAAATAAATAATTCTCTCCACTATTATTCTGACATGTCACATTCTTAAAATGAAGTGGTGATCCTAACTGACCTAAGACAGGGAATTTTTACTAGGATTAAATGTCAGGAAGTGTGAAAAACTGAGTTTAAATGTATTTGGCTAAGGTGTATGTAAACTTCTGACTTCAACTGTAACTCATTTTTATTTGATTGGCTAATGCCATGTCTATATGGCTCACCAGCTGTATGTAGTTGATGTGTTTCTGTGCAAGTTGAATTAGAACCCGTTTGGCGTCCTCCTGCAGTGGGAAAGCAAGGCCCTGTAGTGTTTGGTGTTTGCTCTCTACACTGGTCTCTGTTTTCACCTGCAGGGGGCAGCATACACACAGACACAATATGACACACATTATTACTTAAAGGGATCCTACAGTATTTCAGCAACTTCCCCAAAGTCAGATGAACTGGTTGAAACCATTTTTATGTTTTTGTGTTTTTTTATGTCTCTGTGTCCAGTATGAAGGATGTTAGAGGTAGTTTCAATAGCCAATGCTAACTAGCAATTGTGCTAGCGCTAGTTAGCAACGTCCTTCATACTGCACGCAGAGACATAAAAATGGAATCCACAAGTTCATCCGGCTCTGGAGAAGTAGATAAAGGGCTTCATTGCCAAAAAAACCAAAGTATCCCTTTAAAAGAAAATGCAGAAGGTACACTAACCAGGGTCAGACACAGAATAAAATGCAAACAAATGTGGATATGGTACTGTTCACATAGGTACATACACCACACACAGTCTAGACAGTGCCAGTGATTGCGGTTCAAATCGGAGGCTAGAGTCATTAATTCCCCTCGAATAATGATTACAAATGATACATTGGAATTTTGGTTGTCAAACCAGTTTTACTGTATCCCAGTTGTCAGTCATGCATGGTTACTGTAAAAACCATGGTCATTATTTGAGGTAAATGTGTGAGCCTCCATATATTAGTTGATGACATACACACATGTAATAATAATGAAACTGCTTAACCCTGGCCTGGAAAAACAGCTACAACAAAGTAATAAACTGAAACTGCACACAAAAACTAAGACATTGGGTGAATAATGTACACATACACTGCAATAATCACTGTAGTCGATGCTTGTCCTCTCACCTCGTTGATTTTGATTCTCTGCAACTCCTGTTCAGCAGCTGTGAGTGGGGCAGGGCCGGAGCTGGAGGATACGTGGCGCTGGTACCCTTCCAGACAGATGTCCTCCTAGTGAGAGCAAACAAGAGGTCAGCCATTTAGGAAGGCTGAGAACCAACAGGTCTAGCCTCATCATTAGTCAGGTGAGAGAATAACCAGAGTTCGTCAGAGGGGTTTTAAATGGCTTCTACTGTACGTCCACTGTGCCAAACATCTCGTCCTTCACATGACCACCACCAAACTCCTTCTTCACTGTGGCACGGGTGGCAGCGTACAGCATCTTCTGTCTCACCTGTAGTGAACATGAATGGGTGAATGAGAAATGGATCTGAGTGAAATGTGTTTGCTGTGAACATGAGATTATGTGTGTTTTGCACACAAGGTTATTATAGTTTTGTGATTTAATATTCGTCTTTTTATTTTTCTACTAGTTTATAGATTTGTATTAGAAATTCTGTTTAGTTTTAGTTTGTTTTCAGACTTGATTTGCTAGTTTTCAGTTTGATTAAACATGTATATTTTGTTTTTATATTATTTAGTTGTAGTTTTAGTGTTAGGGACAGGAAGTAGCCTATGCATTGGAGCCTATTATGCGTTGTAGGCTTATGGTTTTTTCGGGGGGCGGATGTCTGTTCTTGCCACTGTGGTAGTAATACATGAGCCAGGACCATAGACTTGGATAGACATAACATCTCTGTATCTGTGTCCTGATGGTGTCTTTGAAGCATGGGCAGTGCCATTGAAACCATCTCCATCTTGAAATAGTCAATTTTCTTCTTCAAAGGTAAAATTCATTGGCAGATCCCTCCGAATGACCTAGCTACAGTATCCTGACTCCAACCGGGTCATCAGGTCATGCCAACTGGATCATCAGGAGGAATCAGCCAATGAAGTTCGAAGTCCCGCCCAGTTGACTAATTCAAAATGGCGAGTCCTCAATGGCGCTGCCCATGCTAACACAGGCTTTTGGCCACTACATACAAATCCATAGGTTTGGTTAGGTCGAGGCAAATTTATGGTGAAATGATTGTCTTTCCACTTCCGTATTATGGCCCCAACAGTGCTCACTGGAACATTCAGAAGCTTAGAAATGCGCCTACAACCAATGCCATCATTATGTTTTGCAACAATTAGGTTGCGAAGGTCTTGAGACAGCTCTTTGCTTTTACCCATCATGAGATGTGTCTTGTGTGACACCTTGGCAATGAGACCTTTTTGTAGGCCATCAGTTGGGACTGAACCAGCTGATATTAATTTGCACTGACAGGGGGCTGGATTGCTTTTTAATTACTGATAGTTTTCAGCTGTTGTCTTGGCTTTCCATACCTTTTTGCACCTCTCTTTCTTCATGTGTTCAATACTTTTTCCCTGTGTCATTTCACATTATTACACATAACTTAATTTCTGAACGTATTTGTTTTGGTTTCTTTGCATGTATGGATTACTTGGGTTGTTACCAACATCTGGTGAAAATTCCATGTCAATAGCACCTTTGGAAATATATTTACTGAGAAAAATGGTGACGTGTTCAATACTTATTTCACCCGCTGTATATGTACATATCTACCTAAATAACCTCGTACCACTGCACGTCGACTCAGTACTGGTACCCTGTGTATATAGCCAAGTTATCGTTACTCAATATGGATTTATTCCTTGTGCTATTTTCTGGTTTATCTTCATAAAGTTCCAGAGAGGTGGTCGTTTTGGTTTGACAGTTGTCCACAGACAGAGAATATTGTCTCTATGAATGCTTGGGATGCATGGGCAGAAACCGGATCCAGCGTCACACGGGCACAGTTTTGGATAAACAGCCATCCTTGCCTGCCAGAACTGGAGAGGTGACTCTGTAAACATGACCCACTTTACCTCTTCCAGGTATTTCTGCAGCTCGTACGGGGCACTTAATGCCCAGACAAGTTGACCCCTGCCGGCTGGACAGTGACCTCAGACACAATCTTCGATGTGAGGAAGCTATTGTTCTGAAACACTATGATCAAGATGCTTGCAGGATTCATCGTGCTGTCATCTTCCTGGGGCCCTGCTGCTTCACGCCTGTACTATCTGATTTGCTGATTTACAAAAGCTTCCCTCATAAGTGGCTAAATCTCTGTTGAGCGAAGTGCCAGAGACACACTTGGGTCTATCAGGCAAGCTGCTGCAGGGGTTGGATCGAAGTTGACTGCCAAGAATTCAGTATGCATGCGAAGCTCTCACACAGTGACTTCAGTAGGACCTGTGCCAACTGTTTTGCAACAGAAGTTGACTGCAAGTGTGCCTCAAGGATGAGAAGGCACGGTACCACATCAGACAGAGACTGGCTGTCAGATTGAAGTTGGTCGGTGTGGATTACGAACTGCTCCAGCAATTTCAGAAGTTATTCTAGCTTGGCCCAGTCATGCTCCGTGCTCACCCTTGTATTTCTTCCCTGTTAGCTATTGATAGCTAGTGATAGTGATGGACAAGCAAGGCCCATTTGAAACATCAGCATCTACTGGCAGTATTTACCCGCCAGATTCAGAAGCTCGAAAATTCCATTAGAAAAAAATGCTTGAAAACCACATTTGATTTTTCCCCAAAGCTTAGACAAAACTTGTGTGAAACTTACTCCTCATCCTGAAGTGTCCCCACTTCTGTCTCACCTGTAGTGAACATCAATGGGTGAATGAGACATGGATCTGAGTGAAATGTGTTTGCTGTGAACAACGTATGTGTGTGTTGCACACAAGGTTATTATAGTTTTTTGCGTGGCGCTGACTGGTAAGATGCTTTGGGAGGGCGGTCACGTGTGATAGCAAAGCAGAGGTCTTGGGTTCGAGCCTTGGTGTGAGGCGAATCAGGAGGAGGTTGTACTCGCTAAGCAAACAGCGTGACATCCTTTACAGTGGTGCCTATTGACTCTGATCTACAGTTGCGCTAAGGTTGCTGTTGAGTAAGTGTGAGGGGTGAACGTAGCACATGGGGGATGTGTGAAACTTACTTACCTGAAGTGTCCCAACTTGCGCCACTGAATAGCTATCTTTTTGTCTGGCACAGACTGGTAAGATGCTTCAGGAGGACGGTCATGTGTGCTAGCGAGGTAGGGGTCCTGGGTTCGAGCCTTGGTGTGAGACGAATCAGAAGGAAGTGGTACTGGCTAAGCAGGCAGCATGACGCCAGCGTGACGTCCTTTACACACACGCAAAAATACATTTTCTGTCCACCGAAGCCACTGTAGTCCAACCAATGCTCTTCATGCTTCATCTCTTTCACTCCATGCACTGAAGCCTCTTCTGTGCCTCATCTTTCACCTACTCTCGTACTTGGATTAAATTGGTGTATAAGGGCAAAGACCATTTACTGGGTTGAGACTGTAAATGATTGACAGTAGCCTACATGGCAGTTGTGTCCTTGATGGCGCACTCAGCTAATTCGCTCTCAATAATATTGACAAGATCGGAAAAGAACGTTGCCAAATGATCCAGGGTCATTAACTTTGGCATGCACAACAACAACGGAGCTGCTGTGTTTAAAATGTGACACATTGGTGGTATTTACTGGAAATAGATCACTAATTACCAGGACTATAAAATGACGTCACACACACACTGGCATAGAATTACGTAACAACATAAAGTCAAACCACAAACAGACAATCAACACATGAAGACAAGTGCAGAGATGCCCAGTCTTAAACCTGCATGCTGCACGCACACATAGACCAAAAGTCCAATGTCCTTGGGGGGTACAGGGGGATTTCCTGACCATCACTCACTGCAGTTGCTATTCTGAGCCCCAACACGTTCCAACTCTCAGCACAGACATACTTTCCGTCACCCATTCTCTCTCTCTCTCTCTCTCTCTCTCTCTCTCTCTCTCTCTCTCTCTCACACACACACACACACACACAGCTCAGAAATAGCTCAATAGTGCAGCCATAGGTCCATAAAGCAGGAGACCTCAAACTGAATTAAAAAAAACAGTCCAGAGAAACTTTAGACTGTGCCACTCTACCCTATCTGCATACTTGCCCAACTGTTGGCCTATAAACCTCCTGGAGGCCCAGATATCAGACTAGACACAACCCCGTTTTATTTTTGATAAAAACTATTCTGACCTAAATATAGTCGTTGCGTAAGTATTCAGCCCCTTTGTTTACACAAGCCTAAATTAGCTCAGGAGTCAAATTTGTTTGAAAAAAAATCACATAAAAGAGTCTAAGAGTGAGACTAACCCTTCCTCTGTCCCCCATTCATACAACATTGTCACGATCACCATGAGACAGGACCCGAGGCGCAGAGCTGTAGTGAGATAACATTCATTTTATTAATACGAAAGCACAAAAATAACAAAAGGAGAGACCGGGACCATGAAAACACACACACGCATGCACGCACGCACGCACGCACGCGCTCACACACACACACACACACACACACACACACACACACACACACACACGCGCGCACACACGCGCACACAGACACACACAGACACACACACAGACACACACACACACAGGTGGGTATGCTGAACATAAATAGGCTCCCAAATTAGAGGCTATGCGGCACAGCTGCCTCTAATTGGGGACCAATTCCAAAAGAAACATCTGGACACCAAACATGAAAACCATAAAGGTTTCTAGAGACCTCTATGAACATAAACCTTACAAACATCTGTAAGGTCCCTCAGTGAAGTTTTGAATTTCACGCACAGATTAAACTACAAAGACCAGGGTGCTTTTTGAAAGCCTAAAAAAGAAGGGCAGTGATTGGTAGATGGGTAACAATAACAAATCAGACATTTAATATCTCTTTAAGCATGGTCAAGTTAATAATTATGCTGTGGAATAAGTATTAATGTTTGTATACATAGATACAATGTATATTGCGCTGATAGAGTGATGAAAGGTGGTGGTGTAGCAATATATGTGAAGAGAAATTTCCGGGTAAAAGTGGAATTGTCTCAAACTATCAGTAAACAATTAGAATTTCTGGCCTTGCATATTGAGATTTTTAATTGGTTTTCTTTAACTGTGGTTGGCTGTTATAGACCCCCCTCTGCATCTGAGGATGCATTTTCTTCTCTCATACACCTCATGTCTAAACTTAACTATGGTGAAATTGTTTTTGTTGGTGATCTTAACTGGTGTTGGCTAAAGCCGGTGTCTGATGATTTTAAAATGTATTGTAATTCTATGAATTTTACCCAGTTGATAAACTCACCCACTCGCCCAAATCTTAAATGTCCAGAAAAATCTACTCAAATTTATTTTATATTGACAAATGTGCCTCATAAATACTCTGCAATTGGTGTATTCTGCAATGATTTGAGTGACCATTGTGCTGTTGTAGCTGTTAGAAATGCCAAGGTCCCAAAAACAAAACCATGCATAATTTCTAAAAGAAATGTAAAGAATTTTACTGAGCTTTTTTGTGTGATTTGTTTTATTTTGTCTGGAGCAGGATTGAACTAATTCCTGATGTTGAAACTTCCTGGATTTACTTTCACAATGGTTTAACTCAAATTATAGACAAACATGCCCCATTCCGCCAATTTTGAGTTAAAGGGCGTGATAATCCATGGTTTTCAGCCGAGCTTTCTTCTATTATTCATGAGCGCAATCTAGTATGGGCCAAGGCAAGAAATTCAGGTTCTGCTGCTGATTGGCTTTTATTTAGGCAGCTGCGAAATAAATGTTCTTCGCTGCTCAGGAAGGCCAAGTCTGATTATTTCTTACCAGTAACTACTGAAAACCTAAATGACCCTAGAACGTTTTGGAAAACTATTAAGTCTATTTCTGGTAATAGTCAGGCTAATGAATTGCCATCATGTATTGTGAAGGACTCGGTTTCTGTGTATGACAAAATGGAAATGCTTAACTGTTTTAACCAACACTTTGTATCATCTGGTAAGCTGTTTGACTCCGTTACTGTCTCTGATCAACCCTGTATTGAGGAACCTGTGATAGCTGGTCAGACTTTCAGTTTTCAACCATTCTCAGTCCAGGAAGTACATAAAGCCTTGAAATCTTTAGATGTGAAAAAGCCCGCAGGTCCAGATCTACTTGATCCCTGCTTTTTGAAACTGGCAGCTGATTTTATAGCTGAACCACTTACATATCTGTTCAAACTTACCCTGGAATGCAATGAAATACCAGAGATATGGAAGTCGGCATTTGTTTTACCATTGTTTAAAGGGGGTGATCCTTGAAACCCTTGTTAGTGAACAGCTAAAGGAGTTTTTGTATACTCATTCTATTTTATCTATTTATCAATCAGGCTTCAGGAAGGAGCATAGCACAGTCACAGCAGCCATGAAGGTTTTAAATGACAATACTACTGCTCTCGATAAAAAACAACACTGTGTCTCACTTTTTATTTATCTTTCTAAGGCTTTTGATACAGTAGATCACGCTATACTGAAGAAAAGGCTGTCAAGCATAGGTCTCTCTCAGCACATGGTTTGCTAACTATCTATCAAATAGAACTCAGTGCACTAAATTTAATGGGCTCGCATCTGATACATTGTCTGTTTTAAATGGTGTGCCCCAGGGCTCTGTACTGGGTCCTCTTTTATTTACTATTTATATTAATGATCTAGATAAAAATGTACTAAATGCCCAATTTCACTTTTATGCCGATGACACTGTTATTTATTGTTGTGCCTCGACTTTAGCAAAAGCTTTTCAGAATTTACAAACTGCTTTTAATGCTGTTCAATATACCTTATGTCAATTGAGGCTTGTTCTCAATGTAGAAAACACCAAACTAATGGTGTTCTCCAATGCCAGAAAGAAACTTTTAAATCTTCCATGCATTACTATCTGCCGTGGAAATGTGATCGAGGCAGTGACTTCGTATAAATATCTTGGAATTGTAATTGACGATGACCTGTAGAAATAAGGCTTGTTTCTCTTTTAAAGCCAGACAAAAACTTATTTTAGGAACTTTTATGCCTATACTTGACTATGGTGATATTTTTTTATATGAATGCCTCTGCTCAGTGTTTGAGATCTATTGACACCATTTACCATGGAGCATTGAGATTTATTTTAAATTGTCGGGCACTCACGCACCATTGCACTTTATATGCTGGGGTTGGATGGCCTTCATTAGCATCCCGTAGACTTAGTCATTGGTATACCTTTGTTTACAAAGCTATACTGGGTTTGTTGCCTTCTTATTTATGCTCGTTTATACAGAAAGATGTGGTGAGTACTGTCTTCGCTCACAGGACGTTGTTTTGCTTGCTGTACCAAATGTCAGAACGAATTTAGGAAAAAGTGCTTTCATGTACTCTGCCCCATCAGCTTGGAACACCCTTCAAAATCGTTTGAAATTGAAATAACTTGTCTCTCTTGGCATTTTTAAATCCTTGATGAAGGACCTTGAGGCCGATTCCTTTACTTGTCAATGTTTTTAATTTTGCTATGTAAACATCTGTGGAATTATATCGTTTTTGTTTTATGTATTTACTGATGATATCTGTATTTGTTGTATTGTACTTGCAACTTTTATGTAATGACTTACTGCTGCCTGTTTTGGCCAGGACGCTCTTGGAAAATAGATTTTTAATCTCAATGTGCTCTTCCTAGTTAAATAAAGGTTTAATAATAAAACAATTATAATAATAATTAAACCACCCAAACACATCAAAGATACAGTTATCCTTCTGAACTAAGCTACAGGACAGGAATGAAACTGCTCAGGGATGTTACCATGAGGCCATTAGTGATCAATGGCTGTGATGGTAGAAAACTGAGGATGGCTCAACAACATTGTAGTGACTCACAATGACTTAAATGACAGAGTGAAAAAAATACAAATCTACAGAATAAAATATTCCTAAACAACAGCTTCCTTGTACGCAACAAGGCACTAAACTAATACTGCAAAATAACACAGCAAAGGAATATACTTTTTGGCCTAAATGCGAAGCCTTAAGTTAGGGGCATATCCAACACAACACATCACTGAGTAACTGCCTCCTTATTGTCAAGCATGGTGGTGGCTGCATTATGTTATGGGTATACTTGACATTGGCAAATACTAGGGAGTTTTTCAGGATAAAAATAAATGGGATGGAGCTACTGTAAGCTCTGACAAAATCCTAGAGGAAAACCTGCTTCAGTCTGCCTCACCAGAGATTGGGAGAGGAATTCACCTTTCAGCAGGACAATAACCTACAACACAAGGCTGAATATATACTGGAGTTACTTACCAAGAAGACAGTGAATGGCCAAGTTACAGTTTTCACTTAAATCTATGAAATCTATGGCAGGTTTGGAAAATTGCTGTCTAGCCGTGATCCCCAACATCTTGACAGAGCTTGAAGAATTTTGAAAAGAATAATGGGCAAATATTTCACAATTTAGGTGTGCAAAGCTCTTAGAGACATACCCAAGAAGACTCACAGCAGTAATCGATGCCAAAGGTGTTTCTAACATGTATTGACTCAGGGAGCTGAATACTTATGCAACGACTATATTTTAGTTATTACATTTTTATTCATCTTAAAAATAAGTCTTCCACTTTGAAGAGTATTTTGTGTTGATTGTTGACATTTGAATCCCACTTTGTAACACAATAACATGTCAGAATACTTTTGCAAGGCACTGTAAACCTTGACAACTTGCCCACCATCACAAAGTTGAGTAAAGCAGTCAGTCTCTCTTGCAATCCCTTTCAACAGACTGAATGCATCATCTGACCAAACATTGTGAAATCTTTGTTTTTATTCAACTCATTGACATCTCCACCAGCATCATACACACAATCAAGTGACTGAACAGCAGAACAACGAATAACATGGATAACTCACACACTTTCACAAATACACACATCACCATACAGAATACACAGATCTGTTTAATCACAAAACACTGGAAATTCAGGAGAAATATTTCAAAACCTCAAATGAATAGAAATCTTATGTCACGCTGCCTTACCATGACCTCTCCCGTCCTAAATCCCTCCTGCCCCTGCCTCCTGACTCAACCGCTGACCCCAGGGTCACTCACCGTCCTGGATCTGCACCTGGATGAGGCGTACAGCTCCACCCCTTGCCCTGGCCAAGAACTCCCTTAGTTCCGGCATCACGACGAGAACCAGAAACATGGCAGTTCAGCATGAAGTCTGTCCCACCCGCCGTGTGCTGTAGGGGGAGGGGTGTTGAGAGACAGACACTGTAGAGCCAAGCCAGGTCCCAAAGCAGACGATAGAGATTCAGCCCAGCCAAAAAAGACAGTAGGGTAACCTGTGACAATAACTGCACTGATTAAGCCTGTGTGACTAAGCACTGGTCTGAGTGTCTGAAATCGCTGAGTGAGTGTGACAGTATGAGAGGGGGACACAGCTTGAGTAACTAGGGCAGGATCATGTCTGTTCAGAGAGGGAACCTGATCCCCTCTCTCCCAAATGTAGCTTACTGACTGTATAACCTTGGGTATCTTCCTCCCCACCACCAGCCCACCAGGGTCTGCTTGAGACATTTCTGTTAAACTGTTTTCAACAATGTTTGATTGTAATTTGAGGCACTGTTCAGTGGTGGAGAGAAGTACATGGAGGACTGAAGACTATTAACAAAGGCTGACAGAGATACTGTATGTGTTTAATGGATGTGTATGGCACACGGTCTGTCACAAGGGAACATTTGTGTTAATGGACAGTTACCAACAATGAAGAATAACAATGGTCCAAGTATTTAACCTAGCAGCATCAGGTGATTGAACTTAATGCCCTCTTTTGTAACACTGATTTCTATTATTACCCAGAAAACCAATTCCAAGGCCTTTGTGCACAGCCAAGCATTTTAGTTTATCTAAAAGAATGATGGTCCATTAAAAAATCTATATGGCCCCTGTGACATAAACAGATTAGCTGAGTTCACCTTATTTGCTACTACTGTATGTCCAGGGGACAGCTTATTTGCTACTACTGTATGTCCAGGGGACAGCTTATTTGCTACTACTGTATGTCCAGGGGACAGCTTATTTGCTACTACTGTATGTCCAGGGGACAGCTTATTTGCTACTACTGTATGTCCAGGGGACAGCTTATTTGCTACTACTGTATGTCCAGGGGACAGTTTATTTGCTACTACTGTATGTCCAGGGGACAGTATATTTGCTACTACTGTATGTCCAGGAGACAGTTTATTTGCTACTACTGTATGTCCAGGGGACAGTTTATTTGCTACTACTGTATGTCCAGGGGACAGTTTATTTGCTACTACTGTATGTCCAGGGGACAGTTTATTTGCTACTACTGTATTTCCAGGGGACAGTTTATTTGCTACTACTGTATGTCCAGGGGACAGTTTATTAATGTGTAATCCAGATCAAAACAATCACGTGTTGAGTGAAATCCTGCTTCAATTGGATTTTGTTTTCCCATCATTTTAAACTTAATGACAGACTTTTTTTTGTGTGTGTGCTATTAGGATTTAACTGGACATCCTCTACTAGTCTAGCAAATTCGCACACTAATGTCTCTTCAACATTAGTGTGTTTTTGAATTACTGTTTCTTTTGTGTTGGCATATCAAACAGAAGTCAAAACGAAACCAAACTATAAGTATGTAGTTGTAATAGAACCCACTATAGGCTGACAGATTTTGATGACTTAGGAAAATTGATATCATGTACTTCATGGACTACCTTTTGATCTGAATAGAATTCATTAGTTATTATAAATTATGAAGAATATAGATTATCATCTTTTTGTGAAAATAACAACTTGGTTGTAGTGAACTATTATTGTCACTAAGTGGTTGACAAAATCTAATTAGGGACACAGTAATAAACACAACACTAGAACATTTATCCTAATTCAATGTTTTGAGAACCTGGCCCACGGTTAGAATCTATTTCAAGAACGCTACATTTGAATTCCCTGAAATGCCTCAGACTACCATTACTCCGAATGCAATTCTAGAATTAGGAACCTCAAGAGCCTTTTTGTGTTCATTGTAAATTGTAATTTCTCACTTTCCAAGAATTACATGACTGCTTCAATCGCAGACCTCTTCCTAGTTTGTTGCAGCTAACAACTTCAACTAATTTCCTCGTCTGTGACTTCAAGCAGCAGGTTTCAGAGTATTGCTGCCAATTGACCTTGTTCAGAGGTAGACATGCTCCTTTCCAAGAAGACAGTGGTAATGCAGTCTGTCTAACGTAGGGGAGACCGGGGTTGGTTAGCAACAGGCGTTGGTTGGCACACAGCTATTTTCTGGTCCTTTGAAGGTCACAGAAACAAAAATGTAACATCAAAATGTTTGATTTCTTGACCTGCGCTCATCTACTATGTTAAAACATCTGAAAGTCACTAACTTCTTTGGTGAGGGTAACATTTCAGTTTTATAGTATTGAAAGTAAAAAAGTGGTCTGTGGATTAAATGTATTATAAAACTGTGTTAGATGTGTTACTTCTAGTTAATATAAATAGGAATCAGCTACATGTTGATATAAGATTTGAAAGTCTGTGATGAGTGATGGTAGCTGGCTAACATAATTTCATCACAAAGTTTGTCAAATGTGAACGGGGTTGTTTGGCACACTGAATTTGAATGTATTGGCGTTTAGTGAAAAATATGGTAAGACGTATTATAGGAGGGGGGCTAATGTTAGGCTACTGTTGTGGTTAAATTGTGTGGTTAATGTCCCTTTACAAATATTGTGGTCACTCCCCGGTCATCACATTCTTGTAATCCTGAGGTAAAAGTAAGTATCAACATTTGCATGGTATTTTTTTATCATTATATGTTGCTATTTCCTTAACATTCCCACCCAGTTAGGCAAAAATCAAATTAAAATCACATTTCATCATCTTAAATTATATTTGTTAATAAAGGCTAATCTAATTTCATATTTGCTAGCTTGATCACGATCACTACCAGTTGCTAACTTTAGCTGTCACACACACAGCATTAATAGTGTGTGTGTTTGTTTCATATATAATGAAGGATTAAAAACAATGTTTATATTGTTAGTTAACTATTATTTTAAATGGTCATTGCCAAAAGTAATTTGACGTTCCTACTGATGAATTGCTTAAAAATGTTTGAATAATGGTTCTTGTTCGAATTAAATGTTCAAATTGTTTCAATTGGCTGCTTAATTTTTTATAACTAAAGCATTTTAACATTGTGCACAACATGACTTTAATCACAAATTTTAGAAAACATTTGTGAACATTAAAACATATTTATTTATAGCTGAGACCTTTCATTAGCTACTGGTTAGAAAATTCTAACATAAACGATGCCAGAGAATTATGGCAGAGTGAAGTGTCCCAACCAAACCCCGGTCTCCCCTAAATATTGTAGTTATATCACCACTAGAAAGGTTGAATTTAACTGTGGACACATGCTTGCCTCTGGCCTAGTGGCCTTGCTTCGGGGGCTTTTAGTAGACGTTTATGACATATTTTCATCTTCATTAAATGCATGTTAACCTTTACCCAGACAGTGAGTCCCATTGAGACCAACTTCTCTTTTGCAAGAGATCCCTGCATCACTTGGTTGGGCAATCATTCCCATGTTCCTACTTGCCTTGTCTTGTGTGCAAAGCTGTCATCAAGCCAAAGCGTGGCTTCATTGAATAATCTCAAATATATTTTGATTTGTTTAACTTTTTTGGTTACTACATGATTCCATGTGTTGTCATAGTTAAGGTCTTCACTTTTATTCTACAATGTAAAAAAAGTGCAAATAAAGAAAAACCCTTGAACAAGTAATATTCCAAACTTTTGGCCCCCAGTGTATATACAATAGATCATCTTTGATAATGTGTGGCCCTAAGATTAAGCTCCCAAGTGGCGCAGTGGTCTAAGACACTGCATCCCAGTGCTAAAGGGATCACTAGACAACCTGGTTTGAATCCAAACTGTATCACAACCGGCCATGATTGGGAGTCCCATAGGGCAGCGCACAATTGGCCCAGTGTAGTCCGTCATTGTAAATAAGAATGTTGTTAACTGACTTGCCTAGTTAAATAAAGGTTAAATAAAATAAAAATAAGATTGTTAACCCACAAGGCAGGTAGAAATTGATGTGTGCCAGAGGTTAGGCATACATACACTGATAACACTTAATCAGCTGAACACACCCTCCTGTTGATATTAACCTATCAGTTGAGACGAGACTACAAACAAACTTCCCATTAGGAATGCACTGTGGAAGTACATAAATCACCATGGGTGTATTCACTAGGAACCAAACTGAACGAAACAGGTAGGGGCCTACCTGAATATGTCCAATAGAAACTCCAGTTTTTGTTGCAAAAACAATTTCAGTTTGGAGTAAACAGTCTCCTTTACAAAACGTTTTCCAAGCTGTTTCCTATGGTCTTGGTCTGAATAAATACACCCCAGCTGTCCTAGACTAGGTTAGACTAGCCCGCTAGTGCTAATGATGCTGTGTGGTTCACTGACTGGGTGTAGGTAAACAACCTGATTAGGAAGACACATATGAACATTCACACATAGAAATCCAACACTTGTTAGAAAAAGAAAACATTTAATGTTACAAGTATAAAAAGAACACTAAAAACCGGACAATTTATGTTCCTGAAGTCCTACATATTTACAATCAAAATGAATTGGCCACACACACACACACAGCTGGATGTGCCGACACCTGCTGGTGTTAAATGGGATCTCACGTTGCCTGTGGCCTCCATAGCATCTCTCTCTCACTCAATCATCAATAGTGGGGAGCCAGAATGCCTGCAGAGGACAAAACAGACTTACTGAGCATTCATGTACTGTGTGTGTGTGTGTGTGTGTGTGTGTGTGTGTGTGTGTGTGTGTGTGTGTGTGTGTGTGTGTGTGCACAACACAACTAATCTTACCATGTTTGAACAGGCACTAGAAAAAGTCATGAATTTGGGGTTGAACTGAAGGCAGGTGACGGGACCTGTGTGCTTCCCATCCAGAACTGCCACCTTCATCCCACTCTCTGCATTCCAAACATGGACCTTCCCATCCTCAGAGCCTGAGAGACAACCACCCGTCAGACCACGGAAAAACAAGAGGAAGCTGAGCAACTGTTTTGGTGTGTGTAATGTTTCCGGGTTAGGTTTAATTTGCAGTTTCAAATAATTACTACCAAATGATTCTGTGGTAGAATGGGAAGACAATTGGAACGGTCCTGTCTTACTTTAATGAACATAGAGCCTTTTATGTCACTGTCCCAGTCTCTGTGGACTTACCGATCATAATAAACTGAGAATCAGGAGTGAAGGAGGCCTCCAGCGTCACAGCTTTGCTGTTGTTGTAGCCCTGTAGGATAGAGGAGAGTGTCTAAGTATAGGCCTATCATTTAGTTCTTGTGCAACCTGCTCTTGTTGTGAAATTTCAGTTCAACAGTCTTTGCATTAAGTATCAAGAGTATCCAACAGTGTCCGTCAATGTTTTAAGTGTCTGCATGAATGCATATGATCTCTCACCCCAAAGGAATGCATAACAGCGCCCTTGAAGGCATCGAGGACGCGGAGAGCACCCCCATTGGTTGAGACAAGGATGAGCTTCCCATCGTTGCTGAACTTGAGTCCTGTCCACTCACACGTACGGTCGTACTGTAGCTTGAAGGCAGCAAAAGGACCCTATAGAGAAGCCAACAAGACAAGTTACTCAGAAGACAACCGTCTACCACTGACCCGTATTCACAGCTCTCAATACAGATACAAATATAAAACAGAAAAAAAACACTGCCATCTGTACCACATCCTACATCCTTTCCTGAAAAGTCCCAAGTCAGCCCTGAAAGTTACTGTTACCTTGTCAAAGGATCGCAGGTCGTACAGTTTGACCATCTCGGAGTTCACTCCAGCAGCAAAGATCAGACCCTCAGGATCAAAGGAGCAAACTGGCTTCCCTTGGAGGTGCATCAGGCCCTGGTAGTGACAGAGACAGGCGCAGACAGAGGAAAGGCACATTTAATCCAGCGCAACCCGAGCTGAGACTACTACTTAAAGCATTTAGTTTGCATTATTTTGATAAGACAGCGGTGTGTACGGCTGCATTCACATAGGGTAATTCACCTATTACAAACAGCCCATCTATCTTGTAGCCTATATTTGAACAAAAACAGCCTTGCTTCAGTGTGTAGGGTGCTGTCCATTGTTCTGATACAGATTTCACACCAACCTGTCACTTCAAAAGCAATAATAGTCACTTTGTTTATTGTGGTAAAGCGTGATATCTATCTAATTCAACTGCCCCCTTAGTCACTATATCCTGGCACCAGGTCTGGCGAGAAGCAGCTGAGTAGAGCAGAGTAATGGATGCAGCACTCATTCTGATATGACATATCTGACATCACTCTCTGAGCTCTGATATTTTATTTGTAGGATGCGTATGGATGCATTCTGTGTTCAGTCATTCATTTCGATAAGAGAAACCTACAACATTCATTGGCGGGTGGTAATGTTCACTTGCCAGCTTAAATACTAACATAGATAGCTAAAGTTAATATCTTTGTGTGTAATAATTTGCGCTATTGAAACATACTTGTTTGCGCCTCTTTCATAGCTCAATGGGTGACACACTCTGCGTCTGCTCACTGTCAAACCATTTTTTCCCCATCCATTCACATGGATGACCGATTTTGAGATCAAAACGGCGAACATCACGCAATGTGGCAAGTTTGCATCCCTGATCTAGAGTCAATTGATCGGCAATGTCAAGAAGTATAGGTAGACTCAGCGATATGACGTAGATGCAGAAAGTAAGAGCATAGTGGGTAAATTTACGCATTAACTAAGAGCGTTGAAGCACAAGGCTTAACCTTCCCTGTTTTGGTCCCGTGACTACCACATTGTAAAAGCGTGAAGAAAACCCATGCACATGGGCAGATACTGTGTGAAAGCAAAGTTGTGCATCTCGTCCATCGCAATATCTGCAGTGCTGCTCGTGGCAGTGCCATTTCGCTGAGTCAACCTTTAACAAGACCTAATGAGTGAAGGGAACCCACCTGACAGTTCGGAGACCGCAGGTCCCATAGCCGGATTGTCTTGTCTAAAGATCCTGAGATAAACGTGTCATCCACAGGGGACATGGAGAGAGACGTCACTCTGAAACATTCATGTGAAAGGTATAGAAACATCTACCTTGATGAGAGAAACACCTGATGTCATTATTATTTTTTAACAATACTCAATTAATAGTACAGTAATGTAGCCTAAACTACCCCTCAGCAAATTGGGTTCTCTGCCTCAGTCCTCACCTTTTGTTGTGTCCGGGGAAGTACCGAATGTACTTGTTGTCATGGAGGGAGAGGTACCGGATAGTGTCTGCAATTATCATAAAGGCATGGGTTATGGGCAGAAGACAAGACAGAATGGCATTCTCATTCACCCCCACATCACACAACTAGAGAGCAAGTAGAGCATCCGATCTTGGAGGCGATGGGCACTGGGCAGGTTGGATGAGTAGCCGCCACCCTAGGCAAGGCAGTGGCTTGTACAGTTAGCTCCTGTATCGGGCAGAATCACAGACCCTCAAACTGTACAAACAACTACCTCAGACCAGGGTGAGCATGTTCGACCGCCCCAGGCTGAGATTAACGCGGTCAGGCTGTGTCTGAAAATCCCTATGAACAATCGTCTGCATACATACAATTTTATACCTTTATTCAGTTAAGAACAAATTCTTATTTACAATGACGGCCTACCTACAGGGACAGCCATAGTAGTACGGCGCCCCGGGAGCAAATTAGGGTTAAGTGCCTTGCTCAAGGACACATCTACAGGTTTTTCACCACGTCAGCTCGGGTATTAGAACCAGCGACCTTTCGGTTAGTGGCCCAACGCTCTAACCGCTAGATTACCTGCAGCCCAAATAATACACTCCTGACATGTGCCAGGTAAGAGTTACATGGACAACTGCTTATTGACAGGTATAGGCCTACTGATTACAAATCGCCTCTTTGCTTTTAGCACTAACATACCATCAATTTTGTTGGAGCTGTAGACCACGGTGTTGGCTGCATGTGTATACCTGATCAGATCTACTCCATACTTCTTACTGTAGAGGGTCCGCTTGGGTCTGGACCAGCACAGGATGGAGAAGGGGGAAAAAGGAGAAAGGAAACCATGTTAGATTTCTGGCAAAAACTTCTAGCAAAACCAACTGCCTCTGAAATCCCAATAACGTAATAATAATAATAAATGGCGGTTACAGCAGCCACATATAGGGCCTACCTAGACTACATACAATTGTTAAATAGTGTTATTTATTTTACCTCCACGATCGCAATACACCAACTATACGCGTGATGGAAATAAGATTAAATACAAGTGATAGTTTTGTTACCCAGCTAACAAGCCAGACCTGTATCCGCTCAAACTCCGCTAGTGTCTTAACTCGAGCCCGAGGATTTTGCATACGCAGTAGGCCTCACTAGCACTACTAACAGAGCAGATGCTTGTTACAGCACCGCGGTCGGCCTACCCGAATAGGATGCAGTGCGGAAAAAAAAATATTAATTGAATGCATGTCTTACTTTCCCTCCTGGCAGTCGTATAAAACCAGGGAGTCATCATCGCTGCTAGAAATGATGGTTTCGCCGTTTGAGCTGAAATCATAACAGTTGATTTTGTCTGAATTTTCTCGGAAAACCTTAGCAACCCTGAAGCTCCGCAGCACATTGTCCGTCAGCTTCATGATGGGCCCTTTGATTGAGGGGGCGCAGACCCTCGTTTTCTACTTGAATCTATTATCTGATCATCTATTTCTGTGTTTTTTTTAAATAGAAGCTTTACTATTTTGTAAAGATAGAACTTTGTCTTTCAAAAACTGTAACGAAAGCCCGCCTGGTATACTTGTTATACGAGTCATGTAAAAGCACCGCCTTCGATACGTAAGCTACCCGAAAGTTCTAGACACGCGCAATAACTCTCGCGATACATGCAGCAACTATCGCGGTACAGTCAGTACACGTTTTGCACACAACCACAGAATAAAAACAAGGAAGACGAAATTATAACGCTTTTGGATACAGACAGAAAGACCAACCTTTTAAAATTCGCACATTTACAATAAGTGTGACTACTTATCAGACATACAATAGCACGTGCTCTAACTGTCAAGAAAGAATAACCGAAGTAGCAATGTAGGTGAGTGCGGTCATTGGGTTCTGTAAATCGACCCCTAGCCCTGGGGTATATTATTTACGCCGATTCTGTTGCAAAACGATTTACGATTACTCTAAACGCTGAGTTATTTTGTGATAAACGGATGTTGTCGTTCAGCTGTGATTCTCTTTAAAACAATTGTCTGGAAGAAGTTGGAAGGAACACCGGGGAACATGGAAGTATTTTGTCACAGACGAAACGTTTTGCAACCGAATCGGCGTAATGAATACACCCCAGGGCAAAATCCACATATCCAGTCAGACGGCAGGGTGGGGGTGATTACCATAATACCTATCCAATCATTTCCATATCTACTTAAAACGTGTCGCTCCGGGGACATGGGTTAAATGGCTATCTAGAAAACTTGTGTTTTTTAGTGGTGGTAGTTTCACTCAGAAAGAGAGACATTTACCTTTCCATCACATTAGCAGCTTGGAAAAAATGAGTGCGCTTCCCATCTTGACGTTAGCGATGTACAAGTAACTGCCAAAATAAATGAAACACACAGGTGTGGTTACTGAGTTAATTAAGCAATGAACATCCCATCATGATGAGGGTCATGTATAAAAATGCCCAGTTGCCCATTAATTTGGCTTCTATGGTTGAAAAAAACTTGAAGAGATCTCATTTACTTTAAAAGAGTGGTGTCAAACGAACATATCGGGTTTAAAGAGGGTGTGTGTCTCAAGTCACCAGATCTCAACCCAATTGAACACTTATGGGAGATTCTGGAGCTGTGCTAAGACAGTGTTTTCCACCATCATCAACAAAACCAAATAATGGAATTTCTCATGGAAGAATGGTGTTGCGTCCCTCCAATAGAGTTCCAGACACTTGTAGAATCTATGCCAAGGCGCATTGAAGCTGTTCTGGCGGCTGGTGGTGGCCCAACACCCTATTAAGACATGTTATGTTGGTGTGTCCTTTATTTTTTAGTAGCTGTATGTGAGTGAGCGAGGTTTGAATATTCAGCATTCATCCACCCTGCCACAAGGTGGATCTGTCCTCATTCCAGTCAATATTTTATTATAATATTCGCTCAAATTGAATACTGCTGTGTGTTTTGACCCTGTGTAGTAGCTGATTGTACATCTGAAGACACAAACACGCAGACTGCTCACTTTTACTGCACTATGGTCAAGCTTGAGTCAATCATTACACAGAGGGTACATATTCAACTTGAGCTCTGTCCAGATTTTGCCACACTGCCTTAGTGCTGATCCTGACTCTGCAAGTACACAGTTCTCACACGGAGTACAGAGGAAATCCAGAGGTTCCCCATACCCTGTATACAGGTAGGCAACCTCTGTAGGATTCAGTCATAATGACTTGTCAACTAAATGCAGAGAGACTATGGGGTTATCCAATGTATTGTGTGGGCATCTCAAGGCAAGTGACACAAGGTCAACTAGTAGGCCCCTTTCTATCTGGATTATCTTGGGTGTGTCCCTTTTGGTAAATAACCAGTAAAATCAGAACAGCAGAAAGTTCAAAGGGGGTGGTCGTCATTTACAGTACATCTTGTGATCCATAATCATAGTTTTGGCCTTTTTTTCCTCCTGTCCCCCAGGTGCTCCCTGCAAGGACAGCCTGATGGCTCGTGTTGTGTCCCTGTATCGGCCTTTGTCTTTACTGGCTCCTGTGGGGGTGAGGCGAGCCACAGTTTGCAGAATGTCACTGGACATGCGAGCACGGGAGGTGTTCGATACAGCTATCGAAGCTGTGCAACCAGACATTGTGGTGCGGCGGGGTCTGGAGCGTACAGGAGACACCCTCCTAGTGAATGGCCGCAGCTTCACACTAAAGAACAACCTTCACCTGGTAGGCTTTGGCAAAGCTGTGCTGGGCATGGCTGCCGAGGCAGAGAGGATTGTGGGGGACCACTTGGTGAGAGGAGTGATCAGCGTGCCACATGGCATTCAGGAGACACTACGGCAGCATGGAAAAGAGTAAGAAACTCACACAAGAACCAGATTGTTTGTTTGTGGGTGGGATGGGGTTGGTTGGTAAATGAATTGAACCAGATTGTTTCTGGGTGGGATGGGGTTGGTTGGTAAATGAATTGAACCAGATTGTTTGTGGGTGGGATGGGGTTGGTTGGTAAATGAATTGAACCAGATTGTTTGTGGGTGGGATGGGATTGGTTAGTAAATGAATTGAACCAGATTGTTTGTGGGTGGGATGAGGTTGGTTGGTAAATTCATTGAACCAGATTGTTTGTTTGTGGGTGGGATGGGGTTGGTTGGAAAATGAATTGAACCAGATTGTGGGTGGGATGGGGTTGGTTGTTAAATGAATTGCTCATCTCTGTTTTAATTCCTCCTCAGCCATATGTTGTTGAAGGGTGGAAGTCACATCACAGTGATGGAGGGAGCTAAACACAACCTGCCAGATGCTGATGCCCAGAGGGCAGCCGACTGTATCAAGGAGCTGGCCAGCACTCTGACAGAGAATGACCTGTTGCTTGTACTCATCTCAGGTAAACTGACACCTAATAAATAATGTAATTATGTCAAACAAACTAGTAATTACTCAATTTGAATCACTGAAGCTACAGGTTGTCTGTAAATATGGACATACTTATTCTCTCTCTGTCTGTCTTTGTGTGTGTGTAGGAGGAGGATCTGCACTCTTGCCTGCACCAGTCCCACCAATTTCTCTTCAAGAGAAACAGGATGTTACACGCAGACTGGCTGGTGCTGGTGCCACCATTCAGGAGCTTAACTCTGTACGCCGTGCCCTGTCGTTATTAAAAGGAGGAGGACTTGCACACTGTGCTCACCCTGCTCAGGTAAGAACACACCTGTACTGGCTCATTATAGAGCTTTCACCCAAAGACCTGAAATTCTTTCCCATTAGCTTTACATTCTGGTCGTATTTGGTCAAATACAAATTTTCCTGTTACCATTTTCTAACAGGTGGTGGCCCTGGTTCTGTCTGATGTAATCGGAGATCCCCTGGACTTGATAGCCAGTGGCCCCACAGTGTGGACTAAGGTGTGGCCTGAGGAGATTTGGTCGGTTTTAGAACGTTACGGGCTGTCCTCCTCTCTCCCTGCCTCAGTGAAAGAGGTGCTTGGACGCTCAGCTCCACGATGGGAGGAGGCAGGAGAGCAGTCAAACAGGGCGGCACATGTTCTCAATGCTGTGATTGGCTCCAATAGCATAGCTCTGGAATGCGCAGGCAGACGTGCACGGGAGCTCGGATTCCGTCCAGTTGTGCTGTCGCCAGGGGTGTGTGGGGACGTACAGTCTGTCTCCCGCCTTTATGGTCTACTGGCTCGTTTTGCCTGCTCCCGTGAGGAGCCCCCTCCTGAGTTGCCTGCTGAGATTCTGAAGTTGGGGCCCGAGACAGGCGTGGAAAGCTGGGACTTGTGCCGTGCCATGCAGGTGCTTGGTGAGGGGCGTGGGGAGGGCTGGGGAGCCACCTGTCTGCTGGCTGGGGGAGAGCCCACTGTGCAGTTGACAGGCAAGGGGCGTGGGGGGCGGAACCAGGAGCTGGCCCTGAGAGTAGGGCTTGAGCTGGGAGGCATGGAGCTCCCTCCGAAGGGTCCCCTGTTCCTGAGTGGTGGGACCGATGGTCAGGACGGGCCAACTGAGGCAGCAGGGGCGGTCACAGATGCGGGGCTTGGCGAAGAAGCACAAGCACAGGGGCTGGACACTGATGGCTTCCTCGTCAACAATGATTCCTTCACTTTCTTTTCACGCCTGTCTGGTGGGCAGCGGCTGCTCCTACCAGGGTTAACGGGTACCAATGTGATGGACGTGCACATGCTGCTCATCCCACCAATCCCCATAGTCGTGTCTGGTCGTTGATTAAGACTAGGGCATGAAAGCCGGTAATTACACATTTCAGTAGCTTTTCAACGCTGACCATGCCCATGATACCCTTTCCAGCAAGCCCTTCTGGATATCCATGTTTTAATTTAAAAAGCAGCAGTCAGTTATGTCTATAAATAATAATAAATAATACAGTAAATTGTTTACTTTTGAGTTATTTGTGAAGAGATTGTTTCTGTACAGAGCAGTTAGTCCAGTGGAGAAGAACCAAATATACCCAAGGTCGCTCCACTTTACAATACAAGTATCAAACATGGTACACTAATACTAGATACCTTAAGGAATATTTTTGAAGATTGGATGCAGTCTGGGAAGCATGTAAGTCAACCAGGGTGGCCATTTTAATAAAATGGCTGCCATTCAGATTTCCTGTTAGAAGAAAGAGTAAAATCATTCCAAAGAATCTCAAAATGACTAATGTTATCTACCCACTTAATAAACCCCACAGATAATATATAGAAAAAACTCGTAAGACCTTCAAGGGGGTCATATTGAGGTCATTTTAACCATAGACCAATGACTACGGGAAAACATTTTGATGGAGCCACAAAATGTAACAACTGCTGTTTGTAAAAAGGGCTGTATAAATACATTTGATTGATTGATTGATACCCCTGGTGACATCTATCCAACCAGTTACCTATCTTGGGTTTCTTAGCATATTTTTCAGCGGCCATATTGGAAATGACCGCCAGAGGTGTGTAATTGACTAAATCTGCGATGACACTATAGCCAAAAATACTTATTTAGACATGCCGTAGCTGTGTGTGAAATTTGGTGGCTCTATCACAATTTTTTTTCACATAGCCTCTGGACTATAGTCAAAATTAACTCAATATGACCCCTATTAAGGTCTTGAGTACTTTATGATTATAATTGTCTATATTATATGTGGGGTAATATAGTGGGTAGATGACAATTACAAAGTCATTTTGATATTGTTTGGAATGGTTTTACCCTATTTTCTTCTAACAGGAAATCCAGATGGCAGCCATTTTATTAAAATGGCCACCCTGGTTGACTGACAGGCTCCCCGGACTGCCTAAACTTCAAAATGTTCCTTAAGGTATCTAGTATTAGTGTACTAAGTGTGATACTTGTTTCATAAAATTTAACAATTATTTCACCTATCCGCTGGACTAAGTTGTGTGCTAGACATAGTTTTAGACAATGAAGAAAAAAAACATTAGGAAATTAGAATTTTAAACAAAATGATTTATGTACCAATCAATTGCACAAGACCATAACTTAAATGAACAACCAATTTGCCTACTCCATTGGACTGCTACAGGTACCAACCTTTACTGGAGACAATAACATGCGTTATTGGCCTTCACTGTTTAATATTTTCACAGCAATCAGAAGACAGGACTGCACTCAGTACAAAACATATATATACTCCAACGTTCAATTAAATGGAAACAGTGCTGTTCTGAACGACCAGTTCAAAAACAGGGAGGGGTTGGGTTGTGGAAGGCTGTCAGCATGGCAGCTTCCCTTTAAATATGTCACTCACTCACTTCAAGCCTCACTGTCATACCCACCAAATGGATCAAACATACCTCAACGTCTGTTCAAGAACGTTGAATGTTTTGGGGAAACGTGTCGTTCAGTACAGATACAATGTAGCAAACGTTCAAACTGAACGCACCCCAGTATTCACTTTTATATTTTCATTTTTTTTTTAAGACTCATATGGGCTCAGGCTGTCAAGAATAAGAAATTAGTTTGAGGAAAGCTACTGTTTGATGTAAGGCCTCTCTCTGACTACTTTCTCCACATAGCTTGCTCCAGCGCGATCTTCATGGATTACTATGTATCCTTGCTCCAGCGGAAATAAAAACAAACCATCTCCTCTCTGAACAGCTCCTTATTCATACAATATGTTATGAATATAACTGCAGTCACACTCACAGCATACAGTTGTTGAGTCTCTCCAGATTATGTCTACAGATTAGAATAACATTTAATTTCAATCTACATCCAATCAGTGGATATGGCCAGACAGATATTTTAATGTCTCACCAATCAAAGGAGTTAAAAATGTACATGAGCCAGAGGAGCTACATTTAAAAAGATATGGCATATTAGAGAACATTTTAGCACATCACATCGTGTTTATGTGTGGATGCAAACTGGGCCTAAAAAACGTTATATCGTCATGACAACCGAGCCGGAGAAACGTCAGTAAGGACACCTCCACAGGCCCACCTCATCAAGGAAATCTGGTCCATTTGAAAAGGCACAACATTAGCAAGTCTGTGTCCACTCAGCAACCCTGTCTGATAGGACAGAGCAAGTCGTATGTAGTCCAACTTGTTATGGCCTGTCTGTCACTCACGATGTGTCTTCAGGTTGTCTCCTGCCGCACTCTCCCTGACAGATAGAAAACATTATCACAACCACTCACTGATCTGAGACAAGGAAAAGTTCACACCTACAGTTTATAACAATACGAAGCACACAACGATTAACCAACCATATTCAGAACGGGCAAATATATGTCCCGTCCAGTTAGCTAAAGAAAACGAGACTGTATAGTGACTGGGGAGAATTAAGAGTTAGTATTTGGGGATACCTGGAGGGAGACATGGATGCTTGGACACCTACCATCCGCTCCGGTGAGGTGCAGTGTCAGGTGTGCCGCCATTCTTTCCAGCAGTACCTAAACGTTAAGAGGACAATAATACAAGTTAGCTAGCTAACACTTCATAACAGCATACCTTTCAGACATAGCTAGCTAACGTTATAGAAATAAACGCGATGGCAAACATTCGATGATGAATAACTAGCTAGTTCACCTTGTCGGTAATACATATCGTTCACAGTGTTTCCGTAGATTTTCCAGGCGAAATGGATGGCAATGAGACTGACAACGAGCCAACTAAACAATATCTTGAATATTGACGCTCTCATATCGTTAGCCAGCCAGTCATCAACAAATTCGGAAAGAAACGACACAAACCCGTCCACAATGCGGGATAAAAACTCGAAATCCCAGGGCTCTTCCATTTTATAAAACACCCAAAAATTTGTCAAATTTGTCAAAAAACATATTTTATCTAAACCAGCTAGCTAACGTTAGGTAATATGATTAAGACAAGGCAACGTATATGAACGGAGGCTAAACGCGTAGCAACTAGCCAACAACGGTTGATGCTCTGTCTGTTTCAATTCACCCCATTCGTCAAACAGAGTGAGGAGGAAACTTTAATAGTCACAGATAAAATCATATTTGCTTTAGTGTTATGTCATTAAATACTTTTCAATTAAAATAACCGTACTATTACAATGAGACAACCCGTTTATCATATAACTAGGTCTTGATGCACGTAGCTGCCTATTTTGGGGGAATATAATCTTCGGTCTCAAATCTGAAAGTATATTATTTGGTCTAGTTTTAGGGAATCGTGTCTTTAGATGGCTGCGCATTGGCGGCAACAAGCACGAATCGTAATATAAAAAACATAAAATCGCGGAAAAGCGCCCTGGAACGTACCCTGTCCGTGGGGGAGGGAGTTTCTACCTCATTGGTTTATTACTTGCTCCATCTAAATTACCATTGGACAATGTCTCCTGTCACCATTGGGATTCTAGATGTGCTGTTGTGAAAAACAAATTGTTTACTAGTAGTTATATGGCCTAAATTCACGTTATACCTTTCCTCCGATGATTTAACAACGGAATATCCAAACGTAAGGTTTGTTTTTTTGTACATTATTTCAAGTTGTGTCAGTATTTTAACTACATTGATAAAGTTAGCTATTTCCTAAAGCTACTAGTTAGCTAGCTGCTTTATTGTGTGCGGCAAAATTGGGGGTTGGGGATTAGTGGAATGGATTTTGCTGGATTTTATGTAATGAGGGTAACCTGCAATAAAAAAACAAGAAAAGTTAAATCAACTCCCTAGTTAATTTAGCTTACTAGCTAGCTGACTGTTTGCAAGGTAGATAGGTAACATTAACTCCTTAGCCAGCTAATCGGATTAATACAGTTGGCTAGATACAGGCGTTTTAACATAGAGATGACGTTAGCTATGATGTGTTCTGTTCTGTATAGCGATGCATATTGGCTTCAGCTGTTTTAGGAAATTAATTTAGCTAGCTAAATTCAAAGCGTAGTAAATAAAACTAACGTTGTCAGTAACAAACGTCTACTTAAATATGTTCTTACTACAGGGTCTTTAATCTGATCAAGATGCCTGTCAGTGAGTGTTTGCTACCAAAGCTAAAGCCACATGCACAAAAAATTAGGAACATCTTCTCTTTCCATGACAAACTGACCAAAGCTATGATCCCTTATTGATGTCACCTGTTAAATCCACTTCAATCAGTGTAGACGAAGGGGAGGTGACAGGTTAAAGAAGGATTTTTAAGCCTTGAGACAATTGAGATATGGATTGTGTATATGTGCCATTCAGAGTGTGAATGGGCAAGACAAGATATTTAAGTTATTTTAAATGAGGTTTGGTAGTAGGTGCCAGGCGCACTGATTTGTGTGTCAAGAACTGCAACGCTGCTGGGTTTTTCACACTCAACATTCTCCTGTGTGCATCAAAAGGACATCAACTTGACACAACTGTGGGAATCATTGGAGTCAACATGTTGAATGCTTTCGACACCTTGTAGATTCCATGTCCTGACTAATTGAGGCTGTGGGCAAATGGGGTGCACTCAAAATTAGGATGGTATTACTAATGTTTTGTTCACTCTGTATATCCTCTGACTTTCTCCATAAATGACCAGTTTTAGGCTTGTCATTGATCTAGGGCGTTATCTACAAGACACTGCATCTCAGTGCTAGAGGTGTCGCTACAGACAACCTGGTTAGAATCCAGACTGTATCACACCCGTCCGTGACTGGGAGCCCCATAGGGCGGTGCAAAATTCTCCCAGCATCGTCTCGAGTTTGGCAGGTGTAGGCCGTCATTGTAAATAAGAATTTGTTCTTAACTGACTTGCCTAGTTAAATAAAGGTTACATTTGAAATTTAAAAATATAATAACTTTATTTTTTACCAATTTGTGGCTAGCTGCGTAGCTCAAGCCCTAGTGGTGTGCTGTTGTATGATGACTTACTGTTAGGTAACTGAATATCAAATGAATGACTAGTATGTCAATGAATGCTTCCTTTTTCTGTGATTTACAGTGTCTGTGATGTCAACATGGAGAGAGATGACAATCAAGAAAATGGAGAGATGGAGGAGATAAATAGTTGTGAGAATCCTTCCTCTGACTGCACGCTGTCAACTGGTAATGAAATGCCTTTCTAATCTAATGTCTATCTAATCTACAATGAAAGTTAGCTCCTCTTTAATGACATCCAGCAGATCTTGACATGCCTCTGCTCAGTAAGTAGGGGGATCTGCAGTGTCGGTGATTATTTTACTGAGTTAATATGTGTGATTTTTAGGTTCTGCTCTGCCCTATGAAAATCACACAGTTCCTGAGCCTGCTGGGCCAGTGGGAGGAGACAACGACACCAATGTGACTTTAGAGGAGCCTAACAATCCACCTCCATCAGATACTATGGGCGAGGAGGGGAACCTGGAACTACAACCGGCCCCTGATCAGGAACTCGTACCGGCCCCTGGCCAGGAACTCGTACCGGCCCCTGGCCAGGAACTCGTACCGGCCCCTGGCCAGGAACTCGTACCGGCCCCTGGCCAGGAACTCGTACCGGCCCCTGGCCAGGAACTCGTACCGGCCCCTGGCCAGGAACTCGTACCGGCCCCTGGCCAGGAACTCGTACCGGCCCCTGGCCAGGAACTCGTACCGGCCCCTGGCCAGGAACTCGTACCGGCCCCTGGCCAGGAACTCGTACCGGCCCCTGGCCAGGAACTCGTACCGGCCCCTGGCCAGGAACTCGTACCGGCCCCTGGCCAGGAACTCGTACCGGCCCCTGGCCAGGAACTCGTACCGGCCCCTGGCCAGGAACTCGTACCGGCCCCTGGCCAGGAACTCGTACCGGCCCCTGGCCAGGAACTCGTACCGGCCCCTGGCCAGGAACTCGTACCGGCCCCTGGCCAGGAACTCGTACCGGCCCCTGGCCAGGAACTCGTACCGGCCCCTGGCCAGGAACTCGTACCGGCCCCTGGCCAGGAACTCGTACCGGCCCCTGGCCAGGAACTCGTACCGGCCCCTGGCCAGGAACTCGTACCGGCCCCTGGCCAGGAACTCGTACCGGCCCCTGGCCAGGAACTCAAACCGGCCTCTGATCAGGAACTAGAATTGGCCCCTGATCAGGTTAAAGAGGAAGAGACTGATGTGTGCAGTAAGACGGAATATCAGAACAGTTCAGGTGGTCAACCAGAGACTGTGCCAGAAGAGGCTTCAGCTTCAGCTGAGAATGGGCAGGATGACTCAGGCGAGTTTGTGGTCACTATGTTGGCCAGAGGTAAACTGGAGGAACAAGGTGTGGGAGTGAAGGGGAGGTCCTCTCAACTGTCAGAGACTGGCGCCCCAGAGGCCCCCCCATCCCACCGCGACGAAGACGTGACGGCTGAGAGCTGGAGGCAGCACAGGAAGCATGTGTTTGTCCTGAGTGAAGCAGGGAAGCCCATCTACTCCCGCTACGGCAGTGAAGAAGCCCTGTCGTCCACCATGGGAGTCATGATGGCACTGGTGTCCTTTGTCCAGAGTAGTGACAACATGATCCGCTCTGTCTACTCAGGTGAGAATTTCTAGAATGTAAGGAATTACATTCTTGACTATGACAATACGTTTACTATAGATGTTTTTGGATCATACTTTGCTCTCTCTGTACAGCTTTACATCATGTTGTTTCTCTGTGTCTCTCCTCTCCCCCAGATGGGCACACGGTAGTGTTCATGCAGAAGGGTCCTCTGGTGCTGGTGTCTGTGTCGAGCAGCCGTCAGTCAGAGCAGCAGCTACGTGGTGAGCTGCTTTACGTCTACTACCAGATCGTCAGCATGCTCACCCAGGCCAGCATCGCACGCATCTTCGAACACAAGAAGAACTACGACCTGCGGCGACTGCTGGCCGGCTCCGAGAAGATCCTGGACGGCCTCCTCAATCTGGTGGACTCAGACCCCAGCTTCCTCCTGGCAGCGGTGCACTGCCTGCCCCTGACATCCTCTCTCAGGGACTCTCTCAGCCAGATTTTACAGAAGGCCATCACCCCCAACTTGGTCTTCTCCATCCTCATCGCAAAGAACCAGCTGCTCACCATCGTCCAGGAGAAGACTGTGATTGAGGACGTCAGGCTGGAGCCTGCTGACGTCCACCTCCTACTCAACCTCATTGGGGCCTCCTCTGCCTTCCAGGCTGGAGAGATCTGGACTCCCATCTGCCTGCCTCTCTTTAACCCTGACTGTTACTTCTATGCCTACATCTCTTACCTGGACCCTCCAGAATGCACTGTGTGTCTGCTGCTGCTCTCTACGGATAAGGAGGCCTTTTATGCAGTGGCAGAGTGTAAGAGGAGGATAGAGGAGGCCATGCTGGCTCAGAGCTCCCTGAGGCTCATAGCCAAGGCCCACTCCTATAGTGTGAGCCAGGTGGGCGTCTCAGACCTCAGGCACTTCATGTACAAGCCCTTTGATGTCCCAGACAACCACAAGCAGCTCACCCAGTTCACCAGGTAGGTGGTGTTGTTGTGCCTGGGTAACCTTCACCCAGTGATTGACTATGAATGATTCACATCTGTCTTTGTCACGTCACTTTTTTTGTATGTTTTAACTAAATAGTGGTTCTGCACTTTTGTGTTAACATGCAGAAAGTTTAGCCTACAAACATAATTACTCAAAAAAGGAATGTCAAAGTGGAGCTGTGTAGCACAGGAGCCAGCTGAGGGGAGGAGGGCTCATAATGTCTGTAACGAAGCGAATGGAATGGCATCAAACCCATGGAAACCATGTTCTAAGTATTTGATGCCATTCCACTGATTCCGCTCCAGCCATTACCAGGAGCCCATCGTCCATAATGAAGGTGACACCAACCTCCTATGGTGTGTAGTATAGTGCTTTCGGAAAGTATTCAGACCCCTTGACGTTTTCCACAGTTTTTTACGTTACAGCCTTATTCTAAAATTTATTAAATTATATTTGAATCAACACACAATACCCCATAATGATAAAGCGAAAACACATTTTTCTAACTTTTTGCTAATGTTTAAAAATAAATAAAACGGATACCTTATTTACGTTAGTATTCAGACCCTTTGCCATGAGACTAAAAATTGAGCTCAGGTGCATCCTGTTTGAGATGTTTCTACAACTTGATTGGAGTCCACCTGTGGTAAATTCTATTGATTGGACTTGATTTGGAAAGGCACACACACACCTGTCTACATAAGGTCCCACAGTTGACTGCGCATGTCAGAGCACAAACCAAGCCATGAGGTCGAAGGAATTGTCCGTAGAGCTCCGAGACAGGATTGTGGCGAAGCACAGATTGGGGAAGGGTACCAAACATTCTACAGCATTGAAGGTCCCCAAGAACACAGTAGCTTCCATCATTCTTACATGGAAGAAGTTTGGAACCACCAAGACTCTTTCTAGAGCTGGCCGCCCGGCAAAAAGTATCAATCGGGGGAGAAGGGCCTTGGTCAGGGAGGTGACCAAGAACCCGATGGTCACTCTGACTGAGCTCCAGAGTTCCTCTGTGGAGATGGGAGAAGGACAACCATATTTGCAGCACTCCACCAATCAGGCCTTTATGCTAGAGTGGCCAGATGGAAGCCACTCCTCAGTAAAAGGCACAGGACAGCCTGCTTGGAGTTTGCCCAAAAGGCACCTAAAAACTCTGACCATGAGAAACAAGATTCTCTGGTCTGATGAAACCAAGAATGAACACTTTGGCCTGAATGCCAAACGTCACGTCTGGAGGAAACCTGGCACCATCGCTACAGTGAAGTATGGTGGTGGCAGCATCATGCTGTGGGCATGTTTTTCAGCGGCAGGGACTGGGAGACTAGTCAGGGCCGAGGGAAAGTTTAACAGAGCAAAGTACAGAGAGATCTTTGATAACCTGCTCCGGAACTCAGACTGGGGCGAAGGTTCACCTTCCAACAGACCACGTCCCTAAGCATACAGCCAAGACAACGCAGGAGTGGCTTCAGGACTCTGAATGTCCTTGAGTGGCCCAATCAGAGCCAAGACTAGACTTGAACCCGATTGAACATCTCTATAGAGACCTGAAAATATGTGCCTCAGCAGTTCCAGATCACATGTATCCTCCAGTAGGTTTATATGATTATTATAGTAATATTACGGAATCATAGAAATGTATGATATCCATGATGATACTGCTAAGATTGTATCACTCTCGCTGTAAGTGACACTGTACCAGTGAGCGCAAAATCTAATAAAACTGGGAAAATAAATACTCACCATGCAATGCTGCATCTTGCAAACTCTGTTATCGAAAGGCTTAACAGTCTGACTTACGTTAAGAGGGGGAAGAACTTGTTTATTTTGCTAAACACAGTCAATTTTTTTAAACTGATTTATACAATTGGCAGATGTACACTGCATAATGTCTGAGGTGTTGCCCTGCCCTTGTTTATGACATATGATGTGCTGTTGATTTCAGCCCAGAGATGGAGGCTCCCTACAGCACAGAGGAGGAGAGGATGAGGCTGCTGGACCTGTACCGCTACATGCACGGTCGCATCCACAGTTCCTCCCGGCCCCTCAAACTCATCTACCATGTGGCAGAGAGGGAAACCCTGCTGGCCTGGGTATGTCACTCCCACGGGGAATACACATAGAAGTGTATCCCTTTACTGGAGCCTGTTTTAGTCTGGAGGCTAGGTCTCCCCAACCTGCATTCTGTTGTAGATATGAAGTTCAAGGGTTTACATTGCAGTATGTGAGCTATGTTGGATTGTTGCTAGCGTTCATGTTGCATACTTTTCAGCTCAATGGAACATAACAGTAATTTCAAAGAATTTGAAACTGTTATATATTTAAGGTTTAGTTTATTGTCATCATATAGAACAGCTAAGAGCTGAAATGCAGTATACAGTCCATACCTAAAATGAATAGACAAATAATATTTGAAATTGATCTGCTAAGTCAACTAATTGCATGCTCTCTGTCCATTTCTCTATAGGTCACAAGTAAATTTGAGTTGTACACTTGCTTCAGCCCCTTGGTGACTAAGGCCCGTGCCATTAACGCCATAACCAAGCTTCTACGTTGGATCAAGAAGGAGGAGGACCGTCTCTTTATCCGATACCCACCCAAGTATTCAACCACCCCCAACCCCAGCAAAAGCTCCCGCAAGTCTGACCAGCAGGACTCCACAGATAATGGCTTCATGTCTCTACTATAGAGTGGCTCTAACCCTAGCTATTCCACTCTGTCAACGTAGTTTATACACTGGTTCTACTAGAAGAGGTGTTTGGTACTGGCCACATCCTACATTGAACGTTGACCACTGGACTATTGAAGGATGACTTGAAACTTTGACTTTAGTATTACTTCTGTACCTTTGTAAGAAAGCATGTACAGTAACTGCGTTAGTGCTTTTAGATTAGTCAAAACAAGTTGGTCAGAAACTGTAAGGAGAAAGCAAACATTTTAAAATTGGCTAGTGGTGGAACTTTCAATGACATCAATTGTTTTTATTGTTTTATTCTATTGTAACAATGGTGAGAACTCTTCTCGAAGGCCTATCAGACTCGTCACATTCACCTATTGCAATTCAAGCTTTTCATGGTCATTGATACTGTAGCACATTACAAAAATGATAACTACTCCTGAATTTCTTTTCAACTGCCTTGCAATCATAAGTATTGCTAGAAACCTTAGATGTTAGGCTGACAAATAGAAAATGAATAAAAAAAAAAGATTGGTTATTGGTGGGATGAACAGAAAATTTAAAATGTATCATGTCTGATTTTGAAATCGCATCCTCTAGACAACTGGAATTGGAAGGATTACCACTCTTGTATGTGTATGGATAGTCCATGAAATGACCTCTACATGGTCATTGTTCTCAGTTGATACAATTGCTCAACATTTGATTTACTGGTATGTTATTTTTGCAATTTACATTGTAAATAGTGTCAGTGTTCATACTTTAATTATGCTCTTGTAATATAAAACAATTTCAGTTACATTTTCTATCCTTCGTTAAAAAAATCCTTATAGCTGGGAGCCACGTTTTCCCCACACACTACTCTAGTAATCCTCAAATGTTTAAAGTACTTGATGGTTAAATGCTTTGCCCAGTGAGATCCTACATAGTTCTAATTTGTGGGGTTCTTTATTTAAAGACACTAGCTGTGAATTCTCCCAGTGGATACCGGGATCAACTATGATGGACTGATGTCATTTCTTAAGTGGTGGTGGTTGTCTTACCTGATTTGACTGTTAGGAATATTTTATTCAGAGTATTAATATGTTCATTGAGTTCCTAAATAAATCCCGGGTTGCACAAACCACTTTGTCATTATTTTTATAACTGCATGTTAGATGAGACCGAAAACCAAATCATTTTAAACAATATTTATTTGAGAAAATATTGTTTGACAGATTTTAGATCTTGTGGTAGAATTCAAATGACAAGATCCAGAACTCCTGTGCCACCTAATACACAGTATAGTAGGCTAGTGCACTTCTGCCTAGACAACTACAGGGGTTTTGTGCCAACTCACAAGAAAACATTATCTGATACAAAGAGCTACAGAGCTTCCTACATCTTTTTCAATATTTATTTTTTAAATAACACAATTTTCACAATATAAATTAAAATCTAATATTTTGATTTTTTTGCATTCCTTAAATTACTTTGTGTATTATAAACACAGACATTTACATATATACAAAAATGTGCATATCCTTCTATATATGCACATAACCATTTTTTTCATACCTGTGGCTTCAGAGCTCAATCTGCAAACCATTTCAAACTGACATTGTGCTTGGAGGGTTTGCAAATAACATCTTGCCACCGACTGGAATCCCAAGTTATTGACCTCATTGAAAAGTGGTTGCAGTGACCCATTTCCTACGTCATGACTAGACATTCAAAAGTCCTGTTGTTCCATCAAATAGCTGCAACAACCACACCATCACCATTTCATATAAAAAAGAAATACAACTGAAATAGCATCAATGTGTAAAAATGTATAAGAAGCATGGTATTTCAATGACAAATACAATCTGAATATGCTTTGAATCAAGCAAATCCCCTTTGAGGATAAAATATATACAATGACTTTGTCTTGATTCACTTTGGGCTAAAACAAGTTATATTATTACTAGACTCATTGCAACAGAGTGGTTGTGTAAAGTACTAAAAAGTAATCACAATGAAATCACATTTTATCTAAAAAATACATCCTAAAATCAATGTTTTTTTTAGGAACTCCTTTCACATTTCCCCCAAATTCCAAAATGATAACATTCTCCCTAAAAGGTCAGAGTCAACCAGACCATCACTCATTTAGGTAGTTGCCGCCAAATAGATTGGCACCTTTTCACTTTTCTTAAAGAATTCTCAATTTCTTATCAAATAAGCTTAAATTACCCAACAAAACATTGGTCTCCAAACGTTATTGGATTGTCAACATTGCAGAACCAATTTTTTGGGGGGAGAAACTTAAGTTCACAAATTTGATTTAGAAAATAAAAGCAAAATACCACAGACAACATTATTGGCACCCAAGAGCTAATACTTGGCTGCACAGCCTTTGGCCAATTTGACTGAAAAAAATAATAAAAAAACACCTCAGGTTTTTGATGAGATTCAGATCTTGCCTTTTTTTTGGACACTGGGTTGAACATCGTACTCCAATCGTGCAGCAAGCTAATTCTTTTGCAATTAACTTAGCTAAAAGGCTGGGTAACTAAGTATGAATTCCTGACAATAAATGTTGTCCATTCAATTTGCTTTTATTTTCTAAATGAGAATTGTTAACTTAAGTTTCCCTCCTAAAAACATTGTGCAAGGCAATGTTGACAATCCAATAGGAAGATCAAACCTTTTTCGAATTTCAAATTTGAGAAGAAAGTTAAAACTGTATATCGAACCTCTCAAATTCCATGTCCACCTTCTAGTTAATTAATGAAGAGAATATTGTTATTTTCTCACTAATGCTTGTTGTTATTGGTGAGGGTTTGATCACTCCTAGCCAGACAGTTTGCAGTGGATTTGCAGACTGACACTAAAATCCTTCATATAAAATTGGAGGGGTTGAAACTGAGGTTCCCCTTGACATGGTTAATAACATGGTTCAGGTGTATCATGGCACGGTCGTATGCCGTGTGTACAGACTTGCGGACGCTGGGCTTCTTGCCCTCCATCAGGCGCAGTTTGTCCACCGTGTCATCCATCCCCATTTGTAGCAACTTGTCTCGTGGCAACCATTGCCTGAAGGAAGAAAGAGGGTTCAAAAGAACACAAAAACATACAATAGGAGCAATCAATAGACACACACATCAATTATCCCAAAAACAACTGCCATAGCTAATTAATGTGAGACTAAAGATTCAGCAGAACACTCGTCTTGAATTTCTTACCAGGTCCTTTTGGTATCGAAGAACAGCACGAGGTAGTGCCTCTCCCCTGTCTCCTTCTGCCTCCGCTCCCCCAGTTTGAGCACGTCCCCAGGAGGCACGGGGATGGGGATGCCGTTGTGAAGAAGCCCTTCCTGAGGCATGTCAGGGTCAACAACCTGGGGAAACCCATTGGCAGTTTATGTACTCTGTTAGTCTCTGTGGTACAACAATGGGCGAGTTAGTTTTGCATCGGTTTTGCACATTTTAGACCATTCCCATTGCTCGTAAAATGAAAACTCCACCCACCTCGGGCAACGAGCCATGCAAAATGAACTCGCTCAATGACTGGTGAGGCCAGCATAGACTCAATGACTGGTGAGGCCAGCATAGACTACATCTAAAAAGGAGGGTTGTAACTTGTTTTCTTATATAACCTTTATTTAACTATAACTATAAGAGGGTTGTAAATTATCACCCAAAACAATGAATAAAGTGACTGAACTCATGTTCTCACCATTGCTGGGTATGATGGATATCCACGACACTTAGCCCAGACCAGGTCGAGTGGTGTGAGCTCTGTGTCACTATCAAAGGACAAAAGCATACTTCCCCCTGAGCACAAACACAAAGAGGGGGGATGTTGAACTGGAAAAATGGAAATGGTTGAGATGGAAAAATTATTTTCTATAATGATATATAGAATTTTACAGGATTTACTATAACGTATACATCTATATTTGCCAATACATTCATTACCGGAAGTTGAAATTGCAGCTCTTTTTGTCTGACCCTAAACACACCCACCTGAACCTCCATTCTGGCTCTCTGGGACTTTAGCCAAAGCTGGTTTACCGCGGCTGCGTTTGGGTGGCGGGGGGGCACTTCATCCATAGACAGAAAAGGGAAGAGGTATGTTATTTCTGAACACATTCTACTTTGGAAATCAAAGTACATTTCAGAGGTATCAGGTATTTAGTGGGATCCTCACCTATGTTTTTGGTCTGAGGAGTCATCTTTGTCCTCTCCAAGCCCATTTGTAAAGCCTAGTAGAATACAAAAGCCATCATCATCATCATCATCTACCCTCTCTTCCCTTATGTAACTCACAAGGGTAAAGACATTGTTTCCTTTAATAACAAGCTGTAACGTACAGTTTTAATAAAATGTAAATTACTACCTTCCACTTTGACGAGAGGCTTGTCTCCCTCGCTGTCAGAGCTGGGCCCTCTGGATCTCAGGCGGTGGGATGATGGTGAGGAGGGTGTGGGGGGAGGGGCAGGGGTGGAAAGGGCAGTCTCACTGGGAGGTTTTGTAATAGTGGGGGAACTGTCCAAGCCATTGGTTTTACCCTCAGTGGTCCCTACATACTGTAACTGAGCTGCTCTGATCTTTGCCAGTCTCGCTCCATTTTTAGCTTTCTTGAACAGAACAGATGTGCGCCGGCCAACTCCAACCAAAGGACAGGCGTTAGTGGGGGGATTGGGAGTCTGTAAAGGAGAGACCTTTTGAGAATCCTCCTTCCGTTTGCACGGTGTCGCTCTCTCCCCAACTTCAGCATCATCATCACTCAGCCCTTTGCCCCGACTCGGGGAGGATCTCTGGCGCTTGTAAGAGCGCCCTGGTGACCTTCGCCCTGCGGTCACAAGGCCCAGTACAGGTGGCTCAGGTGGGGCATCGCCTTGCAGGGGGGACGACACTGGGCATGAAGGCTCTAGTGTTGGTGGAGTGTCATCTACAAGAAGCAAACATGCATTCACTTTGTCAGGGTAATAAAATCAGAATTGCACAACAGCAAAAATGAGCTAATTAAACAAATACATCCGTACCAGAAAGATGAGTAGAGTTGAAAAGCAACAAGCCCATGAACAAGCAAAGTAAATCCCTTTTACCTTTCGCCGGAGTAGAGGCTGATGTTAAAGGACCGTTCTCCACATTGTCCTTCTGTCCCTTTTCCTCCTTTTCCTCCTCTTCCTCTTCGTCATCTTCTTCTTCTTCTTCTTTCCCGTTGTGCGACTGTGAGCGCTGCTGTTTGTGCGTGACCGCGTTGATCTCTCTACGCAGCAGCCGGATGCGTTTGGTACGTCCTCCACTGGAGCGCATGGATGCCACCATGTCCAGCTTATCCAGCAGGGCCTTCAGCTGCTCCTCTGTGGACAGGTGGAGCCTGTTGTCTGGATCCAGGAGAGAGTCCACTGTAGAGAACACAAAGGCCACGAAAAAGAGGAGACAGAACACGTAGAAACATTTATTGCAATGAAAAGCACTATTTAAATTCAATCATAATTTGTCCTTATGTGTTTTACGACTGTGAAAGACTTTTCACCGAAAGCCATTCCAAAGCTCTGCTCACCATCGTCCCAGGTGCATTGGTAGAAGCCGTGCTTGTTGGGAGAGTCTGCGAGGTGCATGCCCGTGATGGGGTCCAACCCGATTGTCTGCGCCTGTCTGTGGGCGTGGCGGAGGACAGCTCCTCCCACCTCCCGTAGGTGCAGGGCAGCTCGGTGGAAGGCTGTCTCCTTGGAGTTGTACCTCAGGCAGTTGGACACCATGAGGTTAAAGTCCCCCTCCAGGTCGGCTGTGGAGCAGTATGCATGGGCCTCCAGTTTGGCACGCATGCTGGATAAGTCCATGGGCTTGGAGATAAACTCCAGATAGTCCGGCACCTTCAATTAAAAACATACAAATGAACAGACTATTCAAGAAAAGAAGGTGACAACTGCAGTACTACTGGATTCATCTTAAATCAATGTGAAAAAGTGACCCATTTATCTAACTCTACTAACCTCTGCTAGATTGACAGGCTGAGAGAAGATCTGTGCTGTGTCCTTCTCCTGAAGCTGGTCCAGGGTGGAACGCAGCAGTATTAACGCAGGGGTCAACTTCAGCTCCAGAGCAGCCTGCTGAAGTTTCATCTGGAGGGAGAGAGAGAACGAGAGAGAACGAGAGAGAACGAGAGAGAACGAGAGAGAACGAGAGAGAACGAGAGAGAACGAGAGAGAACGAGAGAGAACGAGAGAGAACGAGAGAGAACGAGAGAGAACGAGAGAGAACGAGGTAATATGAAAGGGTGCAGTCACTTAAGGAAAGGCATAAGAATGATAGTGACTGTCAAAGTTAATTATTGTCATACGGTATATGCAGATGGTAACTCATGATTATACAGTATGATGACATTTTACAAGGTGTCCTCCGACTGAAACAGTACCACAGTACCTGCTCTCTCTTTAGTCTCTCTCTCTTGCGGACGAGTTCCACCAGGAGCCGGGCTCTCTCCAGGTCCTGCCGCAACTTCTGCCAGTACCGTAGCTCCTCCCTCGCCGCACTAAGCTTCTCATCTGGCTCCCTCTGAACAGATGCACACACACATTCAGCTTAACTACTTACATTGCACTATCAACATGAGATCTATAAATTGACTTTAGGTCTCTCTCGCTCCTTCCCCGTATCTTCCTGACCTGCTCAGCCGTCTTGTGAGCCTGCAGATGCGAGTGCAGGCGCCGGATGAGAGGCATGCCGTTTCGGGACTGACGTTTCAGCAGCCAGTAGTTGTGAAGCCTCTGCATGAACTGGTTCTTCCTCTGGACAGCAACCCCAATGCAAATCTTGTTCAGCCTGTTTACGACATAGCAATAACTGTTGTTATTCATATTTTCCCATCTGTCCACTGTATAGGTAGTGTATTAACAGTATCAGGCAGCTGTACTGTTACATTAAACATGTTAAATAAAAACATACAAATGTGCTTTCTACACTGGAGATTACTACAAGCAAATACAGTAACAAGGAGAATAATGCTACTGGGAGTGGTGTGTTAGGAGATGGGGTGTGTGAGGTCGAACCTGTGAGAAGGGATCTGAGGCACCAGCAGTACAGGCACAGCGGCGCGACGGGTCGTCTGACCAGCAAGGCTCTTCTTTCCTTTCTTATTCTTCTGGCCTTTAGGAGTCTTTTTACAGGGCGGTGCTGGGGGACTCTGAGTGTATGACCTTTGACCCCTGTTCCCCCTGCCTCCCACCAGCCTTCCCTCCACCGCCTCATCACCTGACCCATCTCGCCGTGACCCGACCGGGGAGTGATTCTCACAGAAGGCAGTCTTCTTCACAGAGAAGGTGGTTCCGTTGACCCCAGTCTCCCGGACCGGGTCGATCTTCATGAAGAGGCCAGCCTTCTGGGCACAGCTGACATGGAAGGCCCGGTAGCAGTTGGCCTTGTGGCACTGGATGGACGCGCCCCGGCCTTTCTGCTTGCACAGGTAGCAGGTGAGCTTCCAGCGGGCTGAGGGGATGTTCTTCACCCCCTCCACTGGCTCCAGGAATACAGTGTTGGCAAAGCACACCTCTGGGATCCATATGGCACAGACAACGTGGGCCCAGCGTCCATCACTAGTCTGTTTGAAGGCACCTCCCCGGTTGGGGCAGAGCACACAGTCCACAGGGCGTGAGGGGGACTGCAGACAGCAGCGGCACAGCCACTGGCCCTCAGGGATGTAGGGAACACCGTAACACTCCTGGTGGACGGCCAAGTTGCAGATGTCACAGAACAGGATGACGTTGCTGTTGAGACACTCGTCATCCAGGCAGACACAGCAGAAGGCGTCCTCATCTATGGCACTCTGGGACAGGGCCTGGCTCCGTGACTCCAGGATGGACTCCCTCTCCAGACGGTCGATCAGCAGCTCAAAGGTGTCCGGGGAGACGGACGCGTGGCCATCAAATACCCTCTTCTGGTTGACCATCTCCAGCCAGGCCAGGTCCTCCTCGTCCATGTCGTACTCTGCCTCACAGTCCTGCTCCTCCCCTGACTTCTCTACGAACCGGTAGTAGGCCACAGGGAGGGGAGGTGTGTCTAAAGGACACGGGCAGTCAAGCACGCGAAAGGTGGGCTCGGGGAGAGGGCTTTGGTGGGAAGGGTGTTGGGAGGAATTGGTGTGGCTTTGCGTGTGCTGCTGACTGCCAGAGCGTCGGCTCAGGTGAGATGAGGTTTTGCTTTCCCTCCTGCGGCCCTTTGCGTTGGGAGGTTTACGCCCTGGTCTGGCTCTGCTCTGGGTTTGTTCGCTGTTCTCTTTGTTACTGTTGCACTCAACAATGTCCTGAGCCATCATCTCATCCTCTGTGATGACTGGCAGAAGGTCTGTGATGTTTATCCTGTGAAGCCTTCCCTCCAGGTCCACCTCCACCATCTTCTGGGCCTGAGCATAGGTCAAAGTCTCTCTAGATGGAGATAGCTGCAGTCTATAGGGGGAAGGCGACCGCAGCTGAACACTTGAGCCCCTGCCCCTACCCCTCCCCCTGCCTCGGCCCCTGCCCATCTCAAGGCCAACTACTCCTGCCCTGCATCCCCTCCTCCGCAGCCTCCTCATGGGGGTTTGCACTAACTTCCTGGATTGGAGAGGGCGAGGACGGAGTTCTGCATAAGAAAGAAAGAAAAAACTTAATCTGCTAAATTCTGAATTGCACAATAAGTCAATAGAGGAACTTATTAGAAGATATCATACATGACATTTAAAATGTAGGCTGATTACATATCATATTAGGAGTTGACAGAGTTGATTTAAAACAGTCAAACACCAACTCATCAACATAGCTAATCCACTCTCCAGTGCCAGTCAATGCGATAAAGATCTATCTATCTACAGTGCATTTGGAAATTATTCAGACCCCTTGACTTTTTCCACATTTCGTTACGTTATAGCATTATTCGAAAATGTATTAAATAAATGTTTGTCCTCATCAACCGACACACTATACTCCATAATAACAAAGTGAAAACAGGTTTTTAGAAATGTTTGAAAATGTATATATATAAAAAAAACATTAACAAGTATTCAGACCCTTTGCTATAGGACTCAAAATTGAGCTCAGGTACATCATGTTTCCATTGATTATCCTTGAGATGTTTCTACAAATTGGAGGCCACCTGTGCTAAATTCAAATGATTGGACATGATCTGGAAAGGCACACACCTGTGTACATAAGGTCTCACAGTTGACATTGCATGTCAGAGTAAAAATCAAGCTGAGGTCAAAGGAATTGTCCGTAGAGCTTCGAGACCCGTAGAGTTTCGAGACCCTAGACACTGTCTTGCATGAAAAGCCCAGGAGGCCGGCAGTTTCTGAGATACTGGAACCGGAAAGCCTGGCACTGACTATCATACCACGGTCAAAGTAGCTTAGGAGTGGGTCTAGGGTTTCCGGAATGATGGTGTTGATGTGAGCCATGAAATGATCCCTAGACTCACTCCAATTTGCACACCGCCCAAACAGATAACACAATCTCAATTGCACTCCAGATTGGACTGCCCTTTCCCACCTGGACATAAGGAACACCTATGTGAGAATGATGTTCATAGACTACAGCTCAGCATTCAACACCATAGTGCCCACAAAGCTCATCACTAAGCTAAGGACCCTGAGACTATACAGCTCCCTCTGCAACTGGATCCTGGACTTCCCGACAGGCCACCCCCAGGTGGTAAGGGTAGACAACAACACACCTGCCAAGGTGATCCTCAACATGGGGGCCCCACAGGGGTGTGTGCAAGGTCCCCTCCTGTATCCCCTGTTCACCCACGACTGCGTGGCCAAGCACGACTCCAACACCATCATTACGTTTGCTGACGATCACCAACAATGATGACACTGCCTATAGGGAGGAGGTGAGACCTGGCAGTGTGGTGCCAGGACAACAACCTGTAATGCAACGTGAGCAAGACAAAGGAGCTGATCGTGGACTACAGGAAAAGGAGGGCGTAGCACGCCCCCATTCACATCAACGGGGCTGTAGTGGAGCGAATCGAGGGCTTCAAGTTCCTTTGTGTCCACATTACCAACAAACTATCATGGTCCAAACACACCAAGACAGTCGTGAAGAGGGCACAACAACGCCCATTCCCCCTAAGGAGGCTGAAAAGATTTTGCATGGGTCCCCAGATCCTCAAAAGGTTATACAGCTGCACCATCGAGAGCATCCTGACTGGTTGCATCACTGCCTGATATGGCAACTGCTCGGCATCTGACCATAAGGCACTACAGAGGGTAGTGCGTACGACCCAGTACTGGGGCCAAGCTTCCTGCCATCCAGGACCTCTATACCAGGTGGTGTCAGAAGAAGGCCCTAAAAATTGTCAAAGACTCCAGCCAACCAAGTCTTAGACTTCTCTCTGCTACTGCAAGGCAAGTGATACCGGAGCGCCAAGTCTAGGTCCAAAAGGCTCCTTCTACTCCTAAATCATAAGACTGCTCAACAATTAATCAAATGGCTCCCCGGACTATTTGCATTGACTATTTGCATTTTTTACACTGCTGCTGCTACTCGCTGTGTAATATCTATTCAGTCACTTTACCCCTACCATGTACATATTACCTTGACTAACCTGTACCCCAGCACATTTGACTCAGTATCGGTACCCCCTGTATGTAGCTTAATTATTTTGTTGAGTTTTATTTATTATTTAGTAAATATTTTCTTACCTCTTATTTTTCTTAAAATTGCATTGTTGGTTAAGGGCTTGTAAGTAAGCATTTCAAGGTAAGGTCTACAGAATTTGATTTGGAAGTCTCGTTTTTCCCATTCTAAAGTTAAATCGAACAGTAACTGAATACCCCGATGCCTGTCTGCCTGCCTGCTTTATGAAGCAAATCACGACCACGTCACTCACGGTCTGTAAGACCGAACCATTTTCGTGAATGTGGTGGTTGTACATTATAAACTGGCCACCGAGTGTATAAATACACATATTTGGCGCCAGCCTCCAGTAAGTTTGTGCAAGACAAGAGACTATATATTGACAAAATAGACACACAGCAAAAAATATTAGGCCTACTGATCTGCAATATCAAACAAATGATCAGTGTTTTTCTGATATGCGATTAATCTAAAAGTAATTTGGAATTACACTACAAGTGTTTATAACCTGCGAACATTACACTCTAGAGTACATATCGGCATCCAATCACGGCTCGAGAATATTGCACACGTATATTTCTCACCAATCAACTGCTCGTATTATTTTCTATTTTTTGCTTACAGCAGAACATAGACATAGTTGGGTTGCGGGGCGCTAAATACCAAACCGAGAATCCCGACTGTCAGCCATTTTATCCGTTCAACAACATTTGCAGTCAACAATATTATTGTGAACTGATAAGCAACCGATAAAACAATGGCAACAGCACAACCCGTGCACTATAGCTGGGTTAACAATGTGCACAACTGTACAATTACCATGTCAGCTAGATTGCCGCAATATGTTGTGCGTCCTCGTATGTGTACGCAGGCTACAGACCATTCGATACAACTCTAGGTTAGCGCAAACTAGCTTGCACAAGGCACATAACTATCTCGTCATGACGAGCGCCACATCTTATGTAGCAAAAACAAACAAGTCAGCCAAAATGTCGATAGTGTTTACCTTGTTTAACGTGATCCTATGGTATGCGCAAGCCAGAGAAGCGTAATATTGGGTAGGTAATGTTGAAATACGACAGAAACGGACCTCCTAGTAACAAGCTATGGCATTGCTAGCTGGTAATTTCAGGGGCGACAGCGTCATCTTCAGTCCTCCATGGTGACTTCGGACAAATGCTCAAACTCGACCTGCTTACACATATCTGTGATTTAGACGTTTTCAACTGGAAATACATACACTAATTGTTACATAAAATAATGTAAGATGTGTCAGGTTGATGTACCTTGGGGTGTAGCTAGCTAGATATTCAGTCAAGATGGCTTGAAAAATACGCCCCTTTGGGAAAAAAAAAAAAAACTAGCACAGCCAATTGTGCGTCCTATTTTTGCCGCGTACACAACGCGCATTCGATTATGATTGGCCAACACAGAAACCCATCGCATCGAGTTGTAACGGGAGCACATATTATCGCAAAGCGTTGAGAAAAAATCCTCGACCTTTCTTACGCGCCTTAACTTCATTATCGACGCACAACAGTATTTGACACCTGTTACGTCCAGTGCAGTCCTCACAGTGCTGCTTAGAAATTGTATTCCTTTTTATACGTAGGCTATGGTTAAAAAATAGGAGAACAATGTGCATAGTTTAGGCGATGCCTGTATGCATAGCCTTTGTCACAATTTATTCAATTTACAAAAAAGTTGATTAATGAAGGGGGAATTTATCTGCAGCCAATAGTTTGAAATTTAAGAGGAATAGCGCCACTACACACATTCCCACCCCCTTTCATTTGTCAATGTTTTAAAAAAAAAACCTTTTCTTTATTATTTGTTCAGGAGCCTATAGCCTTGCTCTGTAAACAGGTGTTGAACCTGAGGCTGACTTCAAACCAGTCACAAGCACTTTGGCAGATTAGAATATTTTTTTCTCAATTATAACAGCCTAACCAGGCAAGTCAGTTAAGAACCAATTCTTATTTACAAGAACGGCCTAACCCGGCCAAACCCAGACGATGCTGGGCCAATTTTGCACCACCCTATGGACTACCAAGCACGGCCGGATGTGACACAGCCTGGATTTGAACCAGGGACTGTAGTGATGCCTCTTGTATTGAGGCATCACTACCCCCCCCCCTTTAAAATCGTTTTCTCCACCCACAAAAATACCCATTGGCTGTTTTTGCAGCTCTGTTGTGTTGGGATGAATATTTCTCATAATCATTTGCCCTAGTTCATCAGGATCAGTCTATAGCTGGAAGGCTCAACACAGCAGACTCACTTTACAGCTAACACTCCTGTCAGGTATGGATATATTTTTTATTTGTCTATTGCCATAGGTTTGATATGTCCACGCTTCATACCTAGGGTATTTTTTGTCAGCTGTTAAATTTAATTGAATTAGTTTCCTGAGTTTTTTTGTTCTCTGAATTTAACAGTTTGTAATATCAATCACATTGATTGTTTTATATCATTAGGATCAGAGGTGAAACCATGAGGGTGCTAGTGCTTCTACTGTCCCTAGGGAGCTGTGCTGCAGGTAATGCAATGTTTAACATACATCCTACTGTGCTTAGAAACCCAGTGAGTGGTTTGTCTGTTTGTCTGTCACTTAAGCAAGCAAAATTGTCTTAAACAGGAATCTTGACTTGCATGGGATTCACCATAACCTGGTCCCGATCTGTTTGTGCTCTTACCAATGCTTTTATTGTCTGGCTTTACAGCAAAACATTCTATCGTTATATCGTTAATAACCTTTAATGAGCTGGAGTAGAACATAGCAGATTTGTTTGGTATGACAATGAGTGACAAGGAGTTGGCATCAGGGGCGGACATAGCGTTTTGGGGGCCCATTTCAAAATTCTGTTGAGGGGCCCCCTAACACCCAAATCCCCCACAGATGTACTGCTTGATTATTATTATCCTACAATAAAAAATGAAACTTATATGTTGAGTGAGTGGCTCACTGACATTTGTGTGAAAAATATATAAATCAGTCAGTGTGGGCACCTTGGGCAGCTGGGGTCCATTTAATTTGAAACCTATGAAAAATAGCTAAGTCCATCTATTGTTGGCATGACAACCCAAAGACTGGGAAAACATGAGAAAATGCAAAATTACATATTTTTATGTACACTAGATGTTTGTCTTTAGCCGTTTGACCAGTCGTTGCACTTGTGTCCCTGTCTGGTGGCAGTGTGACAGTGGATATACTCATTTTGGTGCCAGACTCCTCATGTCCTCTCTGCTTGACGTGGTATAGTTTCTCAGGCCTTGACGAGTCATAAAAGGGGAAACTGTCAGCTGTGCATGGCATCAAAGTGAAGGGCCGCATCCTGTCTGGCACACACATGCCCCACTCTGACGGAAAAAGAAGAGAGCCAGCTGACATGCTCACAAAAATGGTAATAAATCAATTCAATGCAACAAACAAGGAGCCTTGTGTTTAAGTGTAGCCAAATAGTGACAGGGCCACTGAGAGCTTGTATGTGTGTCATATTTTGAATAGGAGGAGCTGATGCGTGTGTCAGGATCGCCCTATGGTATTGATGGAGCCCTGAGGCCTTAGCCTGAATCAAGGCTTTTGATACTCTTAGACTGCCCTCCCACCCCATAGTGCCATGGCTTTGTGATGGCTTGAATTAACTCACTAACTGGTTTATGGCTGTAAATAGATCTTGGGGGTTTTGAACATTTTCAAGTGGGAAAGGAGAGTGGCCAGATCTCTGGGATGCCGGAAACCAGTGGCGATGAGTAAGAAGGCATCAATGCACCCCCACATTCACCTCTCACTATCTGGAAAGGGGCCACTGACTCAGGGTATAAGGGCTAAAGATGGCCACAGCACAAAGAGCTCTTTGATTCAGCCTGCTAAATTTGGATGGCACTCCAATTGCACTCTGAGTGAAAGAAAAACTCAGTGATGTTGAACCAGTGGGATTGGAAAGACTATTTGGCAATACCTCAATACTGCAATACATCAATACCTCAGTACCTCAATACCTCAATACCTCAATGCCGATGGTGAAGGTCTGCTAAAGCCTGCTGCTGGTTCCCTCTCCTCTGTCTCTTCAATGTGTCAGCATGTATGTTGATGTCCTCATGTGTATATGCCTTTATTCAATTGAAATGATGTATTGATACATTGATGCACTTAGAAAGCGCACAAAATGTTCCACTGTTGGAGATCCTAATTGATTTAACTAAAGATTGGAAATACAACTTCATTTGGATGTGGGTGCTCTGAATCAAGATAACCTCTATATCTCACTAATATCTATTTTCCCTTATCAGTGCGAACAGACTTGACAATCACTACAATAAAGGTAATTAGATTCCTGTTTCTATTGCCTGAAAGCATTTTATACTCATAATAATTTGCCGCTGTATAAATATTATTAAATCGGAATGGTTCCTTTGTGTCCCATCTTTCAGCAAGATCCATACACCATGTCCAAAGGCTCTCAGCTGGAAGGGTACTGCATGGACCTGCTGTCTGAACTGGCCAAGAAACTGGGCTTCAAATACAACGTGCACCTGGTGAAAGATGGGTCCTATGGCAGACAGGATGAGAGTGGGACCTGGAACGGGATGATCGGCGAGGTGGTGAGAGGGGTGAGTAAAGCTAACATTTTCATAGATAGGTGATTACAGTGCCGAAAATCTACTCACACATCTGCTTATGATTGATACTGTACAGATGTGACTATAACCATGTGTGATGTTGTTAATGCACATAAAAAAGCTAATGTATAACATGTGCTAGTCTATAAAATATGAATATATATTCTTATCCCTGTAGGAGGCAGACCTGGCGATTGCTCCTCTGACCCTCACTGCTGCCCGGGAGAAGGCTGTGGGCATGACCAAACCCTTCATGCAGACAGGCATCAGTATTCTCCTGAGGAAAGACGTCTCAGAAGAGGCTGGCTTCTTTGACTTCCTGACCCCTTTCTCAGTAGCGACCTGGGTGGGGATCCTCGCTGCATACCTGGGGACTGCTGTCTGCATCTGTGTAGTAGCCAGGTGAGTTGTTATTGTAGGAGAAGTTTAATCAGAAAATACATGTATTGTGTGCCTGACGGGAGCCTTTTACAAGTAGAATTTAAAGACTGTTACACAAAACTTTTTCAAAACAGACTCAGCCCATGTGAGTGGAGTCAACCCCAGACTGAGAAAAACAGCTTCACTCTCAGCCACAGTCTGTGGTACACTGCTGGAGCTCTCACTTTACAGGGTAAAGAACAGGGATTTAACCAGGCATTTCAACCAATAGCTTACCCACACCAGTACAACACAAGAGCTTTATATGGGTCTGTGGTTTGGCGTTCTAATTGACTATTCTTTTATCTTATTCTCAGGTGCTGGTCCACACCCCAAAGCTTTATCAGGACGCATCATCTGCTGCACCTGGTGGTTGTTTGGTCTGGTCCTCTTGGCCTGCTATTTCTCCAACCTCAGCACCTCTCAGGGCTCAGACTCCAATTCACTGATGGTGAAAGGGTTTGAGGACTTGGCTAACCAGCAAGGGATTGAGTATGGGACCCTGTCTGGCTCGTCTACACTTGCCTTCTTCAAGGTGAGGCCAGTGCACCCGCCACACCACGCCACACCCCATCCCCTCTTTTTCCCCTCACTCTTTGCCCTCAAAGGATTAGACTTACGTGTCAGTGTCTCAGTTCTGTCAGTTCTCTCAGCAGCATGCTGACTTTCTCTTTCTCTCTGTCTATGTTTTTTCTTTTCCTTGGTGTAGAACTCTAATAACCCAACCTACCGCAGGATCTATGAGCACATGGAAAGAACCAAGAGTTTTGTTTCGTCAATGGATGAGGGTGTTCGCAGGGCAAAGGAGGGCAACTTTGCCTTCATTGGAGAGTCTGTGTCACTGGACTTGGCGGTGGCACGTCACTGTGAGCTGATACGTGTCCATGAGGTCATCGGCATGAGAGGGTACAGCATCGCAGGCAACCTGGGTAAGCCATGTAGTCTAGGCCGATAGTGAGATCTCATGCAACACGTATTGACTGAAATCAAAATAGCAAGGCACCCAGATACTCATGCGATCCACATATTGGCTTATAGCTGATCTTATGTACTTATGACAAGCCAGCTGACTTGCAAATGGTACTGTTTGTGTCATCCAGGCTCTTCCATGCTGAAGAACCTGAGTGTGGCCATCCTGCAGCTGAGTGAGGCAGGGGAGTTGACCTACCTGCGCAGTAAGTGGTGGGCCAGCAGCTGCATGGCAGACCCAGCCAAGGCCTCCCCTCTGCAGCCCCACAGCCTGAAGGGCATGTTTCTGGTGCTGGCCCTGGGCCTGGGGCTGGGGGTGCTGCTGGCTGTCCTGGAGCTCACCGCCAAGTCCCGGAGCAGTGCTGGGGAGCAGAGGGTGAGCTAGTCACTGCTGGTTTAACAGTGGTGCATTGTGTAAATATTTCATATGAATGGATAAGCAGATTGCCTGGTCAAGATCTCTCTAAACATCGATACAATTTGCTCCCCACAGAAATCATGTTGCACAGTGTTGTCTGAAGAACTGAGTCAGCGTTTGAGGACCACCTCCACCACCAATGAGAAGAGAAGCGAGGAAACCGCAGACAAAGAAAAGGCATGAGGAGACATGATAATATATACAGCCTAACAAAGCAAATGTCTCTATGCAGGTGTTGACATGATTCATGGCCTGTATACTTATTTGAATTTTCAATACAATCTACCACAGTGAGACAGAGTGTATCAGAAAGGTTTGATATATGATATATGTTAATTAACAGAGTGATACATAACATACTGAAGTCAATTAACAATACTACTAAAGCATTATGTTTAAAAATTATTATCTGATAGCAGAACATTTTACAGAGAAAACCAACATGTATATTTACTGTTACAAAACATGTAATGTGTACTGATTTAGACATATTTAAGGGGAGTGCAAAAATAGAAATGAAACATGAAGGAGCAAGTCTAGTCATCTGTCAAAGAGTTTACATTTCAGTACTTTGGTTCAGAACAAATACTGAGAACAACATATTACTGCTATTCATTAGATGATACAGTAAATAATTTTCAAAGTAGATTAGACATTTACATATTGTAGATACTAAGAATACTTAATTGTTTTTGTACAATTGGCAGTACATTCCTTTAGAAACTATAAAACTGTTAATTTTTTAGCATACATTAAAAAAGTATTATGTCATAGAATGATGTTGATGTAAAAGTTACAGCACATCTTTCAATAAAACCAGTCTAATAATGAACGTATGTTCCATTCTGTTTCATTCAGAACTATTTACCACTTACATTCTATTTACAATACATGCATCTTGATGCAAAATCAAAATACCCCCATCAAAAAGTAGGTGATTGCCTTATACTAATGAACTTGTTTGGGCTCAAGATGTGGAGATTAATACTTATATGCTCCTGTAATGATCTTGCATGTGTAGCTGACAGTACAGACCACAGTGGTACATATTGTACATGCAACAAGGTAATGCTATATATTTAGAGTGTATTTCCTACTCCCATGTTAATTCCAAGGCTGCTCACTGCTGTGGTTCTTGCAGTGGCTGATTACTATAGTGTGGAGATCCATAGAGACGGTCTTTGGCTCCTTGGTTGACCCTGTCTTCGTAGCTTTAAAAAAAAAAAACTTTACAGCATTACTTGATTTCACCTACGTGACAAAAACAATACACCTCTGTTGTTCATCAACTGTTGAATTCAAGAGAAAGTGAGTTGCAAATTTACCCCCAATTTAAGAAAATGTAAACCTTAAATTTTAAAGACAGTTATACAAGTCAAGGAAAACCCAACCCAGTGCTTACCTTTCCTGTGATGTCATTTACAGCAACATGAACAAAAATGTAGGCCTCCTCCATGCCCTCAAGATATCCATGGCCACATGCATTTTATTTTAACAGAGCAATCCAGGGTAATGGCACACTTGATATGCTGACGATCTGTCTGATGAAGTAAAGACCTGATTAATCCATGAAATAATATATCCAGCTACCTTACCTGGCATCACAAAGGCTATGATACTCTGTCCAATTAAGTTTTGTCCTATCAGATCATGGTCAAACACCTGGAAACGCACAGAGAAAGAAGGAGACGATTAACTTCAATTGCATTTCCTCAACGTTTTACATGCTTTTCATTCAACAGAAATGTAATAGAACATCAAAATGCTTACTTGAATGAGCATCTTGTTAAAAGAAAATACAGAAAATAAATAGCTGTTGAAATAGATCCCTTTCCTGCAGTCAAATTACCTAGTGGCCTCATAGGTGGAATGTTATTCATATTTTTTATAATTTCATCATTAATAAAACAATTAAATTATGTAAACATCGAAAATCCGGTGTTTGTATGTCAAACAGTTTTGTTATACAGTATTTCAGTCTTCTGTTGTAGACTGTATATAAAGTGTAATATTAGGATGCAAACTTAAAATTGAATGCATTTCAACTGTATAGCTGACATGGTAGAGGTATCTTAATTTTTAAAGCCTGTGTGTGTGTTTCATCTACTTTGATACTTAAGTTTTTATTTGTTTAAGACTATCACGAAACACTCTGTGTGACCCTGATTTAGCCCACTGCAGTAAAAAGTTGGTCAGGTCAATGCTCACCATTATCGTCCACCATTGGCAGACCGATGATCTCCACCTCTACATAAGGATCAATAATCTACAACAACAACAACAAAGAAGAAACAGCCTTGTGGTCTCCTCACATAAAAGAGGTCAATTGAGGTTGTCAGATATGTCTCCCCTCCCCTCTATCCCCCAGCATTGAGTCTTTAGGCTTTGGCAGCTGCAGCCCATTGATGATCTTCAGCACCAGCTGAGTCTTCTTTTGTACTGGCAGAGGGTCATCCAGTGTAGGGTTAAAGAAACCTGTGCAACACAGAGGGTAACATACAGCCAGCAAACTCTTCGTCCAAGAAACAACTGCTGTATATTTTTTGTGTTAAACTGTATAATCAGTTTGGTCATATGCTTTAAGTACAATTATAAACTGGGTGGTTTGATCCCTGAATGCTGATTGGCTAAAAGTCGTGTTATATCAGACTGTATACCATGGGTATGACAAAAACATAATTTTTGCTGTTCTAATTACGTTGGTAACCAGTTTATTATACAGTTGACGTCGTAAGTTTACATACACCTTAGCCAAATACATTTAAACTCAGTTTTTCACAATTCCTGACATTTAATCCTAGTAAAAATTCCCTGTCTTAGGTCAGTTAGGATCACCACTTTATTTTAAGAATGTGAAATGCCAGAATAATAGTAGAGAGAATGATTTATTTCAGCTTTTATTTCTTTCATCACATTCCCAGTGGGTCAGAAGTTTACATACACTCAATTAGTATTTGGTAGCATTGCCTTTAAATTGTTTAACTTGGGTCAAACGTTTTGGGTAGCCTTCCACAAGCTTGCCACAATAAATTGGGTGAAGTTTGGCCCATTCCTCCTGACAGAACTGGTGTAACTGAGTCAGGTTTGTAGGCCTCCTTGCTCGCTCACGCTTTTTCAGTTCTGTCCACAAATGTTCTATAGGATTGAGGTCAGGGCTTTGTGATGGCCACTCCAATACCTTTACTTTGTTGTCCTTAAGCCATTTTGCCACAACTTTGGAAGTATGCTTGGGGTCATTGTCCTGACTGATGTCTTGAGATGTTGCTTCAATATATCCACATAATTTTCCTTCCTCATGATGCCATCTATTTTGTGAAATGCACCAGTCTCTCCTGCAGCAAAGCACACCCACAACATGATGCTGCCACCCCCGTTCTTCACGCTTGCGATGGTGTTCTTCGGCTTGCAAGCCTCCCGCTTTTTCCTCCGAACATAACGATGGTCATTATGGCCTAACAGTTCTATTTTTGTTCCATCAGACCAGAGGACATTTCTCCAAAAAGTACGATTTTGTCCCCATGTGCAGTTGCAAACCGAAGTCTGGCTTTTTTATGGCGGTTTTGGATCAGTGGCTACTTCCTTGCTGAGCGGCCTTTCAGGTTATGTCGATATAGGACTCGTTTTACTGTAGATATAGATACTTTTGTACCTGTTTCCTCCAGCATCTTCACAAGGTCCTTTGCTGTTGTTCTGTGATTGATTTGCACTTTTCGCACCAAAGTACGTTCATCTCTAGGAGACAGAATATGTCTCCTTCTCGAGCGGTATGACGGCTGCATGGTCCCATGGGGTTTATACTTGCGTACTACTTTTTGTACAGATGAACGTGGTGTTTGGAAATTGCTGCCAAGGATGAACCAGACTTGTGGTGGTCTACCTTTTTTCTGAGGTCTTGGCTGATTTCTATAGATTTTCCCATGATGTCGAACAAAAAGTTTGAAGGTAGGCCTTGAAATACATCCACAGGTACACCTCCAATTGACACAAATGATGTAAATTAACCAATCAGAAGCTTCTAAAGCCATGACATAATGTTATGGAATTTTCCAAGCTGTTTAATAGTCAACTTAGTATATGTAAACTTCTGACCCTCTGGAATTGTGATATAGTGAATTATAAGTGAAATAATCTGTCTGTAAACAATTGTTGGACGAATTGTGTCATGCAAAAAGTAGATGTCCTAACCGACTTGCCAAAACTATAGTTTGTTAACATGAAATCTGTGGAGTGGTTGAAAAATGAGTTTTAATGACCTCAACCTTAGTGTATGTAAACTTCCAAATTCAACGGTAGCAATCAGACACCTCAGTGGTTTGTGGTATATGGCCAATATGCCACGGCTAATGGCTGTACTGTATCTAGGCAGTCCACTTTACATCAGCTTCGGTTCAGTTCAGGCATGCCTCCCTCTGTTTGGTAATTCAGTGCAACTGAAAGGATAAGTTAAGATAAACCACAGGAAATACATTTTGGAGTATGAACAGTAGCCTGCAAAAACCAAAGCATATTGTATGAGGAGGGTCTCTTACCCATAAGGCAACCTGTTTTCCAGAAGGGTTGAAGTTGCTGGAGTCCACACGGTAGTTGGAGGGGTAAATGCGTATCAGCTGTCTCTGGTTGAAGCGCACCAAATGAGCTGGCATATCAGCTGTCTCTGGTTGAAGCACACCAAACGAGCTGGCGTATCAGCTGTCTCTGGTTGAAGCACAATAAATGAGCTGGTGTATCAGCTGTCTCTGGTTGAAGCACACCAAATGAGCTGGCATATCAGCTGTCTCTGGTTGAAGGACACCAAATGAGCTGGCGTATCAGCTGTCTCTGGTTGAAGCACACCAAATGAGCTGGCGTATCAGCTGTCTCTGGTTGAAGCACACCAAATGAGCTGGGGTATCAGCTGTCTCTGGTTGAAGCACACCAAATGAGCTGGCATATCAGAGACTTGCCAACTGGTCATATACACTGCCAACCAGAAAACACATACATGTAGATTCACACACACTAACAACCAAGAGGTAGAATGACTCCCATGATTAAATAACTTTTGATATTGCTGTGCATGTTGAATGAGGCAGAAATGATTTTGTCTGAATATGGATACTCCTCCCCACCTTGTGTTTCAATGTCATGGACAGCCTTGGTGTACTTGACAAGGTCAGACAGGGCTTGGCATAACCTCATCGTCTTCCGTTTCCTGAAGGTGAATAGGGGATGGGCAGATATAGCTGGATGCAGGGGTCAATCTAACACACCAGTTTCAAAGTTAAAGTAAATCGTTTGATGATAGTATGTCACGTTTGATTGGCTTTACTTGTTGTGGTACACAATTTGTGTTTTGTCTCTCATGATGGGGTTCTCCTCGTCCGCATGGTCTAAATGGAGCATTAGCTTATTTTTCCTCTCCTTTTTCCTCTAAATACAAGATATGAACAGTCAGCGTTTAGTGCAACAAGGGTCTTCCAGAAGGGGACATTTCTATTATAACTAGAGCATGGAAAGACGATGCATTGCACTACCAGGGAATCACACAGGAGAGCAGATGTAGGCTGGGTTTTGGGTTTTGTACCTGTGGACTATATGTAATATAGGTACTATCTTGTCCCCTAAGGTACATTATTTGCTCTTTTAAGGTATGAACTGCAACGGTATAATTATGTACCTATAACTAATGGTACAATGGATACACCTTACAGGGTACCACTATAGTAACAAGCGTTTATACTCCTTTAACTTCAATTCTGTACCTTTTTTTCTGAGATTGTATGATGATATTAACTACATCCACACACTAGTGTTAGTAGGTGGGTGGTGAAGGGAGTATGTGATTTGCATTTGTGCTGGTGAGGAAAGACTAATTTGCATTCTGGAGGGAATGGTGAAGAGGAGAGATGTTAATTTGCATAAACATGATTGGAAAGTGTGGTGTGGTGAAGCGAAGACCGGGTGGGGAGGGAGGGAGTTGTATGAGAGAATCAGCTGACCTTGTGTCTGAAGCTGCCCATGATAGACCTGTGTTTCTTGGGTTTGGACTCCAGTCTCAACATCAACAGTGAAGAGGCGACTCCGGGATGTTGGCCTTCTAGGCAGAGTTGCAAAGAAAAAGCCATATCTTTCTCTGTCCAGTGTCTGTGTTCTTTTGCCCATCTTTTAGTTTTATTGGCCAGTCTGAGATATGTATTTTTCTTTGCAACTCTGCCTAGAAGGCCAGCATCCCAGAGTCGCCTCTTCACTGTTGACGTTGAGACTGGTGTTTTGGACTTGTGAGGTGTCTGTTTCTCAAACGAGACACTCTAATGTACTTGTCCTCTTGCTCAGTTGTGCACCGTGGCCTCCCATTCCTCTTTCTATTCTGGTTAGAGACAGTTTGCGCCGTTCTGTGAAGGGAGTAGTATACAGCGTTGTACACTGTATACTACTAATTGCCAAGAAATTGCCAGTTTCTTGGCAATTTCTCGCATGGAATAGCCTTCATTTCTCAGAGCAAGAATAGACTGATGAGTTTCAGAAGAAAGTTAATTGTTTCTGGTCATTTTGAGCCTGTAATCGAACCCACAAATGCTGATTTTTTAATTGATTTTATTTTTATTTAACCTTTATTTAACTAGGCAAGTCAGTTAAGAACAAATTGTTATTTACAATGACGGCCTACCAAAAGGCAAAAGACCTCCTGCGGGGACGGGGGCTGGGATTAAAAATATAAATAAATAAAATATAAATATAGAACCAAACACACATCACGACAAGAGAGACAAAATAACACTACCAAAAGAGATACCTAAGACAACAACATAGCAAGGCAGCAACACATGACAAGACAGCATGGTAGCAACGTAACATGACAACAATATGGTAGCAACACAACATGGTAGCAGCACAAAACATGGTACAAACATTATTGGGCACAGACAACAGCACAAAGGGCAAGAAGGTAGAGATGTCAATGCATCACGCAAAGCAGCCACAACAGTCAGTAAGAATGTCCATGATTGAGTCTTTGAATGAAGAGATTGAGATAAAACTGTCCAGTTTGAGTGTTTGTTGCAGCTCGTTCCAGTCGCTCCAGATACTCAACTAGTCTAAAGAAGGCCAGTTTTATTGCTTCTTTAATAAGCACAACAGTTTTTAGCTGTGCTAACATAATTGCAAAAGGGTTTTCTAATGATCAATTAGCTTTTTAAATGATAAACTTGGATTAGCTAACACAACGTGCCATTGGCTCACAGGAGTGATGGTTGCTAAAAATGGGCCTCTGTACGCCTATGTAGATATTCCATTAAAAATCAGCTGTTTCCAGCTACAATGGTCATTTACAACATTAATGTCTACACTGTATTTCTGATCAATTTGATGTTATTTTAATGTGCTTTTCTTTCAAAAACAAGGATATTACTAAGTGACCCCAAACATTTGAACGGTAGTGTATACTTTTCACTCGATTTTTGTATGTGTTTTTTTGTAAGGGCATACACATACACATGTAGGATCTTAATTTGATCAACCTGTTGCAAAGGAACTTTCCTGCAATGCAGGAAATGTCAAACTTGTAGTGTATTTAAAATTTTATAAGGGTTCTAAAGTTTGTAATTTCCACTTTGAAAATCTTATACTCCTACATTGACTAATTGATTATGTCTACTGTAGGCCTATCTACAGTTGACTATGTCTTTAAAACTAAGCTCACTTCCATTAGAACCTCCTGTCCCGTGGGCCATGACATTTTTGTATAGTATGTATGTTTGTATTGTAATGTTGAGCATGACAGTAAGAGCAGGTAACCTTCCTCAGCGATCTGGAGTAGAGAGAGACACGTGCTGCCCGCTAGTCTGTATCGCTCAGTCTAATCTCCAAGGATTGTCTGGAGTCCATATACCAATCCTCTATGCATGTTACCTGCATTTTCATTCTATTATGATGGGAACCCCCAGATTGTTGGTGGCAACAATTGATTGTTTCACTGGCCTGCACACAATACCACATAATATCAGTGTAACTATGTTTTTAGAATTTTTTTAAAACAAATTAATTAGAAATGGAAAGCTGAAATGTCTTGAGTCAATAAGTATTCAACCCCTTTGTTATGGCAAGCCTAAATAAGTTCAGGAGTAAATTTTGGCTTATTTGCTTAAGTCCCATAATAAGTCGCATGGAATCACTCTGCAATAATAGTAAATAAGCCACTCTGCAATAATAGTGTTTAACATGATTTCTTCATGACTACCTCATCTCTGTACCCCACACATACAATTATCTGTAAGGTTCCTTATTCAAACAGTACATTTCAAACACAGCTTCAACCACAAAGACCAGGGCACCTATTGGTGGAAAGCAGACATTGAACATATCTTTGAGCATGGTGAAGTTATTAATTACACTTTGGATGGTGTATCAATACACCCAGTCACTACAAAGATACAGGCGTCCTTCCCAACTCAGATGCTGGAGAGGAAGGAAACCGTTCAGGGATTTCTCCATGAGGCCAATAGTGACTTGAAAACAGTTACAGAGTTTAATGGCTGTGATAGGAAAAACTGAGGATGGATCAACAACATTGTAGTAACTCCACAATACTAACCTAATTGTGAAAAGAAGGAAGCCTGTACGGAATAAAAATATTCCAAAACATGCATTCTGTTTGCAACAAGGCACTAAAGTAATACTGCAAAAAAAAATGTTGTACAAATGCTGTAATCGCTGCCAAAGGTGATTCCAACATTTATTGGGGTTTGAATACTTATCCATTCAAGATACAGTATATTATTATAATTGTTTTTTTATTATTATTTTTATTATTATTTAAATGTTAGAATTTCTCTTCCATTTTGAAATTACAGAGTATTTTGTGTAGATTGTTGAAAAAAAAAGACAATTAAATAAATTTTAATCCAACAAAATGTGGAAAAAGTCAAGGGGGAGTGAATACTTTCTGAAGGCACTGTATGCAGGTTATAATCCTTAATAAGTCAATTTTGTTCAAACCCAGCAGTGGTTTTTAAAAAACAAACATTTTTATTGAACCTTTATTTATACAGGTTTTTCTCATTGAGATTAAATCAATTTTTCAAGAGAGACCAGGTCCAACCGTAGCAGGGGGAACAACGTTTCAGACAAAACAACTTACATACACTAGCAAGACATTGAACAAAACTATACATACATACAGTACAACAATTACATATTACGTAAAGAAACACGAATGTCATAACTAAAAAACAGCTGTTCTAAAGACAATTACACTATTCTATGATATTTACATCGACCAAGTGTTTAAACTCCACCAACGTGACAAGATCATCAAATTTAACATTTTCATGAGATAATTCCAGGACCACAGAGCTGAGTAACTAAAACTATTTCTACCATGACCTGTTCTAATTCTTGGTACTGTTAAAAGCAAGTGAGAATGGAACCGTAATTTATATTTATTTACTGACCTGATTAAAAAAAGAACAGAGATAAAGTGGCATTTTACCCAGTATGGCCTTATAAATCAGTGTATACCAGTGTTTAAGCCTACGCTAGGTCAATGGCGACCAGCCAATGGCGCTGTGGAGATCACAATGATGTGTTCAGCGTTTTTGATTGGTAATGAACCTGAGGGCCGCATGATATACTGCATCAGGTGCTCTCAGGGTAGTAGTTGAGGCCTGCATATATATGACATCACTAAAATCTAAAACCGCCGGTAATGTACATTGTACATTCCCCCCTGCAGCAGAGGTATTTCTGGGTCTAACATTCCTGTGGCGGTCCTCATGAAGCTGGTTGAGAGAATTCCATGAGTGTGCAAAGCTGTCATCAAGGCAAAGGGTGGCTACTTTGAAGAATCTCAAATATAAAATATATTTTGATTTGTTTAACAATTGTTTGGTTACTACATGATTCCATATGTGTTATGTCATAGTTTTTATGTCTTCACTTTTATTCTACAATGTAACAAATAGTGCAAATAAAGAAAAACTCTTGAATGAGTAATATTAATGAATAAAAACTTTTGGTCCCCAGTGTAGCAGCACAGCTCATTTAGCCCAGGTCTACACACCAGCCTCCTGCTGATGTACTCTACCTAGCATCTGTGTCACCCTGACACAGCCTTCCTCTCTCCAGCTGGACTGTGGTTCAAACAAAAACTAATATCCTGAAGACAAGACAAACTCCCTACCATACCATAATCCAGGAAGTAAATACATTTTCAGAATCCTCTTTTCTCACACATGTTTAAATAGCTTATTATGTCCACCACCTCTGTTTATGTGTGTGACAGGGAGTGAAGGCACCTGGTTGCTCCATTCATTCCCATTCTTCATCAAACATTTCACAACAGAGGTCTCAGTGAGGCATCCATTACTGTGAACACAAGTGTGTTTTGTGGCAGAAAGAGGAAAAGTGTGCAGCACGTGTCAATCCTTAAATCTTCCTCAAACTGTAATCCTGGGCTAAGGGAGGCCACTGCCTTGCCTTCCAAGAGGGATTTTTCACGCTAACAATACACTCTTAAAGAAAGGGAAAGAGTTGGAAAAGGGAAGTCCAATCAAGTAGATGAATGCAGAATATCCAAGACACTCCCAGATAAGAATGGGATGTTAGTTTTTGTTGCATGACTCTGACTATAGTCTGCAGTCAAACAAATTAGATTAAGGGCTCTATTAAATCAGATCTGCTTTAGCTGACATCCGCATAAGCAGCTCATGGCATTATACCTAAAGCGGACATTGCCATTGGCTGCACGGAGTGGCTTTAAGAGAATGCAGCAGGTTAGAACACTGGAATGTGATATGTAATCTACACCTAGATTAATAGTATAGAAATGTTTATTACTTTATTACTGTATTTGTTTATTATTGTATTATTTATATATAACCTACACTTACTTTCTCGTTCAGAACTAACGCCAGTGGGCTGGGTGTGGATTCGTGAAAAGGATCGCAAGAGCAGCTGCTCACCAATTTGACGGCTCCAACACAGCTCCATTCCAACTCCAACGTCGCCAAAACATCCACAATGCGGGTGCCTGTCATCGACTGTCTGCTATCGCTGGTTAACGTTTGATCTGACTGAATCTAGGTCTAACTCTCCCCTTCTCAGCACTCTGTGGGCACTTCCATCAATAGACACTTACTACTACGCAATCAGCATGTAATAACACTAACATGAAAAGGGATCTGCACACTTTTGTGAATAAGCTGTGCTGTGTATTTTAGCTGTCAGTATGATGAAAAACACACACTTGCCTATCAGAGATAACAAAGTACTTAATTAACAGGTGCAATCTACAATACAATCTATAATCGTTGTTTTTGTATACTGTATGTGTGTGTTTTTGTCTGAGCATCAATTGTTTTTGCATTTTGTCCCATATCCACAGAGGACAAGAAGTTACAAATCGCACCTTAAAATTATCTCTGTTTCTTAGATATGAATACATAACAGTGTTACCCTTTGTGTAAATCACTAACTGTAATAAAATATAAAATACACAATTGAATGTGGTTGATTTGATTTTTAATGAGTATTATACAGGTTTTCCAAAGAAAAAAAATACACTGAAACAAGCTGAAAAAACAAACCCCACTTCCAAACCAAAACAACAACAAGAGCATAAACACAATGTATAATGTTATTACATTGTACCCAACAGGTATTCAGTGGGGAGATAATAATATTAACTGGTACATAAGACATAAAAGTATTTTCTTGTATAATACGTAAGAGAGCACCTAGGAATGAAACCCAAAGAAGGTGTCATATTTATCCTAACAGGAGCTTTAGCATTGGGAAACCTCATAAAGGAATTGTGAGATGGAATTTGGTCTGAGTTTTGGTAGACACAATGATACATCAAATATTCTGAAAATTCTCATTTGAAATGTTCTCTCTCTGTTTTTGTCTCCATCTCACAAAGACCACTGATTGGTCAATTACCAATATTTCATATTATTTTCTCTATCCATAATCCATTCTAATAAATGCCCCTTTTTTAATTATATATATTTTTTATGTAACCTTTATTTAACTAGGCAAGTCAGTTAAGAACAAATTCTTATTTACAATGACAGCCTACACCGGCCAAACTCGGATGACGCTGGGCCAATTGTGCGCTGCCCCTATGGTACTCCCAATCACGGCCGGTTGTGATAAAGTCTGGATTGAAACCAGGGTGCCTGTAGTGACGCCTCTAGCACTGAGATGCAGTGTCTTAGAACGCTGTGCAACCCGGGAGCCCGTGATGCTATCGGAGGGGAACAATAATGAAATATAATATTAACATTTCAAATATAGTTTCTATTGGTTTCAAGTAAGAGTCAACATGATATTCATATGCAATTAAGGTGTGAAGCAAGCAAACCTATTGACAAAAATCGTATTTACAATATCATCCTTAAACGTTGTATTTACACAAGAGGTCATTAAATGATCAATTCTATGTTCATGTTCATTTGTGAGTTGAAAAACATAAGAGGGAATTAAATGCACAATGCAATTTTATTTTTTAAAAGTGCAATTCCTTTTCGTGAAGTAAAAAAATATATCCATATTTTGTATATATGTAGAAATGTCGTTCATATAAACAGCACATGTTGTTTTTCAAAGAGCCCTAAAACCAGTCACTAAAAATGAATGCTGCTTATAAATGACAAGCAGGAAATTATTTTGGAATATAAACTATTTTACAGTACTCGATACAAAATTGGAAATACCTCAATTCATCAAAGAGAATGTTTTATCAAAGGTGTTTTATGTGGGTAGGATATTTACCGGGCAGAACTCCATTCTAGCATGGGCAAGTTTAAACATTTGTCACATGGTTTGGTTTCATACACAATATACTGTATCTCAAAACAATTTAAAAACTAAAGAAATTAAGTTGTGTAAGGATTGTAAAAAGTAACACTTTCATAAAATATTTAAGATGAGAACAAAAGGTGGGTGGAACTGATTCCAGACCACACAATCCCAAATACTTCAGGCTTTAAAAATGCAAGTACACAAATACACACGGTATAGAAGCTGGTATACATAGGCCTATATGTTCGTATGTGAATGTGTAAATACGTATGTATGTGAGCGTTGCCTGTAGGATATCAGTGCTGCGCATGCAACATTTCCTGTACAACCTCAAAATGAAAACATTAGAATTAAGCAAACTGATCGATTGAATTAAGTAAATAGTGGTCAACTGGTGTCCATTGTTTTCAGTGGTTTGTAATACCTTAAAGTGTACCGAGATTGTGTGGCACTAGCAAGAGTTGTATCTGCTGCTGTCATTTCATGAAAACAATCACTGCTCTTCTATATTCAAGTAATATTATGTAGCTGTATTTCTACATCTTTAAATAGCTTATACCCAAATAAAATCATTTAAAAGCTTCAGGATTCTGACTGAGGGCTCTAAAGTCACTTGTGAGGTGTCTTCTATGGAGTTTATTTCTTATCATCTGTAGGCTGAACAACATGCGTACTCATGCTTCTATCCAGTTCATCTTATGAAGTTCATATATTATTATAATAATAATGTCAATTTATATAATATCTGTAACCAGAAGATTAATTTGTCATACTATGAAAACATCTTGACTTTGCTCCCACAAACATCTTTAATTTGCTGAATTTCTTTCCCTTATCAAGAGGCGCAATCCAGTCTTTATCCATTCTCTTGCATCAAGTCTCTTGCTCCAGTCAACTGCATGAGCCTTTAGGATCCGTTGGGGTGTTATGTCTGTCTGTGTGTCTCTGTGTTAGTGTGTTGGGGGGTCATGGGGGTGTCCTGTGGGCCTCCCAGCTGAGCCTGCAGGTCCTTGACCACCCTCTCCAGGCTCTGCCGCGCCTCCCTCTCCTGCTGTAGCTCCTCTCTCAGCTGCTCTCGGTCCTCCTCCGCCTGCTGCAGCTGAACCTGCAGCTCCTCAATCTGGAAAGGAACATACACATCCGACTATGTGACTATGCATAGATTATAAACTGAGGGGGGGGGGTCAATGTAAATAGTCCAGGTGGCCATTTGATTAATTGTTCAGCAGTCTTATAGACTTGGCACTGTTGTACCGCTTGTGTGTGTGTGATTGTATGTGTGTGTGTGATTCTTTCTGTATGATATCCCAAGTATGTAGGCTATATTATTAGGATCTTGGTCCTTTCTTACCTGTGTGGAGTACTTGGCTCGCGGGCGTTCAGCCTCACAGCCTTTGTCGCAGACTCGTATCTGTATCTCTCTCTCCAGCTCTCTTTTCAGATGGCCACGGGACTCGTCAGCTTCCCTCATCTTCCTGTCCCACTCCATGTGCAGGCGTTCTATCTCTTTCCTCAGGTTGCACTTGGCCTCGATGGCCTCTCGAAGACGCCCCTTCTTGGACACCCTCACAAACTCCAGCTCCTGTGGGGTAATTAAAACATATATATTCTGTTGTGTCCTAAAGATTATGTCTCACATCAAGGAACTGTTTTCATTTTTGTGCCAAAGGTCAGCCATTTTGGATCTTGAGTGGGAGGTTACCTGCTGAAGACTGCGTTTGGCCTGCAGCGCCACCCCCAGTTTCTCTTCCTGCTTCACTCTCATCTTAACAATCTCCTGCAGGAACTTCTCCCTGGCCTCCTTGGAGTCCAGGCATCCATACAGGGTCTTTCTCAGTGTGTCCAGCTCTGGGCATGACGGGGCCCCTTGTAATACCAGCTGGACTGGGCCCTCCATGGGCCTCACGGTGGTCTGGGGGATCAGGGTCTGGGACACACTGGAGCAGGCAGAGGGAGGGGATGCCAAGGAGGGAACCAATGGTGGGTCTGAAAGACAGAAAAATAAAACATTATGTTAAAGATCCAATGCAGCCATATCTCAATATCAAATAATTTCTGGGTAATAATTAAGTATCGTACTGTGATTGCATTCAATTAAATTGGTCAGAAGACAACAAAATAGCTTCTTAGCAAAGAGCAATTTCTCAAGCAATAATTTTGCAAGGACTGTCTCGGAGTGGGGACGGGAAAACTGAAAACTAGTTGTTATTGGCAGAGAGGTTTGGAACTCTCTTTCTTATTGGTCTATTACCTCATTTAATACATCACCAGGCCAAAACTCCATCCCACCAAAACATATTTTCAAACAGCTCTTACTCTAAAATGGTATTCAAATAACTTTCACAATTTCAAACTATTATTCCAACCTCATATTGTGGAAATATATATAAAACCGAGGAAAATCACATTTTTGACTGCACTGGGTCTTTAATAGAGGGAAGCCTAAAAAGTATTGGAACAGCAGTGACATCTACTGTTGAGCATCATCCTCTGAGTTTAGACTGCGCTCTGTGTGCTGTTCTGCACAGACCAACCACTAGATGGTGCTCTCTCACAGGGATCAGGCCATCTAACCATAGCCTTCTTCCAGTCCTATTAGCTCAGGTTAGGTTGCCTGTCCTTGAGAGTTGGAGTAATCTGTGTCATGGTGCCCTATTTCTCCTACAGAATGTCTGAACAACAGTGTGTCATACTCACAGTCATCACAGTCGTCCACCTCGATCTCCCCGTCAGTCTCCATGTCCTCCACACCGTTGGCTTCGTTATTAGTGTTGGTGTTGATGTGGACAGGTCTGGGCCCAGGCTGAGAGTCTCCACACTGTGGTGCTGGTCTGGAGGTCATGTGCTGGTCTCCCCTGCCTGGAGCCTGGCTGTGGCCCACTGGGGCCTGCTCCTCTCTTTGGCAGGCCAACGGAGCTGGGGCCACATTTCGCACTACAGACGTGTCTATGTTTTTGTGGATTAATCTGTTATGACAAGAAAATGCAAGTTACCCTGATGACTGTATATAAAGGAAGGGATCATAGCAACGGACGATGTAGTTATTGGTCTGACCTCTCATTGTGACTACTAGACTTCTCCTTCTCAGCAGATGGACTTCTGGGGGACCAGGGGCGGAAGGCTGACGGTCTCTGTTTCAGCTGGACCGGTTTCAGATCCTGAAAAAATATAGTATTCATTCAATATAATACAGAGAAATAGGGAATTTGAAAAAGGTACAGTGAAATCATATTGCATAAGGCAGACGTTTGTAAAAAGACGATTGACAACGTTAATTAACTAGCTGTATAAGGTAAGGTAACACTATCAATTAGACAAGGACTCTGTACACAGATGAAGGATCTTAATTTGATCACTCTTTTGTTGCTAAGAACTTTACTGCACAGCAGGAAATGCAAACTTGTTGTGTCTTCAGGGTTTAAAAAGTTTATAATTTCCACTTTAAAATATCAACCCCTACAAAAAATGTCCATTAATAAAATCCACATAATCCACAAAATGATTATTTTCAACAAACTGGCTCAAATTAAGATCCTACATCTGTAGGATCCCCCTGACCTTGCAGAAAATCACATTTCACACAAAAAGTGGAGAACATGAGCTACTAACCTTGTTCGCTGACTTTGATAGAGATTGTAACCAATCGGATTGCTTCTCTTTGTCAGCTGATGGAGAGTGTAGTTCCTCCAGTTTGGACTTTTTGGCTGGAACTGGGCTGTGAGACTATATAGAAAAGAGAAAGAGACTATTCATTATCAACATCCACATGAATCTACTGGAGTAGTCTGCAAGTCCTTCATACATTCACGTCATTTAGCAGACACTCTTAGCGACTTACAGGAGGATTTGAACCAGCATCCTTTCGGTTACTGGCCCAACACTCTTTACACAACATCCCCTTCAGATACTGTTTGATACTGTACATCATCTAATTTGAGGTGTATTCAAGAGAAAACATCCATGTGTTCAAATACTCTCATCCATACAACATCAGCTAGTGGACCCACGCCAGTGTGTGAGGGCAGCAGTAGATGTGTCTATAAGAGGTCTGGCTGTGAGTAGTGAGCTGGGGGCTCTGTTCTGTGTGTGTCTAGGATGGGAGTAGCAAACAACCAGGCTGGTCTGGATGGCAGCCAGCAGAGCTACACCATACCGCATCATTAGGTGCAGAGGAGCTGCTCTCTGCTCTGTGTGGGAGAGAGGGCTGAGAGAACTATAAAGAGCAGAGTAATGGCGCTGGAATCTGATGGACAACTGGAGTAAAATGTTCTGCCAGTGCTGCTACACCTTGGCATGGATCGTAGAGTCACGCAGTGTCTGCTGAGCAAAATTATGGTACTGTTAGGAGAGATTACCTAACATAACCTCTCTCTCTCTCTCTCTCTCTCTCTCCCCTTTTCTTTCTCACTGAGCAAAGGGGCCACACATAGCGGCATGTTTGGCCATGTGACAGTGATCCAGGAAGAGGCAGTGTTGAAACAGATTGTATGCAGCTCTGGGGCCCTGGCTCTGGTGGTGAGATGGAGTAATCTAGCCCCTGCCCTCAGGTCTGCACTTGTCAGAATGATGATATGTTTACCTAGGCAGTGTGGGAGGTCTGCGTTAGGATGAAGATATGTTTACCTAGGCAGTGTGAGAGGTCTGCGTTAGGATGACGATATGTTTACCTAGGCAGTGTGGGAGGTCTGCGTTAGGATGATGATATGTTTACCTAGGCAGTGTGAGAGGTCTGCGTTAGGATGACGATACGTTTACCTAGGCAGTGTGAGAGGTCTGCTTTAGGATGACGATATGTTTACCTCTGCGTTGCGTCATGCCTAAGAACAGCCCTTAGCCGTGGTATATTGGACCTATACTACACCTCCTTATTGCTTAAATATACAGGGGATGTATCATAAAAGTATATACTACATAGATTTGAATGGAAAATACACTACATGAACATTACCAAAAGTATGTGGACACCTGCTCGTCAAACATCTCATTCCAAAATCATGGGCTTTAATATGGAGTTGGTCCCCACTTTGCTGCTATAACAGCCTCCACTCTTCTGGAAAGACTTTCCACTAGATTGCGCATGGTGATCTTAGGCTTGTGTGCGGCTGCTCGGTCATGGAAACCCATTTCATGAATCTCCCGCCGAACAGTTATTGTGCTGACGTTGCTTCCAGAGGCAGTTTGGAACTTGATAGTGAGTGTTGCAACCGAGGACAGGCGATTTTTAAGCACTTCAGCACTCGGCTCTGTGAGCTTGTGTGGCCTACCACTTCGCGGCTGAGCCGTTGTTCCTCCTAGACGTTTCAACTTCACAATAACAGCACTTACAGTTGACTGGGGCATCTCTAGCAGGGGAGAAATTTGACTAACTGACTTGTTGGAAAGGTGGCATCCTATGACGGTGCCACATTGAAAGTCACTGAGCTCTTCAGTAAGGCTATTCTACTGCCAATGTTTGTCTATGGAGATTGCATGGCGGTGTGCTCGATTTTATACACCTGTCAGCAACGGTTGTGGCTGAAATAGCCGAATCCACTAATTTCAAGGGGTGTCCACATACTTTTGTATATATAGTGTATACTCCACTATATAACACTGAAAGGTTTATCACTTGCATTGTAATAACATGTAGGGGAGAAAGATGAATTGCCTTTGGTACCGACTGACAGCTTTGGAGTTAATAAATCCTGTCTCATTTCTAATGAGTCTGTGGTTCTGGCAATGTAACACAAGGGGGTTGGTGGCACCTTAATCGGGCAGGACGGGCTCGTGGTAATGACTAGAGCAGAAAGAGTGGAATGGTATCAAATACATCAAACACATGGTTTAATACCATTCCATTTGCTCCACTCCAGCCATTATTATGAGCCGTCCTCCCCTCAGCAGCCTCCACTGAGGTGGATGTAGCAGTCAGTCAGGTCACACACTGCACTGCCTGCCTCAGTCTACTGTACGATGGCACTCAGACTAAAACACGCCACACAACCTTGTCATTTCTAGCTTTGCCTCTGGCCCATAAAGCTATAATCATACAGTTGTGTTATCACAAGGCCCAAGTGCATACGGCATGACTGTGGTTGTCTGGACACTCATCTCATGTCTCCCTCCCTGATTCACACATGTCCGTTTCCTCTCTAAGTGTCTAACCACACACACGCAGGTGTGCACACACACACACACACACACGCACGCATGCACACACGCACGCACACACACAGTCAGAAGCAGCAGCCATTGAGGTTAATGCCCAGGGGCATTTAACCCAGACCTCTAGCTGACTCCACGATGACTCGACCCTTCACCTGCCTGTGGTTTTCTAAGAAGCGAGGAGTGGCGAAACCGGAGTCTGTAATTACTGCCATTGCTGTTGTTTTTCCCAACAAAAGCTTTCTGTCTGGTACTATTTCTACCCTGAGGTTTGCGGCTCCAGGAAGACGTGGAGCCTTAGACATCATAGAGTCCGAAAACAGACCCTCCCAGACACCACAAGGGACCTGCTGGCTAAATCTGACACTGATCTCACAGGCTTTACTCAACACCACCACATCACAGCCATAACCAGGCCACACAGACACAGCATCACAGCCATAACCAGGCCACACAGACACAGCATCACAGCCATAACCAGGCCACACAGACACAGCATCACAGCCATAACCAGGCCACACAGACACAGCATCACAGCCATAACCAGGCCACACAGACACAGCATCACAGCCATAACCAGGCCACACAGACACAGCATCACAGCCATAACCAGGCCACACAGACACAGCATCACAGCCATAACCCTTTCCTCATACATCCCCCTAGCCTGGCTGCACACCACATGCCATGACTACATTACCTTCACTGGGCTCCAATGCAATCCTAGCCTAAACTACCCAACATGGCCCCTCTTAGAAGGGAGGGAGTGAGTGAAAGAGGGAGGGGGAGACTTCCTCTCAGGAGTTTGCTTTGGCGAGGGCCCCTGTGGGAACTGAGTGGTGAGTGCGAGGGAGGGAAGGGAAAGAGTAGTGGAGAGGAGCGGGACCACAGAGGGAGCACTGAGCTGGAGGAATGTATACTTGAAGGCCAAGTACAGCCTCCTCTTAAAGAGTCCATTCAAGCATTGCCCTTTTCAACTGGCTATTGTAGGATATTTATTTGACAAACCATAATGAGGGACTAAACAGTGCCTAACAGTGCCCAGGGCAAAGCAGACATGCTTTATCTGGAAATTACAGTCATACAATGGTGTGGTAATACAGTGATAAACTCTTGCTGAGAAAATGTCCACATGGGCAAATCCTCGTTAAAGCACTATAACTGTCAACAGACACATAAACAACATGTATTCCAAGTGGACTATCTGACCATTAGAATGGTATATCACCAATATATTGGAGCATGATAGGAGATGGGAATGTTGGTTTAGTTCATTTGACATGATGGACTTGGTTTATTAATCCAACTACAGTACCAATCAACAAATTACTTTATCTTGAAGTATCATAGTAAAATAAAAACTGCTGTTTGAGAACTGTAGAACAACAACTAGAACATATCTAGGTTCAATTTAAAGAACAATGTGGGTACGATTAATTACATTCCATCGGTCCCGGCTGCTCCTTGTTTAAATGGTTAATGTCTGTCACGCTATTGGCTGTGAAAGCGGTGATAAAACGTCTAATCCATTAGTTATTCGCTGAAGCACAAGCTAGAATTTCAAATGGAATTATCTAGAAACAAAACACGGGAGTGCACTCAGCCCGGACGCACGACACCACAGCATGCTGCATGATAGCATGGCATTATGTACACAGCAACAACACACAACACCACAGCATGCTGCATGATAGCATGGCATTATGTACACAGCAACAACACACAACACCACAGCATGCTGCATGATAGCATGGCATTATGTACACAGCAACAACACACAACACCACAGCATGCTGCATGATAGCATGGCATTATGTACACAGCAACAACACACAACACCACAGCATGCTGCATGATAGCATAGCATTATGTACATAGCAACAACACACAACAGTTTCACATTCCAGACTCCTCCCCCCTACTAAACCCCTCACTGTAATCCCTGGATCTAAGTGTGCTTAGCTGGGCGCTGTCTCATTCAAGGGCACACCAACTGGCACAGCTCAACCGGGAAAACAGCCTTAGTGGGCAGAGGTCTGAGCCGGGGCTGGGTTGGGGTGGGTGGTCCTGGGGAAGGCTCTGGGCCTCTATTCAGTGGACGGTCTCATGATTTATATTATGCCTGGTGGTTACCTCCTAACTGACAGCTGAGCTGGGCTGGAGTCAGACTTACAACTGGGCTGGGCTTAGCTGACTGGAGTCAGACTTACAACTGGGCTGGGCTTAGCTGACTGGAGTCAGACTTACAACTGGGCTGGGCTTAGCTGACTGGAGTCAGACTTACAACTGGGCTGGGTTTAGCTGACTGGTGTCAGACTTACAACTGGGCTGGGCTTAGCTGACTGGTGTCAGACTTACAACTGGGCTGGCTTAGCTGACTGGTGTCAGAATTACAACTGGGCTGAGCTTAGCTGACTGGTGTCAGACTTACAACTGGGCTGGGCTGGGCTTAGCTGACTGGTGTCAGACTTACAACTGGGCTGGGCTTAGCTGACTGGTGTCAGACATACAATTGGGCTGTGCTTAGCTGACTGGTCTCCCGACTTACAGCTGGGCTGGGCTTAGCTGACTGGTGTCAGACTTACAGCAGGGCTGGGCTTAGCTGACTGGTGTCAGACTTACAACTGGGCTGGGCTTAGCTGACTGGTGTCAGACATACAGCTAGGCTGGGCTTAGCTGACTGGTGCCAGACTTACAGCTGGGCTGGGCTTAGCTGACTGGTGTCAGACTTACATGTGTATGCACCATGCTACCAAACCTTCTGAGTGCCCAACTAACTTCTGAGTGTCTAGACTTCAAAATCATTAAGCACTGTCTGCATCCCCTTCTAATTCACATTATCTGAGCTAAAGTGTGTCAGGGTGACACAGCTGTCCTAGCGTGACAACAATAGTGGAACCTGGGAGGTGAGTTGAGCTGCAACAGCATGACAACACTGTGGCATTCTGTACAACACGGACACACAGAGAGGAGACAAATGTCCTGAGAAGAGAACAGAAGCAAAGCAACCTTGATTGGATTGTCCTAATTGTCTTTGGGAATCGAGAGAGGTCTGAGCTGAAGACTGGACGAACTAAGACCTCGTCTGTTCATTACCAAGTAAATGATCATATCTGACCTACAGTATTCAACAGCAACATGTGTACAGTAACACATATAGCCAAGTGGGAGGAGGAAAGATTCTGTCAATATATCCCCAGACTTTCCTCACTCCCTAAGTGAGCTGCAGTTGACCCATCGACACTGCAGGGTGTGTAGGTCTATAAACAGAGGAACCAGGCAGCCTTTAATATCCCTACATGACCAGGACAACAGTGGAGCAAAGACTGGTGTAGCTAAGAGAAAGGAAATACAATTCAGGTCAAATATAGAAACCAAAACAACATCACATGTATCAGTACTTGCTTTCTCATTATGGCTAAAACAGCTGACCCCCTAGAAAGAACTGAGGAAGGAATTTCACTACAGGAAGAGGGGTGATTAGTTCTTCCAAGAGCTGTAGGCCTAATCAGAACGTGGCTAAAAATGACATGACAAACATATCATCACAGATGACATTAGTATGAGGATGTTTGGTATGGTTCTAGGTCACAGATATCTTTGGACATGAAAGGTGTTCTGTGAGTGGTATTTTAGACAGACGTCAAATTCACAGAATGCCTGTCGGAGCTTCCTGTATGGACTGTGTCTGTCCCATTGTAAAATGAAACAGTGCATCATTGGTTCTATGTGAAAATGAAACAGTGCATCATTGGTTCTATATGTGTTAGAACATGTACTATAGCACTGTGGAACATACACTACTGTGTTTGAGTGCCAATGAGGGCACACACACACACAAACACTGATTGTATGCTTCTTTTCACATTTAGCACACTTACAATGTAGGAACAGCTGCAGTGCTAACCAGGAAGCCAGAGGGGATGATGGTTGCTTAACAAGAGGGAGAAAGATGATGTAACATCCTTTTATAACATCTATTAAGGCTCTCATAGGGCAAAATGCACACAAACAGTCTACTGAAAATCATGCATTGATGTTAGGGGAGATTTGGGTGAAAATGTGCCTTACAAGCCTCAAGCAAGGATTCAACCTATACTATACACAAACAGCATTTTCATAGCCCTTTCCTGCAGTCAAATGACTAGTGGCCTTGTGGGTGGAATGTTATTCATATTTTTCCTAATTTCCTAATGAATAAACTTTATTTTTTTTTACAGAAGAAAATCGCTTTTGTTATATTTCAGTCTTCTGTGATGTATATAAAGTGTAATATTGGGATGCAAACTCAAAATGGAATACATTTCAACTCTATATCTGACATGGTACAGGTGTCTTCTTTTTTTAAGCCCATAACCATGTGTGTGAGGTGTATACTTTGGTTCAAATCCAGACTGTATCACAACCAGCCATGATTGGGAGTCCCATAGGGCGGCGCACAATTGGCCCACTCATCTGAGTTTGGCTGGTGTAGGCCGTTATTGTAAATACAAATGTGTTCTTAACTGACTGGGCTAGTTAAATAAAAAAGACTACCAAGAAACACTGTGTGATTAAGCCCACTGCTGTAAAGGGTTATTAAAGAGCCACTGACATGTTTCAAATAAAATAAAATTGTATTCATCACATACACAGTTTACAGCAGTTATAAAAGGTGCAATAAAATGCTTGCGTGCTAGCTCCCTCAATATTACAGTACAATAATCAATATCAAGTCATTACAAGAAGGTATGCCAAGTAATAAATTGATATGTACATAATAGGATATTCAGTATAGATTACACCTACTTTTTAGAAATGACACAAACAGTCCAATAAATCAAATTACATATTATGCATATGATGCATAGTATAGATTAGTGAGAATAATTCCACCCAGTTGCAGTGAGAAACTAGGCTACATAATGCATATTAAGAGCCCATCATCCCTACCATCCCCTAACACAGTGGTACTCAAAGTAGGGGGGATTACAGTGGGGAACCATACATTTTTTAATTTACAGATTTTAAGGTTGTGTCATTAGATTTGGGGTGGGGTGGGGTCACCAGAATTTCTTATTAAAAAAATGTGGTCCCCAGAAATTTGGCCGAAAAAAAATTGGGTCCCCGCTGAAAAAGTTTTAATACTGCCGCCCTAACATCTCCTGCCTGAGAACCTGAGTTGCCACAGTCAATCTGACCCTTCAACATGACAGACTGCCTGCTCTGCTGTAGCAGCAGTAAGCACACAACCACCGCCATGAGACAGTACATCCAGTGTCAGACTGCCTGAGTTTTAATCCTACAGATTAGTACTAATGCCAAGGCAAAGAAGGCAGAAAGACTAATAAAATGTCACTGGATAACCTCTCTCAGCAACCCAAACACTGGATAACCTCTCTCAGCAACCCAACACTGGATAACCTCTCTCAGCAACCCAACACTGGATAACCTCTCTCAGCAACTCAAACACTGGATAACCTCTCTCAGTAACCCAACACTGGATAACCTCTCTCAGAAACCCAACACTGGATAACCTCTCAGCAACTCAAACACTGGATAACCTCTCTCAGCAACCCAAACACTGGATATTCTCTCTCAGCAACCCAAGCACTGGATAAACTCTCTCAGCAACCCAACACGGGATAACCTCTCTCAGCAACCCAAACACTGGATATTCTCTCTCAGAAATCCAAGCACTGGATAACCTCTCTCAGCAACTCAATCACTGGATAACCTCTCTCTGGCTTCTGAGTGATTGACAGGCCAAATGGCCAGTCACGTAACATAGTTAAGTGTGAGAGTGACACCCTGTGACACCCTTGTGTGTCACCAACTGGCTGTTGGACTGAAGTGCTGGGTTTAGCGCTCACATTCACAATGAGCTAAAATGACAGTGAAAAGGGATGAAAACACTATATTGTGAGTGTGTAGCAGGCCTCCTCTTTTATTTCACTTCATCACTCTTGTGTCAAGTCCCGCCTACGTGAACGTTATGTGAGGAGAAAGTCAACATGAGAAGCAACTTGCTTCCCAGAAACCGTTGTGGTTCAACTCCCGAGTGGCTCAGCGGCCCCACACGGCCGCCAATTGGTCAGTCTAGCGTAGACTCTAGAGCACGCTGCAAAGATAGGTCCTGCAACTGGCCAGCTGGCTGCTGGTGCCATCTATTTGAGATTGTCCAAAATGTGCTATACCATTTTATAGTAAATCATCAATTGAGTGTCATCTACAATTCATCAAATGCCTGGATTAGAAATGACCAACAGATGAAATAAACAAAATACAAATAGTAAACAGTGATCAAACATGAGAAGGTAAACCTGAGCTGGTAATCTGAGCCCCATGACCACATGGTCAAGGGCAGGTGGTAGGTTTATTTGGGAGGAGGAAAAAGTGGATGAATGCCAGGGAGAGGTTAAGAGGATGAATGCCAGGGAGAGGTTAAGAGGATGAATGCCAGGGAGAGGTTAAGAGGATGAATGCCAGGGAGAGATCAAGAGGTGTGAGGGACTGGGCCGGGAGGAAGGGGTAGATGGGGTGGGATGAAGATAGGGTCACAGCCCAAGGTCCCATATGATGTCATTTCACAGACACAGTGTCTGCCCTGGGAACTGGGCTTGAGGTAATTGCCTGAACGAAGGTGATAAATCCTAGTGAAATTTATAGACGCCATTCAGGCTGTTCTGTTTCAGTGCAGGCTCCCCACTGGGTCCAAATACATCAAGCATGTGGCTAAAGTTACAACACAAGAAAAATACACAATTCCTGATAGGCTACATGAAATGCACTCCAATGAGTTATTAGGTCAGCCTCTGATGTTGTGGCTGTAAAAGACATGGCTGTAGGAGATGGGTCAAGCTGTATTTGTGTAATTGGAGATATGTGGTGGGTGAGGTGGGACTCGGAAAACAGGATCGGAATTGGTTTATTATTTTGAGTACAACCTCTTAAACATAGTGTTTCTCTAGTGTGTTTCGACAAAACAAACATTACTAATGGCTACATGCAGAATGACAGGAAACATTCTAAATGTGAAGCTCTCCACTCAGAGCACTAAGGAGCCCCAGCATGTGGCTCTGAGTCTGAGGGGAAATTAGAGTGCCAGGAAAAAAATACTATTCCAAAAACCATTATGTGTGTGTTACCAAGTAACTGCTGACCAATTTTCCAAAATACAGAAGTCCTTTACACTCGTGTTGAAAATGGCAGATTTGGGCACTGATAAGCACATAAAAGGAACACAAAGGCTATACTGTAAGCTATAAATGACGTCAGAGCTCAGGCTGAGCGCTTCACAGCTCTGTTTGGGTTTTGACTGACAGCATCTCTGAACTTGAACCCCATACGCGACAAGAAGTTGCCCCCATCCCTCCCGCTAATTGGGCAACCTTTTCAAATGTTTTGTTATCTGAGTGAGGGAAATGCTGTAAATTAAGCGGAATCAATTGATTTTGAAAGATGAGACATTGAGTATTATAATAAATACTGCTTTGACATCATAGACACAAGCCAAACACCCATGCAAATGTGCTCTTCACATTTCCGTATCATAAAACTCATGTTATATACAGTGTCAACATTTACAGTCACTATCTTTGTTGTTCTGAACAGAATGAGCCTGTTTGTCGCAGAACTCGCACATGAATGCACCAGTTAGTCCTCTCACTCAAACTCTTGTCGTTTGTCTTACGTTGCACCTACGCCACATGTTACTGAATGTATCCAGAGAATTTTCAGATTTCGTTATCAACAAATGCTGTGAAAGGTACAGCAAATGTAAAATGCACATAAACTCAATAGTGTAATGTTTGGATTCAGTCTTGTGTCAGGTGAACTGTTGTGTCCTCAACTTTGGTCTAATAACTTTCCCGTAATCTCCAAAGTGTTCCCTTTTAATTACGACTATGCTTATGCATTTGTTTGGATATTTCTTCTGTAAGAAAGATTTCAATTTAGCCTTATCCATATTGGCCAATTCCCACAAGTGTAAAGGGTTAAGGTTTCTAGCCTATGTATGTCCTGCTCATTTACGCTTGACTTGCAAGATGACTAAAATGGAACAGGGTGAACACAGCGCCGCTCTGGGTGTGTAGTAACATTAGACAGAGATCAAATAGCATTTCACTTGTTTCCACTTGCTCAAGGAATTGTCTCTGAGGAAAAGAGGGTATAAAAACACCCACAACTTCTGTTCCTCAGATCGCACATTCCATACTTAAACATTTGGCTTTTCTCTCTCCTCCCCCCATTAACAGGAAGGCAAGATCTGCTTATAAGAAACGTGGGTGAGAGGGCCCGGTCTCGAAGCCGCCATTATATAAATACGAGCTTTCCAAAATGGAAAGGTAGGGGAGGGGGGTGGGATTGGACGGACCACAGCATCGCTCAATTTATAGCAGTGCTCCGTCTGCTTCATGACCCTGAAAATACTTGAAAATGTATGATTTTATTGCACTCTTCTAAATCTGGGGACAGTGTTTTTCTCCATAGCAACCACAAAACAGCGGAGCACAGCTAAGCTCTGACTCAAAAGAACTCTTCAAAATACCCATTCAACGCCAGGGTTTTCCCCAAGCAGAGCAGCAAGCACTCCCAGAACCTGTCTCCAGACGACTTTAAAACACGGACTGCGTGATTGCAGGAACCATGAATGGATACACATGTTGAAATAAACACATGCACTGGAGGGGTGGGATGTCGTCATGATATCCTGTGAACTCAGGTGCTTGGTGTGATGTGGTGCAGTCTGTATTCTGTCTGTATTCCTCTATTGAGGCCAACAGGACTAAACAGTCGGTTTGGGAGGGGAGGGAGGCAGCAGCAGCTGGTCACTACAGCTGACCCTGGGGAACTTGGTCACTCAGACAGGCTAGCTGTAGTTTAGAGCTGCCCGGCCGCCCTGGCCCGCAGGAGAACAGACAGACAGGCCAGCACAGTATTACATAATTGTTTCCTGTCTCTCTCAGCTTAGCTCTGAGCCGTACAGACACAGGTGCTTTATGGTTTAAAGGCCTGTGGAGAGGGTATGATGTAAGTATATAATCTCTCAACAGCCTCCCTGGGCCCTGGCTACTAACTCTATCCCAGCAAATCCACTCTGACCTGGTGGCTGACCTCTGACCAGTGTCCATGGACGGCTGCCAAGCGTCTGCAGACTCAGCTACTAGAGCACTCAATGGTGAGTAGAGAGAGACGAATGATTGGTTTACTCTGTTGGTGATTCTAAAAACACCCAGTATACGATCTAGATTACTCCAAATTTAAATCTACCTTTTCGATTCTCTTACTGGGCTATTATGCACTGTATACGAGCCATTTTTGAAAACTGCTGTAAAAGATGTGTGTTTCTGTTCTGTCAGTACAGTATTCCTCCACCTACTCAGCCATGAATCATACTCATCATTGAGCATGCCAGCCAGCCAGCCAGCCAGCCAGATTTAGAGCACTGAAGGCTGATTGGAGAGCAGTCAGCCTCTGTGCTCTTCTTGTCTTGACTAGTTAAGGCGGTTCCCTATGAAAACAGGACAGGCCTACTACACTGTAACCGAAGACTGTACACAGCTTGCACATAATGTTCTGAGAACCATATGTTTCTTAGAGCTTGGTGAGAGTGTGGCTGTCCTATGGTTATTTAGCATAAAACCTTCCCAAACCTTTCTGGGAATGGTGCAGGATTGCTGCTTGGCTTTGGAACATTCTGAGCACATTTAAGGATCTTAAATTGTTGGTATTTCATTACTTTAACAGAATGTTCCCTGAAAGTTTAAACATAGTTACGTTTAATTCAAATTTTGGTCATGTTCTAGGAACGTTCTCCAACTGGTGTGACATTGGGAATGTTCTCAAATAGTTCAGTACTTCAGCATAACGTTTACTACAAGTTTCCTCGTGGTTATATTTAAAATCATGATTTCAAATTGTTCCAAGACCGGTAAGAAAACTTTAGTAACGCTCAGAGAACGTTCTAAGAATGCTATTTAAAAACATACATTCTGTTCTCAGAACGTTAAGAAAAGCATTTCTCCTTTGCCAAGACATGGTGGCGGTGGGGTTATGGTATGGACTCCCAAGTGGTGCAGTGGTCTAAGACACTTCATCTCAGTGCTAGAGGCGTCACTACAGACAACCTGGTTCAAATCCAAACTCTATCACAACAGGCTGTGATTGGGAGTCCCATAGGGTGGCGCACAATTGGCCCAGCATTGTAGGCTGTCATTGTAAATAAGAATTTGTTCTTAACTGACTTGCCTAGTTAAATAAAGGTTAAAATAAAGTATGGGCATGCATAAGCTATGGACAACGAGCACAATTGCATTTTATCGATGGCCATTTTAATGCACGAGAGGCTCATTCTGAGGCCCATTTTTTAAAAAGATATCTGTGACCAACAGATGCATATCTGTATTCCCAGTCATGTGAAATCCATAGTTTAGGGCCTAATTAATTTATTTCAATTGGCTGATTTCCTCATATGAACTCTAACTCAGTAAAATCAATGAAATTGTTGCATGTTGCGTTTATATTTTGGTTCAGTGTACATTCCGTTCTCAGCATCAACAAAACTCTCTCTATCCTCTATCTTGAGTAGTGTGTTCAGGTGGTTGACCGCGCCGACTAACTGGCCACACTTGATCTTAATGAGAGCTTGTTTCCTTTCAAATGGGGTATGTTTGAATCGACTAAAATGAACAGCTTTGTATGAGTGAAAAAAATGATACATATGTTCCCACAGCTTCCAAGGAACCAAATATGCTAGCTGGGTAGTATGCTGGGCTTGGATTTTCAGCTGCTGCCTGGGCTGTAGGAGCAGCTGTGAGGCATTTCACTTATTGTGTGGAGTGTGGGTCACTCAACTTTAAAAGACTTTACAAAACATAGAATCAAACATAATTATACTTTATTTGTTGTATGAAAGGTCATTGCGAAAGGGCATGTTAAGCTGCCAGCTTTCTCTTTCTGTCTCTGTATGTTTATATCTCTCTCCTAGCAAGCAGAGAGGAGTATGTCACAGGGAGGGGAGGCCCGGCACAGGAACTTAATAATAACTTTCAGCAGTCTAGCCAGAAGGCAGGAGGCCCAGACTGTGGCTGTTCCCTCCTGCTCCTCTCCCTCCCATCGCTGGGCCCCACGCTCCTCCCTTCCATCCCCTCCTCCTGGCCTGTGTCTGCTCCACAGGACTGATGCATTCTGCAGACAGGCCAGCGCTCTTAAAGAGACACGGGCCACATTTTACTCACTGCAGTGGATACATCCACTAACACAGAACAGCAACCATTACTCCCAGCCTTTTATTTTCTCAAAATCTTTTTCTTGGAACACAAGAAATCCCAACAAGACATGCAAAGTGAGGGAAAAACAGACTGAAATATGTTGAGAGTCTCTCAGTGGATCTCACGCAGAATTATTTCACTGCAGCAGCTTTTGAGAGAGCCTTTGATGCTTTTCTTTAAAAAGCAGGAGAAGGGCTTGTCAAGTGCAATCAGCAGTCTTGGCCATGAAAGTGTATTTGATGCCATTATTATGATAATCATTAGGGACAATCAAATAAACTTTATAAGATGACCTCAAAAAGACACTGTTGCCACCCTGGGGTTGGCTATAAGATGTATCTCTGTCCTCTCATGAATCAACACATAGGCTAGTACATTACTGCTGCTGGAAATATATAGGAAGTGCAGAATGTATCTCATATAAAATGCAGTTACAGATACAGATAAAGTTGCACTCTGCATCCAAAGTGATGTGGTGAAGGTCTGGCCACCACACCACAGACCTCCCAGGAAATGCATCACTGCAGTACGGAGAGGAGACACAGACATAGCCCACACATCCAACACACACCCCATGCCTGCAAATAGGTATGGTTGAACTTTAGTTCGAACGAGTTAAAAACTAACCAAATGATTTTTTATAAGCTAACCATGTAAACCACAACACTACATGTGTTGTGTAACTATAAAACATTTAATGGGGTTGAACAGAAACCTACAAGGGTGTGCACTGCTAAACATGCTGTCAGACCTTTTTTTCTCTGGATAATGCAAACTGTGTGGGAAGCCAAGGGTCTGGATATTTTTATTTATTTATTTATTTTTATTTAACTAGGCAAGTCAGTTAAGAACTAATTCTTATTTACAATGACAGCCTAGGAACAGTGGGTTAACTGCCTTGTTCAGGGGCAGAACGACAGATTTTTACCTTATCAGGTCAGGGATTCGATCCGGCAACCTTTCAGTTACAGGCCCAACACTCTAACCACTTGGCTACCTGCCGCCCCTATATTCAACCCAACAGACAAGGGAACGAGGTCAAGCTGCCTCCAAACTAATTCAAATAACATCTATGTTGAGTTTAATTTATATATTTTATATTTCTTGTGAGGAGGACTTCTCTGAATTTGCATTGAGACAGAAATCTGGAAATACAGAAAAACCCATCACCATAAAGGGTTTAGGGCTTTTTCCTAGCATAGCAGAAAGAACAAACATACTGATGTGAACTGAATATGCAGCGCTTCGATATAAGCCAAATGTCTTGGAGGGACTAAGGGGTAAGGGGTTAACATATCTAAGCTCTGCAACGTTACAAAATATGAAGTCTCTATGGGAGGTATCAGTACCAGAGTGAGCAGCACAGAACCACAGCCTTCTGAAATGATAACCCCAATCTGGAAAACCAACAAGCAAAGTATCCAGCTACGGACGGGCCAAACCGTTCCACTTCAGGCTCGTAAAGCAGGAAAAGAGACATCCAGGAGGAGCACAAAACTGAGAATCTCAGGAGTGTCCTCATCTCATAAAAATATTCATGAGAGAATCTCACAAACCCGTTTTTACGTGCAACAATGCTGTGATTTCATCTCGGTCCGATGTGTAAAGAAAACAGCTGGACTTCTATTAGATTGCCTCTATGATAAAGATGACTAGACCGGTAGGCCATTGAAACAAAGCTGTCTGTTCATTACTCAGTGGAATACAGAGAGCTTTGCTAAGCTGACACATACCCAAACAACACCAAGCCATTGAATCATCAGTGTTTACGCATCCATATAATTCTGCTTCTATCTGTGAGACTGACTGAAGGATGATTCTCTGCCTGATATAACAAGCTAATAGTAACAGAACAACGACAAACAACACATACAGCTACAACATTGAGGACTACAGCACTCATAAAACAAAGTCTCTCAGGTACAACAACATTTGGCTAAAACATTCACAGCAACAACAAATAACTTTCCTCTCATTTACATCTAACCTCCTCCAACTGACTGCTGAACCGGTTGCCACCTTTCCACCAGGAATTTAGGAAAGGAAGAGAAAAAGCAATGAACTTCTGACCTGTCATACAGACTATGGAGGATGCTCTGAAGCTTGGGGGCAACTAGAGTCCACCATCATCACTCTGTCTCTCTCACCCTGCCGCCCTAATAAAAACCCCACTAAAAACCCTCCTGCTCCCCATTTTATGGCTGCCAGATGGTAGGGAGGCCATCTTGCCTCTGGACTTGCCTCTCCAGTCTAGTAAAAACCAGTTGACCTTGGCAACATAAAAACTGGCATTTATGAAAAGGGCTTGGAACAAAACACACAAACATCCTGCCACTGAAACAATCAAGGCCATTTAGTCTCCCAGAAAGAGGCACATTTACAGAGGAGAAGAAAACTGCATATGTTTTCCACCAGATGTAGTGGCTACACCCAGATACAGCTTTATATGTGAAGGATTTTATTTGCGTGCCTTGGTTGTGAATACAAGACCTTGGCAGCCTCTAAATTTCTCCCTGAGAAACGGAGAAACAAAACAAATGCAGTGGTCTATATTCAGGTTGGAGATGAAAACCCACAGTCTGACTCTCGTTTCACTACATTCTGTTCCAGTGTTGAGATCACCTCTGTAACAAACACACTTCATTCACATTCACCTGGGCTAGAGGGATTTAAATGAGCAATCTGGATATTATTGTAGCGCACATTTCAGATCTCTTAAAATTGTTTTATAAGCAATTCATTTGATAAAAGTAAAGTTTTGGTCGAAGATTTACGAAATTAAATCACAAGTTAAATAGAAAATGCCAAACATCATGCATTGAGCATGATAAAACTTACCAAGTTAACCAGAAACCAAATACAAGAGATGATTCCCATCCCAGGATAGTGGCTGTATTGAGATGAGTGTAGTCTGACAAGGTTAAAGGGCACGGATGCCTCTATATAAAAGGTCAGGTTCAACCAAAGGTTTCCTTTTATTTCTAACCAATTGACGTGATTATCTGCTCTTCCAATAACAACGGTTTCCCCCTTCCTCACCTCAGATGCCCCTCCTTCTCTCTCCTTTATTTGTTCTACTAGTTGGAAACGAACATGTATGTCCTGTAATTCAACCTGACCTCTATGCGACCGCTGGCCCTACCCCTGCCATGGCTGCCTAAGCCATTAGGGTTAGCTGTGACTTCAGGCTATTAGTGTGATAAAAGTTTACTGTCACTCCAGCCACTCTACAAGGCTGCTGTTAAAACGCCTGCTGGATTCTCAACTACAGATGTAGGATCTTAATTTGATTTAATTTGTTTCAAGAGAACTTTCCTGCAATGCAGGAAATGTCAAACTTGTAAGGTATTTGAGGTTTAAAAAGGCTTCTGAAGTTTGTAATTCCCACTTTGAAAATTCAGACTTGATCAACCCTTACAAAATTGTCCATTACTTATAATCCACATAAGAATTCACACTTCCTGTTGCTGCAGGATTATTTTCTGGCTGTAGAAAACTGCCTCAAATTAAGATCCTACATCTGTAGTATATGGGACCTCTCTCTCGCACTACTAGCCCAAAGACATTCAGCTAGCTAGACTGAAACATAACATAAGTGGAAGTGGCTAGAACGTGATCTGAATGTCTCTGGGTTTAGCTGTGTATGTATAAAGGTGGGTGGGGATCTGTGCTGTGGTGCTGTGTTTCTCCTGCACTGTCTGAGTTGTGGGAAGCCAGGCTATATAACTGCTGCCTCAGCACTTCTCTCCATTTTCTCCAGTTTCAAGCCAAGCGAGAGAACAAAGGCAGTGAGCTAAGCTGCTGCAGAGGGAATGAGGACAGACAGACAGACAGACAGACAGACAGACAGACAGACAGACAGACAGACAGACAGACAGACGAATACAGAGCAGAAGATGGTGCTCTCAAAAACGAACGCTCCCTGGTGACAGTTCTTCTTCACTCTCAGTCAACGGAAATAAAACCCACCCAGTAAGCAAAATGACGTTGAAAAGACGTCTTTAAGTCGTCTTTCCAGACGTGCATTTTAGATGCTGAATGAAAGGTGAAAATATGTATTTTCCCAGACGTTGAAAATAAGTATTTTCCAGACATTTAACTCCGGTGCATTTTAGGTGCTGAATGAAAAGTGAAAATATGTAATTTCCGGACGTTGAAAAGACGCAATTTACAGACATCGAAAATAAGTATTTTTCGTTCATTGATTATATGTCCAAATTTCAACTGCACATACCTGTACATTCTCAATAAAGTAAGCATTATATCACAATAATAACTTTTCAAGCCTCTTAATATAGGAAAGAGGAGTCAACAGAATATTTATTATTGTGCCCATCGGTCACATGCACTTACGTAAGCTTTTACAAAAGCTTTAAAACTGGCAGCGATGATGTTCAAAGTAGTCCAACCTACAGCATAAACCAACAGACCACTTCTACTACAATAACATTTTCAGAATAAAACATTTCTTGCTATGACTGTGATATGTTGTTCTTAATCTACCTTTGATTAATTGAATGTTAAATAGCTCTGGATAAGAGCATCTGCTGAATGACCAAAATGTAAATTTACAAACAAACACTTGAAAAGCATGCTGGGTATTATTCGAATGAGCTACCCAAACACGTACACATTTGAACAAATTTTATGACTTGAGACTCAAATTGATAGAAAATAAAATAACTTGAGACTTGACTTCGACATGGAACCTCAAGACTCAGGACTCAACTTTAAGACTGATGACTTGAAATTATCTAGCCATGTTTTGTAAAGTTGTCACTCATTTTGTGGCACAGAGTCTCAGTAGATTAGGCTACTCTCCACGCAGCCAGAGACAGTATCGCACTTGTAAAAAAAACTGATTGGCTAGTGAAACACACACTTGGACCTCTGATTGGACCAGAAAACTGTCAATCAACCGTGGCTTTGTTTGTTCGATCTGGTCACTTACATAGGCCTACAGCATTGCACCAAATTTTGTTTAAAAAACATTCTGTTTCATCAGCATTGGCGCGCATAGGCGGGTCACATATCCAGATTAGTGACCAGAAAGAGCTTGTTTAATTTTCTCCGGTTTTGCCAGAGTAGCCTGCATACTTATGTAAATATTATCCATATAAAATACGGTTTAGCAATCTACTACTGACGCATCTTGCCAGAACAATAGACTACCTGGGGATTTCAATGATCACTTTCATATTTCAGATAGGCCTAGTTTGGCTGGGTTATAATTATATATCTCAGTAGTAGTACTGGCTATATGTCTAAACATAGCTGTAACATCACATTACCTTCAATACTTAGCTATGGGATGAAAATGTAACATTTTCTGGCGAATTAATTACGATATTTGTGTGGAAGAAAAAGGCTACAGACAGATCATGCTTTCCATCAGATCCTGCAACCATGTTCCGTTTTTTAAGAAGACTGAAGCTATTTTAGCTATTTTTTTTAAAAAAACTCAACATATCTAATTCAGAAGTGTCAGATAAAATCTGTCTGAACCTAGATCTGGCTGAACCTAGATTGACATTTCAGAGCCATAAGGTTCTTTCTGCGATTGCACCCCCCTACAAGAACTGATTTACAAATGTCTCAGGATGTTGATACTCTGTACTTTATGTGAGGACCTTAATGGGTTATGAAAGAAGAATTCACTACAAAACAGTTCTGAAATCTAGGATTTGAAAACTTAGATGCTCAATATCTCAGAACTATGCTTCGCAAAGATAGTGCTTTGTGCAAGATAGTCAGAACACATCTTCAAATACATTAAGATATTTATTATGATCATCAGACAAATTATTGTCATCACTGAACAACGATATGACAACATCATTTACCTTAAGATTTCTGTTTTTTTGTTTGCTTTCCATTATTGCTGGCTAGACTAGCTAGACCATACTTAGCGGGAGATGGCAAAGATGTATTCTGACTGGTCTGTCTGTATTTGTTCAGGCTTGGATTTGCAATAGAACCTTATAGCGACAAGTTCAAATGGGTTTATGCAGATAGAACTTTTCTAGTTTTTTATTAATGTTTTTACATAAAATGTACTTTTTCAAAAATCTAACTTCACAGACATACTCTTTGAAGAACCAGCTAAAGCTCTATTGCACAGTATGTGACAAACTCGTTTTTGACAAAAATGGCTTAGTTGAATTAGAACTCCACTCGACTTGACTTGCTCTTAGAATGCATACCTTGGAATTCACTCCAGACTCGACCCGTTCTACTTGTGACTCGACTTGAGACTCAGACCTTGTAACTTGAGACTTGCTTGTGACTTGAATAATAGTGACTTGGTCCCACCTCTGCAGTAAACTATACTTGTATTTACTGTGTTCTACTGTATTGTACTGTACTATTCTATACTTTCCTTTATTGTACTGTACTCTACTGTATTGTAATGTACTGTACTGTACTATACTATACTATACTTTCCTTTACTGTACTGTACTCTACTGTATTGTACTGTACTATACTATACTTTTATTTACTGTACTGTACTGTTCTCTACTGTATTGCTCTGTACTGTACTGTACTGTACTATACTATCCTATACTATACTATACTTTACTGTACTGTACTGTGTCCTGTAATGTAGTGTACTCTGTGGTGCTTTACTGTACTGTATTGTGCTGTGAGAAAAAAACTTTAGAAACATAGATGTCTATGATTGGTTAAGATTTGGTACGGTCCGCACTGGACCAAATCTGAACCAATTATAGACATCTATGTTTGGGCCAAATATAGGCCGGTCCAGGCTGGACCAAAAAATAACAAAATAAACACGTCAGGACAGTACCAAAAAAAGCCATTGGTAAATGCTTAGTGGGCATTTCCAGTAAGACTTCAATTCCGCTCTGGCTGACCACAGTGCAGATGTAAGATCTTAATTTGTGCCAGTTTGCATCAGCAGGAAGATAATCCTGCAACAACAGGAAATGTGAATTATTATGTGGATTATAATGAATGCCCATTTTGTAGGGTTACATTTTTCGTAAGGTGAAATCAAGACTGACATTTAAAAGTGGAAATTACAAATGTCAGAAGCCTTTATAAACCTCAAATACACTACAAGTTTAAGTTTAAAGTTCTCCTGCAACAGGGTGATCAAATTAAGATCCTACATTTGCTGGAGCTGACTGCTTATGTTATATTTTTTTCAGTTCGGCTCTTTTTTTTCAATGAGCTAAAAAAAAAAACGCAGCAATTGGAATTTTCACCAATTCTTTTTCTGATACTGAAAATGACCTTGAACATAATTATATTGGCACTAAAGCCAAATAAAGCATTCACTCGATGAAACATATAGGTATCTTGTTCAAAATCATCAGCTCTAATTGTGCTGTTTGAGACTTGCCTTAGTTAGAAAGGCAGTTTAGGGCAAATGTTGGTATTGTAGGCTGAATGTGTGTGCCTGTGTCCATGATGGTCTATGCCAGCCAAGCTTCATCAAGGCCCAACCCAGTACATCATATGTTTTCACTTTACAGATAGGGTGGAAATGACCTCAGCGCAGTAAAAGATGACAGGGGGGCTAGCACTGCTCCCCAGATGTGAGGAGAAAGAGAGGAGGAAGGAGAGAGAAAACCATTCGCCAGAAGAATTTACTGCAAACCCTGAGGAGCCCAGTGATTGAGGGTTCCAGTCCAGTTCCAGAGGTTCCTGGTCTATCTCAGCAGCACTCAGCCGCAGGGAAGACATATTCTGCTGGCCTGCTGAGGAGCGCACGCACAAACACACACACACACACTCACAGAAACACACTTACTCATACAGATCCGCACTTATTCACATACACAACCCAAAACCCTACTGTCACTCCTTCCGCATTCCACTTTACATTTTTTTATTTAACCTTTATTTAACTAGGCAAGTCAGTTAAGAACAAATTCTTATTTACAATGACGGCCTACCCCGGCCAAACCCGGACGACACTGGGCCAATTGTGCACCGCCCTATGGGACTCCAAATCATGGCCGGATGTGACACAGCCTGGATTCGAACCAGGGACTGTAGTGATGCCTCTCGCACTGAGATGCAGTGCCTTAGACCACTCGGGAGCCCACTGCACCTGCCAGCCACACAAAATTCACTTCCTCCCACTGTGTCCAGCCAAGGTCCTTTATCCCATTTAGTACAGCCTGCACCCCAACAAAGGAAGATAAATTAGGGTGCCGGCTGATGAGAGGGTGACTAATCCCTTTGGAGAGGCTGATTCTATCATCAGCCTGTACAGTTGAGCAGCTGAAAGGCCTGAATTAAATATGGACATGCAGAGATGGGAGTCTTTGTGGAGATGAGCCCCTACATGGCCCTGTAATAGCCCTGGAATAATTCATACATTCCATGTGGGACACAGACTGACCTAATCTATTTTTGTGTCTGTCATGGGTTCATCTGCAATTTCACTACTGTAACTGAATGTCATTGTATTAACAATTTTCCCAATCTTTCAATTGTGAAATTGAAACGTTCCACAACGTAAAGGTAACCTATCTCTTAATCCCTATTCCATCTCCATATTTACTTATTCCCTCTCAGGAGACCTTCCTTCATCTTCTCCATTGCCAAAGAGCACATTACATCCAGAAAGGTCAGGTCAATGCAGCCTCAATAGAAGTTGGATACTCTGTCTCTTCTCTTCACTACGCAGCAGATTAAGCAGTTGGTGCCAAAAGAGGAGGTGATTACACAATTTCTGATGATAATCTGAAAAGCAGCTTGGAGTTTTTTTAAGGTGATGTTAAAGCTAACCTCTGCCCTAACACCGTCCAAGTCCCTGCCATAAGACACTGTGCTTATTATAGTCTCCTCATTATGGGATAAAGAGCAAGCCTCTGTCCATGTCTGTGTCTATCTGCCGTCCGCTGACTGGCTGGAAATAAAGCCAGCCAGACACCCGTCAACGCCACCGACTCACTCAGCCCACAGCCCCACTGGGCAGACCAGACAGACGATGGCAGCTCCAGTTAAGGGCCCCACCCTCTCTCTCTCTCTCTCTCTCTCTCTCTCTCTCTCTCTCTGACTGGTTGTCCATTCGTTTGCCGGGGTGGATGAGCAAAGACGCCGCAGTACGAGAGCAGCAGTATGAGAGCCACAGTATGAGATATCAAATGCCCTGCCTTCAAGGCAGAGCAGATACACAAGATGGTAGCCTGTCCTGATAGGATATAACAGAGCAGAAAGGGACAGAAATGTAGTCTTTCACTCCTTCATTCAGATAGAGGGGAGATGGAGGCTGGCTGTCGGGTCATCATGGCATTATCATCACCATCACGACTACAGATGGACGACAGCCTTCTGGACAGTGGGGGAGAGACGGTGCTTGCTATGTTCTCTAGGGTAAAATAGGAGTTTTAGGGAGGAGGAGGAGCTCTGTGCTTTAGGGAGGAGGAGGTGGGAGGTCCGTGTAAGGAGGTCCACTCTATGTGGTGTTGTAGTAGGAGGAGGAGGAAGTGTGTATTCTATAGGGAGGAGGAGGAGGAGGATGTCTCTGTGGTGCAGGGTGGAGGAGGGTGGAGAAGGGAAGCCTACAGTCTCTCTGCTCTGCTGTGAGTAAATCTGTGTGGGGAGGCCTGACTGCCTGCCTGTCTGCCTGTCTGTGTTTGCTGAGCTGCTTGGCTCTGGTACACTCCTCTCAGCCCACCAGCCAGAGAGACAGCATCAAGTTCTTATTTAGCAGAGGAAGAGCAGCTCTGCTTAGCAACCACATCGGCCCTCCAATCACAGGCCTACTGTATGGTGGAGACTTTAGCCTGTGTGTGTGTGTGTGTGTGTGTGTGTGTGTGTGTGTAGTCTTTGACAGAACTCTGAATGCTGCCTGGGACACACACTCAGTTAAAAAACATATTTCATGCAAACCAGGCTTTCTAACCTAGTGAATTCTATTACAGAATAATGTTGGTTGCTAACAGACACTTTCCTCACCGTCTCGGGTTTGTTTGAATTCTGAACTGAACCCTGTTAACTCAACGTTAATCTGTGCCAATTAATCCTAAAATAAATTATGTATATCCTGGAGAGCAAGGAAGTAGTAAATCCTTAAAACATTCACTCCTTTTCCTTTTAGAATTCAGTTACTGCAGCGTAGCCTACACTTTGCACCAGCTACAACTGAAATGATTGCATGATTTGTGAGCTATTATCCATCAAACCAGAGGCAAGATTTGGAACAAATGCTGTCTGAACATTGAGCAGTCTGTTTGGTTTAGCTACATGAGCTAATCCTTCTGATAGCTTTGGGGGTGGTTGGTGGGCGGAACGTAGGCGAGAGCAGCATGCCGATTTGTCATATGGCACCAGCAGGCCCTGCTCTGTTCTGTTCTGGCTGGAGTTACATTACTGTAGCACTGCTCCAATGTGGTCTGACAGATCCAAAATACAGACTAGCACTGCAGGTCAGTTCAAATGCAAACCAAGATGGACATAATAAATCAAAACTATTTTCTGCTTTCTGTGGCTTAAAAAATGTTTAAGTTAGAAACTTTCATCAGAATCATCCTAATATTGCCTTGTGTGTTGCTGCAGCAAGCCAGTCTGGAAGACATATTCTCATATATTCATGTTCTCTAATGATCAAATAACGAAAATTCCAGACAAAGTTAGCAGTAACTCTACAAGATCATGTGAGTGGATCAAGGCCAGACATGAGGGAAGTGGAACAATACAGTTTCCCTGTCTAAAGAGGTCAAACTTAGACAGTACACTCAGATCCATCACCCCAACGAGACGTCCAGATGTTTATTTTGATCCAAACTGAGTCAGTGCATTCCAGGAGTGTTCCAGGATTACCAGGATTAAAACCTACTCCTCCCCAGCAGCAGCAGCTTAGTCCTCCTATCCTCCCAGCAGCAGGTGCAGGCTCTAGGATTTTCGCTATCCACAGCAGATGGAGCAGAGTCTTAATCACGTATCTCATAATCACAAGGCTATCGCAGATGAACTGATGATCATAAAATAACACCAAACCCCATCCAGGCATCTATTTTCACCAAGACAACAGTCACAGCGAATCTCCTCCTCCTCTACACCTCCTTCTCCTCACTAACCTCCTGTTCCTCTGACTGACTACTGACCGCATCAACAAACCCTGTACCATCTATTTGTCATAGGTTATGAAGTGGGAATAATGGTATGAGGTCTTAGTGGTATGAGGTCTTAATGGTATGAGGTCTTAATGGTATGAGGTCTTAATGGTATGAGGTCTTAATGGTATGAGGTCTTAATGGTATGAGGTCTACTTGGCGCTGTACTTTCAGATTAGTGTGCACACTTTTGAAGCAGCCAGACACTGACCAGTCAGTGGTGACTGGCTGCCCTACATGGAACAGTATGCCATTGATACAGACAGACACAGCAAAGTGCTCAGTCATAGGTTTCCCACCCTGGGGAGGCTGTGAGTTTTAGCCACGCACCACCCAAAGAAACAAGACATTAACAAAAAGGAATGGCTGCACTTAACAGCCTTTGAAAGGCAGGGCTCTGGAACAAAGGAGGCGGCAGGTCTTTAGCACACATCACACATCACCCATGACAGAGCTGGAGAATGGAGGGCGAGACCCGTGTGAGCTCCTCACACCCCTCTTTCTGACACACTGCCTCCCACTCTCCTTCAATCACATAGAAGATGAGATAGTGCACTTCTCTAATGGGCCATGTTTTCAAAAGGGTTTAGAGAAGAGGCAATTGAACAGACTCAGAGCTCCTTATATTGAATCCTACAAAGAACACTCTGGACTGGATGCATTATCCACTGAAATATATGCTTAGGGACTAGGCTATGGTTTAGGTTGAACTGGAGGCAGGGGTTGGAGATGCTGGGTCTGAGTCTGGGTCTGGCTTGGCTGGTCCATATAGGGGAGGTGCTGGTCAGTGAGGAAGTGTGTGTTGGGTCAGTGGTGGTCAGATAGGGGTGACCGAGGGCCGGGCCAGGGGCAGGAGGGATGAACCATGTGTGATCTGGTTCCTGAGCTGGCAGTGAGCTCATTTTAATCACCCAGCCCAGCTGATCCAGGCATAATACATGCCCACGTACAGGCACGTACTCTACACACACTCATTTACAGTATACCCCCTCACATACACATGAATACACATACAGACACACACAGGCACACTGTATTTTACCCCTGCCTACATGTACATATTACCTCAATTACCTCAACTACCTCGTACCCCTACACTTTGGGGTACTGGTACTCGTTGTATATAGCCTCATTATTCTATTGTGTCAATATTTTAATATTTTTCAGCTTATTTGGTTTATGTTTTTACTCTGCATTGTTAAATACAAATTAAATTTAAAAAAGAATTACACACAGCAATACATAAGCACCCAGATGTAGGCCTTCACACATATATAAAACACACACCGTTCCTCTCCAGAGTAGACTACTCAGTTTATTGGTTTGGTCCCAGGTTTGAGGCTAATTTGATGGAGTGAAGAGAACAATGGGAGGAGAATAGCCATAAACTGGCCTCACATGAACAGGTTTAATATCCATTCCATTAAGGAAGGACTATATGGGTCTCCAGAGTCTGGTCTTCTCTACACTCATACACAATATTTATGTTATTGCTCTTACTTCTTAAGCTTATACTAATAAATATTGGTCAATTAAAAAAATATATATATACAGTTGAAGTCGAAAGTGTACATACACTTGAGCCAAATACATTTAAACTCAGTTTTTCACAATTCCTGACGTTTAATCCTAGTAAAAATACCCCGTCTTAGGTCAGTTAGGATCACCACTTTATTTTAAGAATGTGAAATGCCAGAATAATAGTAGAGAGAATGATTTATTTCAGCTTTTATTTCTTTCATCACATTCCCAGTGGGTCAGAAGTTTACATACACTCAATTAGTATTTGGTAGCATTGCCTTTAAATTGTTTAACTTGGGTCAAATGTTTTGGGTAGCCTTCCACAAGCTTCCCACAATAAGTTGGGTGAAGTTTGGCCCATCCCTCCTGACAGAACTGGTGTAACTAAGTCAGGTTAGTAGGCCTCATTGCTCCCACACGCTTTTTCAGTTCTGCCCACAAATGTTCTATAGGATTGAGGTCAGGTCTTTGTGATGGCCACTCCAATACCTTGACTTTGCTGTCCTTAAGCCATTTTGCCATAACTTTGTAAGTATGCTTGGGGTCATTGTCCATTTGGAAGACCCATTTGCTACCAAGCTTTAACTTCCTGACTGATGTCTTGAGACGTTGCTTCATAATATCCATAATTTTCCTTCCTCATGATGCCATCTATTTTGTGAAGTGCAAAGCACCCCCACAACATGATGCTGCCACCCCCTTGCTTCACGGTTGGGATGGTGTTCTTCGGCTTGGAAGCCTCCCCCTTTTTCCTCCAAACATAACGATGGTCATTATGGCCAAACAGTTCTGTTTTCGTTTCATCAGACCAGAGGACATTTCTCCAAAAAGTACGACCTTTGTCCCCATGTGCATTTGCATACCATAGTGGCGGTTTTGGAGCAGTGGCTTCTTTCTTGCTGAGCGGCCTGTCAGGTTATGTCGATATAGGACTTGTTTTACTGTGGATATAGATACTTTTGTACCTGTTTCCTGCAGCATCTTCACACGGTCTTTTGCTGTTGTTCTGGGATTGAAATTGCTACCAAGGATGAACCAGACTGTGGAGGTCTACAATTTCTTTTTTGAGGTCTTGGCTGATTTCTTTTGATTTTCCCATGATGTTGAACAAAGAGGCATTGAGTTTGAAGGTAGGCCTTGAAATACATCCACAGGTACACCTCCAACTGACTCAAATTATGTCAATTAGCCTATCAGAAGCTTCTAAAGCTATGACATTTTCTGGAATGTTCCAAGCTGTTTAAAGAAACAGTCAACTTAGTGTATGTAAACGTCTGACCCACTGGAATTGTGATATAGTGAATTATAAGTGAAATAATCTGTCTGTAAACAAATTACTTGTGTCATGCACAAAGTAGATGTCCTAACCGACTTGCAAAAAACTATAGTTTGTTAACATTAAATCTGTGGAGTGGTTGAAAAATTTGTTTTAATGACTTTTATGTACTTTCCCTAAATAGAAGAACAGGCGGAATTCATATTTCAGAAAAGCAATCAATATAATTTTTTTGTACCTTTGATATTTGGTTATTTATTTTGAATTATGGAGTTTCATAAGATAATTTGTTTGCATTGTATGCTGGTGTTTTTGTATTTGCATGGTTGTTAGGCTAGTTGGGAATAATATTTGTTATTTGTATTTATTTATTTGCTGTGTCTCTCTGTCCTTTATCAGAGAGCCATCTGGCCAGTGGACGGGACACAGGGACATCTGAAACCTTGGAAACCTTAAAAAGAGTGTGGGTGAGTGGGGTCAGTCTCTGTGGATAGAGGTCAGGTGTCACAGCTGAGCCCGCATCTCCTCAATGAGAGTCTACAGCGTGTTTGCTTCCAATCTGCCCCCATCTGTATGTTAGGCAATGGCTAAATGACCAAATGCAGGATTCGATTTAAAACAGACACAATGGACTGGGGCAAATGCCAGATGGACTGGTCAATTTTTTGCCCAGTGGGCCTGTCTATCTAGGGTTTTTGGCACAGAATGATCATTATCAGGCTAATAATGTCAACCTCAAGGAAAGAATGGGCCGGTGTGGGCGCCTCAAAGGGGGAAAGAAATGGGCCTGTGTGTTACAAATGCCAGGGCCGATTTCTGGTCCCAGTCCGCCCCAGACCTCTGGTGTAATCCCCCTCTGTTCCCGGTCTGCTTTGTACCTGAACAATAATATTCAACTATAATGCTGTCTCTAGCTACAGTTGAAGTCGGACGTTTACATACACTTAGGTTGAAGTCATTAAAACATTTTTCAACCACTCCACAGATTTCATGCTAACAAACTATAGTTTTGGCAAGTCGGTTAGGACATCTACTTTGTGCATGACACAAGTAATTCTTCCAACAATTGTATACAGACAGATTATTTCACTTATAATTCACTATATCTCATTTGAGTCATTGGAGGTGTACCTGTGGATGTATTTCAAGGCCTACCTTCAAACTCAGTGCCTCTTTGCTCGACATCATGGGAAAATCAAAAGAAATCAGTCAAGACCTCAGAAAAAAAGTCTGGTTTATCCTTTGGAGCAATTTCCAAACGCCTGAAAGTACCACGTTCATCTGTACAAACAATAGTACGCAAGTATAAACACCATGGGACCACGCAGCCGTCATACCGCTCAAGAAGGAGACGTGTTCTGTCTCTTAGAGATGAACGTACTTTGGTGCGAAAAGTGAAAATCAAACCCAGAACAACAGCAAAGGACCTTGTGAAGATGCTGGAGGAAACAGGTACAAAAGTATCTATATCCACAGTAAAAAAAAGGAAGAAGCCACTGCTCGCTCCAAAACCGCCATAAAAAAGCCAGACTACGGTTTGCAACTGCACATGGGGACAAAGATCGTAATTTTTGGAGAAATGTCCTCTGGTCTGATGAAACAAAAATAGAACTGTTTGGCCATAATGACCATCGTTATGTTTGGAAGAAAAAGGGGGAGGCTTCCAAGCCGAAGAACACCATCCCAACCGTGAAGCACGGGGGTGGCAGCATCATGTTGTGGGGCTGCTTTGATGCAGGAGGGACTGGTGCACTTCACAAAATAGATGGCATCATGAGGAAGGAAAATTATGTGGATATATTGAAGCAACATCTCAAGACATCAGTCAGGAAGTTAAAGCTTGGTCGCAAATGGGTCTTCCAAATGGACAATGACCCCAAGCATACTTCCAAAGTTGTGGCAAAATGGCTTAAGGACAACAAAGTCAAGGTATTGCAGTGGCCATCACAAAGACCTGACCTCAATCCTATAGCAAATTAGTGGGCAGAACTGAAAAAGCGTGTGCGAGCAAGGAGACCTACAAACCTGACTCAGTTACACCAGTTCTGTCAGGAGGAATGGGCCAAAATTCACCCAACTTATTGTGGGAAGCTTGTGGAAGACTACCCAAAACGTTTGACCCAAGTTAAACAATTTAAAGGCAATGCTACCAAATACTAATTGAGTGTATGTAAACTTCTGGCCCACTAGGAATGTGATTAAATAAATAAAAGCTGAAATAAATAATTATCTTTACTATTATTCTGACATTTCACATTCTTAAAATAAAGTGGTGATCCTAACTGACCTAAAACAGGGTATTTTTACTAGGATTAAATGTCAGGAATTGTGAAAAACTTTAAGTTTAAATGTATTTGGCTAAGGTGTACGTAAAAGTCCGACTTCAACTGTATGTAGAAACCCTGTTCTGTATGTAGAAGTGTTTATAATTGAATGACCTATTATCTCACTATACTTTCTCTTTTTAGAAGAAATAGAAAAAAGGTCATTTTTAACTGAGCCTAGTTTACAGAGATACGTGTACAGTAGTGTAACGGAAGGCCCAAACAGAAAGACAGACATGATCATGGATGAGGTCTGATTGATAAAACACCCTGACATTAGTGTGGGTCTGAGGCGGGTTGATAACATTGTTGTTGTTTTATGGTTAAGCGAGACAGGGCTGGCTGCTAGTGGTCCTATCAGTCCAGTCTCTTAGCAGCTTCCCCTGTCAGAGTGATGTATGGGAGCACTGGTGTGCAGCTCCCCAAGGACCAGGCCTGGCTGTCTGCTAACTGGGACACTACTGACTGTGAACTACAGCAGGCAGACACACACACACACACACACACACACACCATTTCCCCCACCCCACCCTCCACCCCCTGAAGCAGAGACCTCACAGTTTTGAAAATATGAAACACACTGACCATATATCATGTCATGATGACTACAGTTAGGACAACAGCAGTAAGCCACAGGTGGTGGAGATTTAGCCACAGACAGATATTTTTTTTTAGGCCCGAGCCACTGTTTAGTTTTTTATGTCCATTTCTTTTATAATAATGACACAGATTATTGAAATGTATTATTATATGTGCATTAACGGTGAGATTTTGAAAACTGTAGAGGGCACAATGTTACTGTGTCTCAAAAGAGAGACTTTGGAAGCCGTTTTACAAGCAACTTAGAAAGTAAGAATATACACCCCCGGTCAAAAGTTTGGAATATTACTCATTCAAGGGTTTTTCTTTATTTGCACTATTGTTTACATTGTAGAATAAAAGTGAAGACATCAAAACTATGAAATAACACATATGGAGTCTCCTCTGAACACTTGATGTTGAGATGTGTCTGTTACTTGAACTCTGTGAAGCTTTTGTTTGGGTTGCAATCTGAGGCTGGTAACTCTAATGAACTTATCCTCTGCAGCAGAGGTATTTCTGGGTCTTCCATTCCTGTGGCGGTCCTCATGAAGCTGGTTGAGAGAATGCCATTAGTGTGCAAAGCTGTTATCAAGGCAAAGGGTGGCTACTTTGAAGAATCTCAAATATAAAATATATTTTGATTTGTTTAACACTTTTTTGTTTACTACATGATTATGTCATAGTTTTGATGTCTTCACTTTTACTCTACAATGTAAAAAAGTTTGCAAATGAAGAAACTTTTGACCGGGGGTATATGTTATATGAATATAAAATGGAGGACAATGTATGCATGGAATCTGCAATGCAATGTACTTTGTTAGGATCTAATCCAGGATAATTTTGATCCGAGCCATAACAGCAAATATTAATATAGTGGATTTCTCTTTTCTACACGACAAAAGGTCATTACATCTCTTTGTAGCTAATCATTAATAATACATTGCAAACTGTCTCTGAGATACCTCGTCTGAACATCCACCATCACAATGGAACTGCATCAATATTCAATAGTGCTGAGTGGTTTCGGTTCGATTATTAAAAAATAATCAAGGTTTTTGATTTCGGTTTTGATTATTTGGGTTGAATGCTGTGACACAGAATAAAATAATTAATAAAAGTCCCATAATGGTAGTGACTGCCCATTACTACTCATTAACTATCACTTATTCACATTCCTTCAATACAATATTTCAGTTGTTATGTATATTACATTGGTTTAATGACTATTATTTCATTCCAGGTCATCATGTCATCTCTATAGAGCTGCTGACTATGCTGTCTGACAAAATCTAAATGTTTTAGTTCTTCAAAGTAAATAAGGCATACTTTTATGACTGCTGAATACCAACTATCAATCACTTAGATCATGTATTTTCAGGTAGAGATACCTTGCCAAGCCACAGCTGGTCTCTATATCCCCTCAAGATCATGCATTCTTGTCTCCTCTGTAGCAGGCGTAAAAGAAACACAGACCTGACAAGTAGATGTATAATGGATTATGGTCATTGTAGTTAATTACCACGTTTTATGCACTAAACTATGTAGAATAATGTCCTGTTGGAAACTACAACTCCCTACTACATTGCACAGTTCAGTCTGGATGTGATTTATCTCTAGAGAAACTGTGCAATTATGAGCATTGAGCTCAGAGAGAAAAAAAAATATTTAAAATATTTGACCTGACTTTAGTCAATTAGTTGTTTAAAAACAGAAAAATAACCAACATTTCGGTTAATCGCTCAGCACTAATATTCAACCAAGCATCTCTTGGTCGAGGTAGACATCCATTCATTTCTAATAGCACATACAAATTCCACTATTTCCTGTGTAGGAATGATAATAAAATGGTACAGAGGGATATTGAAGAGACATAGCCTGTCTCCTGTTCAGAGTGTAGTTGTTACACCATGGTGAAACATAGTGTCCAGTCATTAGCAAAGTCCCACTCAACAGCTGCTGTGAGCTGAGGGAAACAGCCACCATGTCTCCCAGTCCTTTGTCCACTCCGAACATCTGTGAGCCTCACGTGGAGCACAGCCATAGTCATTCACACGCATGCATGAACCCACACTGACACACACATCCTGATCTAACACACATCTTGATAACCCATAGCTCAAACTGTTATCCGCTAACCCACCTTGTGGACCAATAATGGATTACCCCGCCCCCGTCCCTGACACTAATAAAATCTGTCATATGCAGATGCCCTTTCCGTTACCCTAGGGGGTTCTGGACCAGTGACCCCCCCAGTGTGAATGTGTGTGTGTGTGTGGGTGTGTGCGTGCGTGCGTGCGAGAGCGACTAATAAGGGGCCATCATTTACAGGTTGGTCATCCCTACTCTACATTGTCAGTTGCAAATGTAACAGTGACGGAATGCCTGAATAGAGTAGGCTAAATGGCATGCAATAAGATATAATATTCAGATATCCTTAGTTGTTCTTAACACGCAACTGTGTAATAGGGCCATTATTTAAAGGACGAAAACACAACCATTAATGAATGAATAACAAAACATTAACCAATAGGTTAACACAAATTATACGGGTGGGTCTGAATCCTGAATGCTGATTGGTTGCTTGTCTGTCATTATCAATTAATTAAATGTAAATGTATGTCATCAAAGACGTTAAAAAGCCTTTTTAACACAAACTTAAAAAATAAACTTGAACAGACTTACACGGCATGATTTGTTTGAGAACTTGTTCACGAAGTCAAATTTGCCTTTCATTTCTTTGAGGTTCTGCTCCAGGACATCCTTCTCTTCTTTCCCTGTATAGTCCGGGTCCAGGAGAACATACACCCGCCAGTTAGCCGAATCGAACCCCCAGTGAACAGTCCGGTTCTCTAGTCTTTTGTGACTATGGACCACAAACTTGTGAGTGGCGTACATGAGTCTGCAGTCCATGCATTGGATACAGGCGGCATTGGGACTGGTATACAGTTCTGGAACAAATAACCCCTTACACCTACCAAAACACTCGTGGTATACTTTGAAGCTTTTTTCCGTCCTCTCCAACTCCAAGGAGCCAGACAGCTCCTTGTTGCAGTGAGGAGGGTAGTTACCACCGTAAATGAGGGCATTGCAAAGGCGCTCAGCATCCGTCTGGGTGATCAGTCCGCATGATGGGGCAGAGAAGGGCAGGATACCCACGACTTTGAGGATCTCCAGCTGGTCCGCGGTACACCGGGAGCAGTATATATGCAGGTCGTCGCACACCGAGTTGATCTGCTGAAGCGAGAAATCCCGCAGGACACTGTTGAGAATCTGCGGCAGACACAGTCGTTTCTCGCCGCCGACCACGAAACAAGAAATTGGCTCGCGCTCCAGGACAGTTTCGCACCTTTCGATGGAGCGGTCGGATGGAATGAACAACGGCCCCGACAGAACCTGGGGTGTCAGGGCAGGCATGGCCACCATCAGTTCAGCTGTTTTTCCATCTTTGTTGAAGATAATTTCCTGGTGCCACCGAGCGGAGAACGCCGCCGGTCCACCAAGGGAGCTCATGGAACTCAAATGAAACTGCTTCAGAGTTTGCTGAAGTCCTGGATGAGGCTGAAAGCTTGATGGAGCCTCCATGTTTTCGCCACTAGAGAAGTGAGTTCAAATTTACGCGACCTATTTTAATCAGTTGTCTTCAAAATCCACAAAAAAACTCAGTAAGTCCACTGCGGCGGATTTCCATGTCACTATAGACGGTTACCACCGGCCCGGGTCGTTATCTATTTAAAAATTAGGATAGGACACTATTGAGTTTAAACCCCCTTAACTCCCCCCAGTCCACAGATACGAAAGAGAAATCCGTCGGACCACTCAAAAAAAGAGCGTCAAAATGATCCAACGTTTCTCTTTTCCACAGCAGTCTAGTCCCTGGGTTTAATGTCTGTGTCTAGTCTGCACGATGTGATCCTCAAATATGCCTAGACTGCGCAGTCTGGCGTTCTCTCACTCGCTCGCTCCCACCTCTCTCACACTCTCTCTTTCCCCTCCCTCTTTCTCTCTCTCTCTGTTTGTTTGTGTCTGGTTCAGTCATTGAATCCCGGCCAGGAATGTGACTGACTCCCCGGGCTGGCTGTTCCCTGAACGAGTTGTCCCTCCCCCTCATACCATGGCAGCTGCAGCAGCAGCCACAAAAACCTAGTAGACTGGAGAGTAAGGGTGGAGTTTGACCTCAATGGGGAAAAATACATTCATCTTAATTGAAAGTATTAAAACTAGTTCCAAAGAGCCTTTATAATGCATGAATCCATGGCAGTGGATAAATTCTTAAATATATGTGTGATACTACCACAATATTGGTGTCTGTGGTATCTACACTGAGTATACGAAACATTCAGAACACCTGCTCTTTCCATGACATAGACTGACCAGGTGAATCCAGGTTTGAATCCACTTCAATCAGTGTAGGGATGAAGGGGAGGAGACAAGTTAAATAAGGATTTTTAAGCCTTGAGACAATTGAGACGGATTGTGTATAAGTGAAATTCAGAGGGTGAATGGGCAAGAAAAAATATTTGAGTGCAGATTAGTAATGGGGGTTAGTTGTAACAGTTTTATTTGTAAAGCAGTGTACATAACATGCTATTGTATCTTCAATGGTATTTAGACACATTCACATAATGATATAACATTTAACTTCTTTACATCAAGTAACTAAGATAATTACTTAGACAATTTTAAAAAGTCAAATTCATACTTTTGAACGCTAATATTAAGTACAACATACATTTTGGCTACTCCATTTTTTTTGTTAATATGGCATGCCTAAAATATCAAATGAAAATATGTTTAGTGTAATTTCATCCAAATATCAGTTTCATATCACAAAATATTTAAAATACCCAAATTGTTTACCATTGAAGACTGTTACATTTAACCCAGTGTAGCCTGTTACATTTAACTAACCCCGGCTACAGGGTTAATTGGAACATTTCACCTCTGCCACTTTCCATTTGAATTGTAAACAGCTGGTATGTTCTAGAAATGTAGTTACAGTGTGTAATGGTGGCTGAGACATGTACACTATATAAACAAAAGTATGTGGACATCCCTTCAAATGACTGTATTCGTCTATTTCAGCCACACCCGTTGCTGACAGGTGTATAAAATCGAGCACACAGCCATGCAATCTCCATAGACAAACATTGGCAGTAGAATGTCCTTACTGAAGAGCTCAGTGACTTTCAACGTGGCACTGTCATAGGATACCACCTTTCCAACAAGTCAGGTTGTCAAATTTGTCAAAATAAGTGCTGTTATTTTGAAGTGGAAACGGCTAGAAGCAACAACGGCTCAGCCTCGAAGTGGTAGGCCACACAAGCTCACAGAATGGAACCGCCGGGTGCTGAAGTGCGTAGCGCGTAACAATCATCTGTCCTCGGTTGACACACTCTACTGAGTTCCAAACTGCCTCTGGAAGCAACGTCAGCACAATAACTGTTAGTCAGGAGCTTCATGAAATGGGTTTCCATAACCGAGCAGCCGCACACAAGCCTTAGATCACCATGCGCCTTAGAATGCCAAGTGTCGGCTGGAGTGGTGTAAAGCTTGCCGCCATTGGATTCTGGAGCAGTGGAAACGCGTTCTCTGGAGTGATGAATCACGCTTCACCATCTGGCAGTCTGACGGACTAATCTGCGTTGGCGGATGCCAGGAGAACGCTACCTGCCCAATTGCATAGTGCCAACTGTAACGTTTGGTGGAGTAGGAATAATGGTCTGGGGCTGTTGTTTATGGTTCAGGCTAGGCCCTTTAGTTCCAGTGAAGGACATTTTTAATGCTACAGCATACAATGACTATCTAGATGTTACTGTGCTTCCAACTTTGTGGCATCAGTTTGGGGAAGGCACTTTCCTTTTTCAGCATGACAATGCCCCCGTGCACAAAGCGAGGTCCATACATAACTGGTTTGTCAAGATTGGTGTGGAAAAACTTGACTGGCCTGCACAGATCCCTGACCTCAACCCCATCGAACACCTTTGGAATGAATTGGAACGCCGACTGCAAGCCAGGCCTAATCGCCCAACATCAGTGCCTGATCTCACTAATGCTCACTAATGGAATTAAGTCCCCACAGCAATATTCCAACACCTGGAAATGTAGGAACATTGCCTTTACATTTCAACCACGCTGTAACACTGACATACCTCGATACGGATTGAATAGAGTCCAAAAATAGTATTTTCATAAATAAGCAAAAGGCAAAAAGTGTTAAATTTAGCCCCGGTCTCCCCTACCCCAAAATGACCTTACAACAATGTGTTTTCCCCGCAGTGCTAAACATAAATAAGTATATTTAGTTATCAAACCCTAATCTCCAAATGAATACCTCACAAAATATTACTATTATTATTTATTTTTTAAGTCACATTACACTAAATTATTTCAATTATAGCCTTTAACACTTTAAAATTACTTTCATGAATATGCCATTATGAACACTTAGAAATGTTTATAAATGTTTATAAATGCTTTATAAATGATTATACAATTCATCATAAGCATTGAAAATGTAATTATCAGCTAATGCATCTCCTTTGCAAAACAAAGGAGATGGTGGTGGACTTCAGGAGAACCAAGGCACAACTGACTGCAGTCCCTATACAGGGGATGGATGTGGAAATGGTCGCGTCATACAAGTTCCTGGGAGTCCATATGGACAACAGGCTGGAATGGGCTGGTAACACCGGGGCCCTGTACAAAAAGGGCCAGAGCAGACTCTACTTTCTGAGGAGGCTCAGGTCCTTCAACGTGTGCAGTAAACTACTGCATACCTTCTACCAGTCTGTGGTGCCAGTGCCATCTTTTTTGCAGTGGTGTGCTGGGGAGCAAACATCAAAGCCGGTGATGCTTCTCGGGTAAATAAGCTGATCAGGAAGGCTAGCTCTGTCCTGGGGATGAGCCTTGACACTCTAGAGGAGGTGGCGGAGAGACGGATCCTGGCCAAACTGCTGGCCATCATGGACAATGTCACCCACCCTCTGCACGCTATGGTTATGACGCAGAGGAGCACTTTCAGTCACAGACTGATCCCACCACGGGTGTGCCAGAGAGCGCTACAGGAGGTCCTTCCTGCCAGCGGCTATTAGACTATTTAATGCCTCACCGGGGTGCCGTGCCGTCGGCAACATAGATCTGAAACTGTTGGGGTGCTAGGACCTAGTTTAACAATAATGCATCCATCCGTGAGTAACTCTGGTCCGTCAGCACTCATTCACTCAGGACCTATTTATTCATGCAGGTCTGTATAATCATACTCAGTGTACAGTTGTTATATCATATCACGTGCAATATTGCTAGTAATTCTTGGACCTAACCTGCGTAGGCATTCACTCAGGAATGCATATTAGTATCCTGTCAGTTGCACCTTTTCTCATTGCTTTTAGTATATTGAATGTGCAATACGTGCAGTTGTCTGTAATTAAACCCTGCGCACTAAGGACTGTATTTTAAGGGAATTACTATTATTACCCCAAATTATATCATACACACATTTAGCTATTAAAGTATCTCTTCCTGTCATTTAACTGTACAGTTTGTGAAACCATGCAAGTATTCACTTATCTGTAAATATAACTGTATACTTGCCTGTACAGCTAATTTAACCATGCAAAATTTTCACTTACCTGTTCATTTATCCAGTCTGTCTATTAAGTAAACTATTATTATTACCCTCGCTCATATCATACGCATTTTTAGCTACTGAAGTATTTCTCTGTATAGTATAGTTAACCATCCAACATCCACGAATGTATAGTGTACATATTCAGCCAACCACCCATACTACGCAATATCTTTTTATAGCTTTTTTTTGCACTCCAGATATCTTGTATTTCTATACTTTTTCATACTGCCGCTCTATGTATCATGTACCGTGTATCTGTCTTTTGTGTACTTTCGTTGTGGCATTTTGCACCTGCCCTGTGTTTTGTTGTAGCTGCTTGACAATGAAATTTCCCCCCCGGGGGAGAAATAAAGTACCTATCTATCTATCTGTCCTATAAATAAGTATTTCATTATTTGTAAACATGTAGGCTTATTAACATTTATAACTTGCCTAGTTTATTAATGATTATTTGTCAAAGTTATAATAAAGTGTTACCCAAACATTTCTATGGTCAGCTGCCAAGAGTCTGTAACAGTCTGCCATTTAATAGGCACAATTCTGTAATAGTCTGCCATTTAATAGGCAAAATTCTGTAATAGTCTGCCATTTAATAGGCAAAACGACATAATAGAATAAGTCGAATAGTCAATGAATAATTTGCAGATATAGCCATGAAAATAGGCCATCATGGTGCTTTTGGAAAAACGTGTACTAAAAGCAAGTGTATAGTAAAGGTTTATGTAGCAGTCTTACTTTCTACTAAAGCTGAGGTTAATGTGAATCCCTGAAATCAATAGGAAGCTATGATTAGCGTCCTATGCTGAAATCTTTGGTGCAGAAAATATATATTTCTGGTTATTTCCTTAACACGTCAGATAAGATGTGTTACCAGGTGTCTATTCATTACGCCAATTCTGTTTCAAAACGTTTTGCAACAGAAACCTTATATTCCAAATGGAAAACATTTTGCAACCAAAACTAGCGTTTCTATGGACAAATTCCGGTAGGTCCCTCCTCGTTACGTTGTTTGCTTAAGTTTAGTTCTTGAATGGTAAACAGTTTCCGTTGGAAGACAATGAATACACCCTAGGATCACGTTCATTAGGCAAATGTTGAATGTTACAGATATGCAACGAATAGAGCCAACGTTATTCCTTATTTTACATGTCAGAGGCATGTTTGTTCCTCATACCATATTACTATCGGAATGTTCCAAAACGTTGCGTCCTACTGAACGCATCCCAGTTTGATAACATTTTGTTGCCTTTTTCTTAGTTGATAGTTTTTTTTAAAGGATACTAGAAACGCCTAAAATATCTACAGTTGAAGTCGGAAGTTTACATACACCTTTGCCAAATACATTTAAAAACTCAGTTTTTCACAATTCCTTAAATGTAATCCTAGTAAAAACTCCCCGTCTTAGGTCAGTTAGGATCACCACTTTATTTTAAGAATGTGAAATGTCAGAATAATAGTAGAGAATTATTTATTTCAACTTTTATTTCTTTCATCACATTCCCAGTGGGTCAGAAGTTTACATACACTCAATTAGTATTTGGTAGCATTGCCTTTAAATTGTTTAACTTGGGTCAAACGTTTCGGGTAGTCTTCCACAAGCTTCCCACAATAAGATGGGTGAATTTTGGCCCATTCCTCCTGACAGAACTGGTGTAACCGAGTCAGGTTTGCAGGCCTCTTTGCTCGAACACGCTTTTTCAGTTCTGCCCACAAATGTGCTATAGGGTTTTGTACCACTAGATGGTGCTAAAATATCAGTTAATAAGAGCTGGAAAAATAGGAAGCCATAGGAATTTTATGGCAATATAAAAAATTACAATCTTATTATATAACTGTAGGCCAAAGAACATCCTGGGCAACATTTTGTTTGTTTACACATGTAACATGAATTCATATGAGATGGTCAAGCTTGAAATATTTAATGTTCAGTGAGAGATTGTGTTCCATCTTTGATCCATACATGACAACACAATTTAGAAATTCTAATGTATTTCTCATAAATGTTTGATATTTAACCTTTTTAAAACAGAAAGACAATTACCCCTTTCATTACGTATTATTTCAATTTGTGTCAATACAGAAACAAGCACATACATGCAAACCAATTCTACAGACGAAAGGTCATTCATACAGTGCTATCAATTTAGTTTGGTTAACTACACTAGGTACATACAGTACACCACCCCTCATGAGAACAATAGTTCAATATTTTCTCCTACAGTGTCAGATGACAAAAAATCTTGAATAAATATAACTGCTGTTAAATTCTAAGAACACTATGCTTCTCCAATGATCCTCCCAAACATGGCTCAATTCAGGTGAAATGGGTCAGCACTGGAAAGTTACATTCAGTCAAGGTCCACATAAGTAAAGAATCCTTGAAGCAATCTTACCAGAACATACTCTAACGCTGTAAAAATGTGCATAGTTAATTGATTTGGATTTGAGGATATTCTAATTGCTATTCCGTTGAAGTTAAAGTTGATGAGACAACTCTTATACCCGTTCATTGTTGTTGCAGTTATAGAAAGTGGCCCTGTTCATGATTCACATTCAATACTCTCTAAATACCAAACGTCAACACAGAGGATAATCAACATAAAGGTATTCTAAGGAGTCCTTGGCTTCAGCATGTACTCTACATAGTAGTACTATAAAACACATTCTAAAAACTTTGTATAAACTGACATGAAACTACAATTTTCACAGGGTATTTGTTTACAGTAGTCCATGAGCAACCACAGTGTGGGACAAACTGATGACATGTATTGTTTCCTAATAGGCCCATCTGCTGATACAATACAATAACAATAACCAAGGCACTGTTATGATACCATTCTATGCATTCCATCTGAAAGGTTAAGGGAATTTTCTGGATGTCAAGAGGTATTTGTGCACAATATAAGAATAATAGCCAATTATCTTAAAAACACAGCCACAGTGTTCTAAACAGACAGCATTGTGCACATATAGAAAAACAAGCCCTGCAATAAATAGGCTATTCAGAAGATTTCAATAAACGAGTCAAGATGCAGCAGAGAAACACCTTGATTCAAAGCAACAATGCGAGCGTCTCGGTTCGTCTCAGTGTAAAGGAAGAAGACTCTCAGCCAGGCCTCTTGACTCAGGGCCCGTATCCACAAAGCATCTCAGAGTAGGAATTGCTGATCTAGGACCAGTTTTGCCTTTCAGTTCATATTGAATAAGATTGTATGGAGAGATCCTAGATCAGCACTCCTACTCTGAGATGGTATGTGTGAGTTCAGGGCCCACATCCACAAAGCATCTGTTATAATGGTTCTGCTCTCCAGAAATTGTATTATTATTAGTCCATCTGATCTAGCAATAGAAGAAAATGCTTGTAGTCCTCCCAGGCCCGGGGGCACTGTCAGAACTCAGGCATCTTATCATCATACTGTGGTGGTGGCGTGATGGGTTCAATGGTCACCTTCACATCAGTAGGGTTGCGGACTTTAAAACGGAAGTCCTTCAAATGGAGTTTCTCTGACTTGATTCTGCGTACCCTGAGCGGCCGTAGTAGTCGGCTGGCCCGACTGCTGCTGCGGGTGGAGGGGTTGGCTGAAGTGGCGGGGGTGCGCTGCGGCTCCAGGGCCGGAGAAGTGGGAGGAACCTCCTCTGAAGTGACTGCTCTTGGTCCCTTCCCCTCGTTTTCCACAGCACCGATGAGGTCTTCGTATGAAGGCAGCTGGGCGGTGCTGTGGCGTAAGTTGCTCTGGCGTATGGGGTACTGGCCACTGGTGACCACCTCCTCATAGCTTGGCACGTCGTAGGCTGGTGCTGCACTGCAAAACAATATACAGGGACGGCGGTTTAAAAATTTTACATTTTAGTTTTTTTTAAAGGATACTAGAAACGCCTAAAATATCTACAGTTGAAGTCGGAAGTTTACATTCACCTTTGCCAAATACATTTAAACTCAGTTTTTCACAATTCCTTACATTTAATTGTAGTAAAAACTCCCCGTCTTAGGTCAGTTAGGAACACCACTTTATTTTAAGAATGTGAAATGTCAGAATAATAGTAGAGAATTATTTATTTCAACTTTTATTTCTTTCATCACATTACCAGTGGGTCAGAAGTTTACATACACTCAATTAGTATTTGGTGGCATTGCCTTTAAATGGTTTAACTTGGGTGAAACGTTTTGGGTAGTCTTCCACAAGCTTCCCACAATTAGTTGGGTGAATTTTGGACCATCCCTCCTGACAGAACTGGTGTAACTAAGTCAGGTTAGTAGGCCTCCTTGCTCGCACACGCTTTTTCAGTTCTGCCCACAAATTTGCTATAGGATTGAGGTCAGGGCTTTGTGATGGCCACTCCAATACCTTGACTTTGTTGTCCTTAAGCCATTTTGCTACAACTTTGGAAGTATGCTTGGGGTCATTGTCCATTTGGAAGACCCATTTGCGACCAAGCTTTAACTTCCTGACTGATGTCTTGAGATGTTGCTTCAATATATCCACATAATTTTCCTTCCTCATGCCATCTATTTTGTGAAGTCCCTCCTGCAGCAAAGCAGCCCCACAACATGATGCTGCCACCCCCGTGCTTCACGGTTGGGATGGTGTTCTTCGGCTTGCAAGCTTCCCCCTTTTTCCTCCAAACATAACGATGGTCATTATGGCCAAACAGTTCTATTTTTGTTTCATCAGACCAGAGGACATTTCTCCAAAAAGTACAATCTTTGTCCCCATGTGCAGTTGCAAACCGTAGCCTGGCTTTTTTATGGCGGTTTTGGAGCAGTGGCTTCTTCCTTGCTGTCGATATAGGACTTGTTTTACTGTTGATATAGATACGTTTGTACCTGTTTCCTCCAGCATCATCACAAGGTCCTTTGCTGTTGTTCAGGGATTGATTTGCACTTTTCACACCAAAGTACATTCTTCTCTAGGAAACAGAACGCGTCTCCTTCCTGAGCGGTATGACGGCTGCGTGGTCCCATGGTGTTTATACTTGCATACTATTGTTTGTACAGATGAACGTGGTACCTTCAGGAATTTGGAAATTGCTCCCAAGTATGAACCAGACTTGTGGAGGTCTACAATTTCTTTTCTGAGGTCTTGGCTAATTTCTTTTGATTTTCCCATGATGTCGAGCAAAGAGGCACTGAGTTTGAAGGTAGGTCTTGAAATATATCCACAAAAAAAAAAAAAAGCCATGACAATTTTCTGGAATTTTCCAAGCTGTTCAAAGGCACAGTCAAGTTAGTGTATGTAAACTTCTGACCCACTGGTAATGCAGGAAGTTGTACACACAACTAGCCACACCGGCCAGTAGTGTTAAAAAGCTTTGAAGCGTTGCACAGCGTTCAATGTTGTGTTTTTATTCTCATGGATTACTACTGGTATATAACTGACATTTGGTGCTAGTTTTGAGTGTATAAAACATTAAAGGACACCTGCTCTTTCCATGACAGACTGACCAGGTGAATCCTGGTGGAAGCTATGATCCCTTATTGATCACTTGTTAAATCCACTACAAATTAGTGTAGATAAAGAGGAGGAGACCGGTTAAAGAATGTGCCATTTGGAGGGTGAGTGGGCAAGACAACTCAATATTAGGAAGGTGTTCTTAATGTTGTGTACACTCAGTTTTAGAACACCTACTCATTCAAGGGTTTTTCTTTTTTTTGTACTATTTTATACATTGTAGAATAATAATGAAGACATCAACACTATGAAATAACACACATGGAGTCATGTAGTAACCAAAAAAAGTGTTAAACAAATCAAAATATATTTTATATTTGAGATACTTAAAATAGCCACCCTTTCCTTTGATGACAGGAAAGAAATTCCACAAATTAACTGTTAATTGAAATGCATTCCAGGTGACTACCTCATGAAGTTGGCTGAGAGAATGCCAAGAGTTTGCAAAGCTGTAATCAAGGCAAAGGGTGGCTATTTGAAGAATCTCAAATATATGTTGATTTGTTTAACACTTTGGTTACTACATGACTCCATGCGTGTTATTTCATAGTTTTGATGTCTTGTATAAAATAGTCAAAATAAAGAAAAACCCTTGAATGAGTAGGTGTTCTAAAACTTTTGACTGGTAGTGTAGATTAACTGATGCTTTAACAACTGTTAATCAAAAGGGAGGCATGTTCCATGCATCATCCTAGAAACTAAAGTCATACGGGTTAATAGTGAAAATGAAGCCTCTGAACCCCTTCTTGGATGATTAAAATCAGTCACTGTTACATTGATTATCTAATCCATTGAAGCCTTACGTCTCTGTCTCCCCAGCCACATGGTCCACAAATGGGACTCCTACAGCCTCGGTCTCTTGTCCTCTCTGGCACCCACTCCGCTTGTTCCTCACCCCCAGGTAGATGGACAGCAGCAGCATGGCCATCCCCGCCCCCAGCAGCACATAGGCTATTGATGAAGTCTTCGCTGTTTCCTTGCCCTTCGCTCCATCCCCAGCATGGTCCGCTGGCACAATGACACTGAAGTTGCCTGGAGCCTTGGTAGCATCTCCGGGCACCACAGTCCACACGATCATGACAATGCCAAGGGCTATGAGCCCCACCCCCAGGGCACACAGTGCATACGAGGAGCCTGACCGGCTGCCCCCATGGCCCGAGCTGTCTGGACCACCACTGGAACACATCCTCTCACCTGGACACACCAGAAGTCACAACACCAGACACAGCAGACTGGGGTGAGAGGACTCCAGGGAAGAACCGTGGACCTAATCTGCAATGTGGGAGAGAGGAAAGTTGTTCTCACATTAAAGGAGCAGGAACAAAGCAGCAAAATAAAAAACTGTCAAAAGGCTCAGACTAGCTGAAATCAGATGACGATGAAGAACCTCTTGGATTAGACACAACGTGGCTGGGAAGGGGGCCAAAGCCAGAGAAGTTACATTAGTTCTTCAAACATGATAGAGCCACTGGAATAGTGCCAATCAAAGAGAGCTGAATAAATTATGAATGAGCCATTGACCAAAAAGCACCAGGAAATAATGTTGATGATCTATACTATTGTAGTGAAGTTCAAGGAAATCTTCCTCAAGACTATAAAGTCCAAAATAAAAGGCTAGCCCTGTGGTTTGAAATCCATCAAAATGTATTGTTGGAGGTAGTGTGCATGGCAACTTAATTTATACCATGGTAATATATCACTGTACAGTCTTTAAATACTTAACTTTGTGAATGTGGTATTTCTAGTGACAATATATTACCCAAACAGCCCTCCATGATCATGCTAAACCAACACTACACATTGCTCAGGCTGTGTTCAGCTTGTATTACTATAGTATAACCAACATAATATTGTACACTCCTGGCACTTCCACTTGTTTCTTTTCTAGACCATTTCACAGTGCAAATGGTGGATATTCACAAAATGACTGTCTCATAATGATACCTCCATATCATGCTATCAGTCACTTAATGTGGATTCAAACACTGACAGTTCTTATTCTTTTTAGCTCCTAGTGCAGCAAAGGGCCCCTAAACAACAACACACAGAAATTACTCTGATGTATCTCTACTGGCCGACCATACCAAGAAAACAACTTGCCCTGGGAGTCTGCATGTAATACCACTTTGGCCTATGAGTGTAGCCTACAGCCCGTGAAGAGTGTGCATGACTTTCACATGAAGAATATTCCTTATATACAATGGTTTTGTGATAAGTGTATTCAATGTTATAATATATACCATTGAATGCATAACTGTCTAAAAATACATTATGTATGCCATTCACATGTACCTGTCAGCCAATATATTAAAATGGTTTGACTTGTTGGATCACTAGAAGAGATACTTGAGGAGGAAATAAAAGACTGGTTGTGAAAAGTGAATAGCTTTGCAGTACAGGTCTTAACATGAGCTGTAGACACACTATCCAACAAAACAAGTTGAAGGCATGCACTCACTGCACCTACAGCATGCACTGCACCTACAGTGCCTTCGGAAAGTATTCAGACTCCTGGACTTTTCCCACATTTTGTTATGTTACAGCCTTATTTTAAAATGGATTTTGAAAAAACAATCCTCAGCAATCTACACAAAATACCCCATAATGACAACGTGACATTTTTACACATAACCCTCCCACCCCCAGAAATACCTTATTTACATAAGTATTCAGAGCCTTTGCTATGAGACATCGAAATTGAGCTCAGGTGCATCCAGTTTTTATTGAGCATCCTTTACATGTTTCTACAACTTGATTAGAGTCCACCGCTGGTAAATTAAATTGATTGGACATAATTTGGTAAGGCACACACACAGCTGTCTATAAAAGGTCCCACAGTTGACAGTGCATGTCAGAGCAAAAACCAAGCCATGAGGTCGAAGAAATCTGAGACAGGATTGTATCAAGGCACAGATCTGGGGAAGCATGAACCAGACTTGTGGAGGTCTACACATTATTTTCTGTGGTCTTGGCTGATTTCTTTTGATTTTCCCCATGACGTCAAGCAAAGAGGCACTGAGTTTGAAGGTAGGCCTTGAAAAACATCCACAGGTACACCTGCAATTGACTCAAATTATGTCAATTAGCCTATCAGAAGCTTCTAAAGCCATGACATCATTTTCTGGAATTTTCCAACCTATTTAAAGGCACAGTCAACTGGAATTGTGATATGGTGAATTATAAGTTAAATAATGTGTCTGTAAACAATTGTTGGAAGAATTACTTGTGTCTTGCACAAAGTAGATGTCCTAACAGACTTGCCAAAACTATAGTTTGTTAACATGAAATCTATGGAGTGGTTGAAAAATGAGTTTTAATGACTTCAACCTAAGTGTTTGTAAACTTCAACTCATATATATATATATATATATATATATATATATATATACACACACACACACACACACACACACACACACAGTGGGGAGAACAAGTATTTGATAACCTGCAAAATCGGCAGTGTTTCCCACTTACAAAGCATGTAGAAGTCTAATTTTTATCATAGGTACTCTTCAACTGTGAGTGACGGAATCTAAAACAAAAATCCAGAAAATCACATTGTATGATTTGTAATTAATTAATTTGCATTTTATTGCATGACATAAGTATTTGATACATCAGAAAAGCAGAACTTAATATTTGGTACAGAAACCTTTGTTTGCAATTACAGAGATCATACGTTTCCTGTAGTTCTTAACCAGGTTTGCACACACTGCAGCAGGGATTTTGGCCCACTCCTCCATACAGATCCTTCAGGTTTCGGGGCTGTCGCTGGGCAATACGGACTTTCAGCTCCCTCCAAAGATTTTCTATTGGGTTCAGGTCTGGAGTCTGGCTAGGCCACTCCAGGACCTTGAGATGCTTCTTACGGAGACACTCCTTAGTTGCCCTGGCTGTGTGTTTTGGGTCGTTGTCTTGCTGGAAGACCCAGCCACGACCCATCTTCAATGCTCTTACTGAGGGAAGGAGGTTGTTGGCCAAGATCTCGCGATACATGGCCCCATCCATTCTCCCCTCAATACGGTGCAGTCGTCCTGTCCCCTTTGCAGAAAAGCATCCCCAAAGAATGATGTTTCCACCTCCATGCTTCACGGTTGGGATGGTGTTCTTGGGGTTGTACTCATCCTTCTTCTTCCTCCAAACACGGCGAGTGGAGTTTAGACCAAAAAGCTCTATTTTTGTCTCAGCAGACCACATGACCTTCTCCCATTCCTCCTCTGGATCATCCAGATGGTCATTGGCAAACTTCAGACCGGCCTGGACATGCGCTGGCTTGAGCAGGGGGACCTTGCGTGCGCTGCAGGATTTTAATCCATGACGGCGCAGTGTGTTACTAATGGTTTTCTTTGAGACTGTGGTCCCAGCTCTCTTCAGGTCATTGACCAGGTCCTGCCGTGTAGTTCTGGGCTGATCCCTCACCTTCATCATGATCATTGATGCCCCACGAGGTGAGATCTTGCATGGTGCCCCAGACCAAGGGAGATTGACCGTCATCTTGAACTTCTTCCATTTTCTAATAATTGCGCCAACAGTTGTTGCCTTCTCACCAAGCTGCTTGCCTATTGTCATGTAGCCCATCCCAGCCTTGTGCAGGTCTACAATTTTATCCCTGATGTCCTTACACAGCTGTTTGATTGAGTGTGTGGAGTCTGTTTGATTGAGTGTGTGGACAGGTGTCTTTTATACAGGTAACGAGTTCAAACAGGTGCAGTTAATACAGGTAGTGAGTGGAGAACAGGAGGGCTTCTTAAAGAAAAACTAACAGGTCTGTGAGAGCCGGAATTCAAAAATCATACAATGTGATTTTCTGGATTTTTGTTTTAGATTCCGTCTCTCACAGTTGAAGTGTACCTATGATAAACATTACAGACCTCAACTGTGAGAGACGGAATCTAAAACAAAAATCCAGAAAATCACATTGTATGATTTTTTAATAATTAATTTGCATTTTATTGCATGACATAAGTATTTGATCACCTACCAACCAGTAAGAATTCCGGCTCTCACAGACCTGTTAGTTTTTCTTTAAGAAGCCCTCCTGTTCTCCACTCATTACCTGTATTAACTGCACCTGTTTGAACTTGTTACCTGCACACCTGTCCACACACTCAATCAAACAGACTCCAACCTCTCCACAGTGGCCAAGACCAGAGAGCTGTGTAAGGACATCAGGGATAAAATTGTAGACCTGCACAAGGCTGGGATGGTCTACAGGACAATAGGCAAGCAGCTTGGTGAGAAGGCAACAACTGTTGGCGCAATTATTAGAAAATGGAAGAAGTTCAAGATGACGGTCAATCTCCCTCGGTCTGGGGCACCATGCAAGATCTCACCTCGTGGGGCATCAATGATCATGAGGAAGGTGAGGGATCAGCCCAGAACTACACGGCAGGACCTGGTCAATGACCTGAAGAGAGCTGGGACCACAGTCTCAAAGAAAACCATTAGTAACACACTACGCAGTCATGGATTAAAATCCTGCAGCGCACGCAAGGTCCCCCTGCTCAAGCCAGCGCATGTCCAGGCCCGTCTGAAGTTTGCCAATGACCATCTGGATGATCCAGAGGAGGAATGGGAGAAGGTCATGTGGTCTGATGAGACAAGAATAGAGCTTTTTGGTCTAAACTCCACTCGCCGTGTTTGGAGGAAGAAAAAGGATGAGTACAACCCCAAGAACACCATCCCAACCGTGAAGCATGGAGTTGGAAACATCATTCTTTGGGGATGCTTTTCTGCAAAGGGGACAGGACGACTGCACCGTATTGAGGGGAGGATGGATGGGGCCATGTATCGCGAGATCTTGGCCAACAACCTCCTTCCCTCAGTAAGAGCATTGAAGATGGGTCGTGGCTGGGTCTTCCAGCATGACAACGACCCGAAACACACAGCCAGGGCAACTAAGGAGTGGCTCCGTAAGAAGCATCTCAAGGTCCTGGAGTGGCCTAGCCAGTCTCCAGACCTGAACCCAATAGAAAATCTTTGGAGGGAGCTGAAAGTCCGTATTGCCCAGCGACAGCCCCGAAACCTGAATGATCTGGAGAAGGTATGTATGGAGGAGTGGGCTAAAATCCCTGCTGCAGTGTGTGCAAACCTGGTCAAGAACTACAGGAAAAGTATGATCTCTGTAATTGCAAACAAAGGTTTCTGTACCAAATATTAAGTTCTGCTTTTCTGATGTATCAAATACTTATGTCATGCAATAAAATGCAAATTAATTACTTAAAAATCATACAATGTGATTTTCTGGAATTTTGTTTTAGATTCCGTCACTCACAGTTGAAGAGTAACTATGATAACAATTAGACTTCTACATGCTTTGTAAGTGGGAAAACCTGCAAAATCAGCAGTGTATCAAATACTTGTTCTCCCCACTGTGTGTATGTATGTATGTATGCATGCATGCATGCATGCATGCATGCATGCATGCATGCATATATATACACACACACACACACACACACACACACACACACACACACACACATAAAGATTAGCTAAATAAACAACAGTTTTTGCTTTGTCATTATGGGCTATTGTGTGTAGACTGATAAGGGGGGAAAAAACAATTTAATCAATTTTAGAATAAATGTGTAGCGTAACAATGTGGAAAAAGTCAAGGGGTCTGAATACTTTCCGAAGGCACTGAATCAAATGACCATGTCAAATTATTGACATGAACGTTATGGTACAGTGACAATATCAGAAGTATGAATGTATGAAAAAGCCTCCTATAGCAACAGTTGTTAGGCCTTGTGCTTTCAAGGTGATAAGCAAACAGAACTCAAGTCAGGTGTTCTACAACAAATACAGACGTTGCAAAAAGTGCAGTCATAGTGCAAGATTCTGTACAACAGACTCAATGGCACTCTATTATACAAAGCCAGAGACCCCTGGTTCAAGGCACTTAAACAGTAAGTTGGCATGTCTCGCAAAGCAAATTACACAGTTTAACAGGTATAAAAGGTGCAGTGAAATGCTTATGTGCTAGCTCCCTCAACATTGCAGCACAATATCAATAATACATCAAGTCAAAATTAAAACAAATAAAGTAATTACAGGAAGGTAGTATGCTTAGTAATACAACTGATATGTACAGTACAATAGGGTATACATAATATTAAGAACGCCTGCTCTTTCCATGACAGACTGAACAGGTGTAAGCTATGATCCCTTATTGATGTCACTTGTTAAATCCACTTCAAATCAGTGTAGAAGACCTGTTAAAGAAGGATTTTAAAGCCTAGAGACAGATGATACATGACCTAAACCTCTGTTATGACCTCACAGAATGACTGAAAGAGGGAAATAGAAGAAATGGACAGGAAACACTGAGAAAACAAAACAATTATCAATTTGGTTGAGTCATTGTTTTTAGAAGCCAATTGAGATGGTTTGGGATGAGTTGGACCGCAGAGTGAAAACTGTTGGAAAAGCATTCCAGGTGCAGCTGGTTGAGAGAATGCCAAGAGTGTGTAAAGCTGTGAGCAAGGCAAAGGGTGGCTCCTTAAATATATTTTGATTTGTTTGGCACTTGTTTTGGTTACTACGATTCCATGTATTATTTCATAGTTTTGATGTCTTCACTATTATTCTACAATTTAGAAAAATAGTACAAATAAATAAAAACCCTTGAATGAGTAGGTGTGTCCAAACTTTTGACAGGTACTGCATATCCATAAAAAGGATGCCGATTCATGATTTCGACTGGCTGAGAAAAGTTGCCTACCTGTCCGTCTCTTACGGACACGTTCATTGCTATGGGACAGCTGGAGATCGAATTTGAATATTGAAACAATGTTGCAAATGTCCGAGAGACAGACAGCAAGGTTTATACAAATCTCAGCTGTTGAAAACAAAATGTTAGTCTAAAAGAAATGAGATAATGTCTATATGCATTTTATAGTGGCGATCAAGTTTATAAATTGCCTGGCTGGGCTGATGAGACAGTGGATTGAGCAGTCAGATGGAACAGAGTAAATAGGCATTTTAACATCATAGATTTAGCCGGTGGTAACTTGTGGAATAGACACCAGCTGGAATGCATTTTTAACCAATCAGCATTAGACCCACCTGTTGTATAACACCGAACCACAATGGAAATGGGGCCTTAGAGAGTGAACATGTCTTAGAGGCTACAGCTTGACAAAGATACTCACATCCCACACCTACATAGTTCAGTCATTAGAAAACAGCATATTCAGATCAATGTACACATAAAATACTTTACATGTTGTGAGGTAATTGTTGATATTTCCTATTGTGTAAATGGTTTGCATTTTTAAGTCATCTTGGCTTGCATCACATTCCTATGGGAATCCAGCCTCAAAGCTGATTCCAGAGGTGACACAGATGACACATGACCTAAACCTCTTATGACCTCACAGAATGACTGAAAGAGGGAAATAGAAGAAATGGACAGGAAACACTGAGCAAACAAAACAATTATCCATTTGGTTGAGTCATTGTTTTTAGAAGCCTTTGTTCTTTAACAAAAATAGGTATATAGCCTACAGTGCCTTCAGAAAGTATTCACACCCCTTGACTTTTTCCACATTTTGTTGTGTTACAGCCTGAATTTAAAATGTATTACATTTAGATTTTTTTTGTCACTGGCCTACACACAACACCCCATAATATCAAAGTGGAATCATAACATTTCACAATTTTTTTAATCAACTGAATAAAACACGGGAAGCTGAAATGTCTTGAATCAATAATTACTCAACCCCTTTGTTATTTTTTTCTTCCTTTAACGAGGCGAGTCAGACAGCCTACCTACAGAGTCAGCCATAGTAGTACAGTGCCCCTGGAGCAAATTAGGGTTAAGTGCCTTGCTCAAGGACACAGACAGGTTTTTCACCTTGTCGGATCAGGTATTCTAACCAGTGACCTTTTGGTTACTGGCCCAATGCTCCGCTAGACTACCTGCCGCCCATAAATAGCAAGTTATAGCAGGTTCAGGAGTAAAAATATGCCAAACAAGTCACATAATAAAGTTTTATAGACTCAATGTGTGCAATAAGTGTTTAACATAATTTTTTTGAATGACTACCTCATCTCTGTACCCCACACATATAATTATCAGTAAGGCCCTAAGTTGAGCAGTGAATTTCAAACACAGATTCAACCACAAAGACCAGGGAGAATTTCCAATGCCTCGCAAAGAAGGGCACCTATTGGTAGATGGGTAAAAAAAAAAGCAAGACATTGAATATACCTTCGAGCATGGTGAAGTTATTAATTACAATTTGGATGATTTATCAATACACCCATCCACTACAAAGATACAGGCTTCCTTCCTAACTCAGTTGCCGGAGAGGATGGAAACCGTTCAGGGATTTCACCATGAGGCCTATGGTAACTTAAAAACAGTAACAGAGTTGAATAGCTGTGATAGGAGAAAACTGAGGATGGATCAACAACATTGAAGTTACTCCACAATACTATGCTAATTGACAGAGTGAAAAGAAGGACACGTGTAAAGAATACAGATATTCCAAAATATGCATCCTGTTTGCAACAAGGCACTAAAGTCATACTGTAAAACATTTCTCTAAGCAATTCACTTTTTGTCCTGAATAGAAAGTGTTAAGTTTGGGGCAAATCAAATACATCACTGATTATCACTCTCCATATTTTCAAGCATAGCAGTGGCTGTATCATGTTATGGGTATGCTGGTAATCCATAAGGACCGGAGAGTTTTTCAGGATAATAAAAATAAATAGAATGGAGCTAAGCACAGGCAAAATCATAGAGGAAAACCTGGTTCAGTCTGCTTTCCACCAGACATTGGGAGATGAATTCACCTTGCAGCAGGACAATAACCTAAATCACAAGGCCAAATTTACACTGGAGTTGCTTACCAAGAAGTACTGAAAATGAAATACAGAAATCTCTCATTTACATAAGTATTCACACCCATGAGTCAACACACGTTAGTGTAACCTCTTCAAGCTCTATCAAATTGGTTGTTGATCATTGCTAGACAACTATTTTCAAGTCTTGCTGTAGAAGTCAAAACTGTAAGTAGGCCACACAGGAACATTCAATGTCTTCTTGGTAACCAACTCAGGTGTACACTGAGTATACAAAACATTAAGGACACCTGCTCTTTCCATAACGTAGACTGGCCAGGTGAAAGCTATGATCCCTTATTGATGTCACTTGCTAAATCCACTTCCATCAGTGTAGATGAAGGGGAGCAGACAAGTTAAAGAAGGATTTTTAAGCCTTGACATGATATTTAAGTGTCTTTGTATGGTGTAGCTGTCAGGCGCACCAGTTTGTCTCAAGAACTGCAATGCTGCTGGGTTTGACGGTCAACAGTTTACTGTGTGTATCAAGAATAGTCCAACACCCAAAGGACATCAAGCCAACTTGGCAACTGTGGGAAGCATTGGAGTCAACATGGTGCGGAACGCTTTCGACACCTTGTAGAGTCCAAGCCTAACGTTACTACTTTGTCCAAGGATCATGAATGTTCTGTTTAAAGGGTGACTTGGCTCTGGAAGACAAAACAGCCAAATACTCCATCTAAACATGAATTAATTCTCAATTGCGGTATAGTTATAGAAACATAAATCCCTCTACTTTCATATCACATCAAAATAATTTCACAAATGCAAAATACACACACTGTAGGCCTACATTCTTTTAAACAGTATTAACACAGTTCTAGCCGACAGTATTTTTCAGTGACGACACGTTTGTGGCGTCGGTCTTCCGTTTATACACGTGTTCTGAGATGAAGATAGCTAATTAGCACAGGTAGTCACCATCTTCCACCCGTTTTTCTTAAACAAGCACTGTAACATAGAAATATGGCATTGTGGGAACCCTAACACTATAAAAAAAAGGATAAATAAATATTACTTGCTGATATGAAAGATATGGTCCTTATGCTTCCAAAAACATACCGCAAACAAGTCGCGCCTCCTAACAAAACAGCCCCTTACAAAACACGCCTTCATCCAATGACTCTTACTTTACGTAAATGTAATGTAACTGAGACTCATGATCAAGGGCTAGCTTTTAAGGAGCATTTATACGATTTTACAGGCACTCGTTTCAGGCTACATATACCAATGAATTGTGTATTACAGTATGATTAATCAGACTACTACCATCCTAATGTATCAATTTTACTACAATTCTCCCCCCGAATCCCGATACAATGTATCGCTGCCATCCATTTGAGCGAAGTTGTTTGTAGTGGGAAGGAACTTAAAGGAGTAACTGAAATCATGTCAAACTGTGGCATTAGATCACCTTTAACTCTTGACATCTTGCCGTCAGAACTGCGATTGTGTTATCAGAGAACAGCCTAATACTTAACAGATTTGTAATAAAGTTAGTATGAACACTGCTCAAACTGTCAAGGTGATTTGTAATTTGAGACGGCCTTACCTTACCCTTTCCAGCCTTGAACGCCCAATGACTTCGCTCCCAATCGAATACCTGATGTATCGCAGGTGTCTTCAAGGTAATGATATTGCTACCCCAAAATGTAATCCTGCTATTGACACAATCTGAAATAGGTGTTAACGTGTATATTTCCCCCGATGGCAGTCTCTATAGAATTCAGAGAATATGTTAGACAGGAACTTACTCAAAATTCCACCCAGAGTGAAAACTTCCCGCCCCGGTTGTAAAGCGTTAACTCTTTGCTCCTTGGTCATAGAGCACGTAGACACAATTTTATAAAGCAACCTGGTCTCATAGGCGAGACGAAACATAGTAATCAGGGACTGGTATGGTTACATAAAACAGAACAAAACGAAAGTATGGTGGTTGGTCAGGGTGGATGGGTGAGTGTATAATATGAATGTCTAGCAACCCAAAGGTTCTGTGTTCAAATCTGATCACGGACAACTTTAGCATTTTAGCTAATTTACAACGTTTTAGCTACTATTTAACTACTTAGCATGTTAGCTAACCCTAACCCTTTCACTTAACTCCTAACCGGCTCATAATATTGGAGCGAATGGAATGGGATCAAACACACAGAGTCCATGTTTTCGATGTATTTGCTACCATTCAACCTATTCCTCTCCATTCATTACCACAAGCCTAGCTAACATTAGCTAACAACAAATTGGAATTTCGTAACATATAAGTTTGTAAATTTGTAACATATTGTATGGATTGCTATTCGTGACATTTCTTACGAAATGAATGATGGACATTCCGAAATCAATACATATCATATGAAATGTAACATAACATACTCATTGGAGTGTCCCGGATTTTAGTTTACTATGTTACGTCAATCCCTGAGTCCAGGTTGTATATAGTGCACGTTTATGCTTGACATTTCCCTTAAAACTCAAATAAACTTGGATTGACAATTCTATTCCCCCAAATAGGCCTGTCTGAGAAGTGCCTGAGCTGACTAAATTCAAACGAAAACAAAATTATAACTACTCAATTTTATTATGTGCTCATAATAATCAGCCATGGTGTATTGTACATGATTACTTAATAAACATCTATTTGAAAACATACACTATAAACTCTTTCTCATTTAATGGAAATTGCCCCTCTGTTATGTTGTCAGTAGTCTGACTATATATGGATGTGATATTCTTGTGTGAAAGTAGATTGTGACACCATAACAAAGACAACAGTATACCTTGTGTTTTCTGTAACACATAAACCATTGATATTCAAACCACATCTCACAACGACATTTAACTAGTTTGAACTAGTCTAATGTTCCCACTTTGTATCTCTATATGACTGTGTTCACTAGGGTGCTGGAGTTCTGTCGGTGACGCCCATAGCTGACAGACCTGTCTTCCTCTGGTTCTAATACTCCTCCAGATATTTGCATATACAGACAAGGCTGTGGAATGCAGTGGTGAAATATATTGCTGTACTGTTGTACGGTATACAGCAGAGGAGTCAAAACTAATTCCATGGAGGGCCTAGTGACTGCGGGTTTTTGTTTTTTCCTTTCAATTAAGACCTAGAAAACCAGGTGTGGGGAGTTATTTACTAATTAGTGACCTCAGTTCATCAATCAAGTGCAAGGGAAGAGCAAAAACCTCTGTGGAATGAGTTTGACACGTGGTATACTGCATACAGGTCATGCACTCTTGCTACAATCATTTGTGGTAAAGGTAATTGAGTTGATAATAAAACAAAGATTTCTCTTGACATTCTGTCCTGCGTAGACATTCTAAACCATGGTATTATATAACTGTTCCTTTGTTTGAGGTCCTTCATTATCTGTAATGCAAACTGTACAAACATTTACAATATTGTAATCTCTGTGACACAGAGAGACATACTGTAGCTAAATCTTAACTTTCTAATGAATTGATTAGTGATACTGTAATACACTATTTTCCCCATATTTACAGTGACACATGGAAATGAAGTGTTTTTATTGCTTTCAGTAAAGTTAAGTATATTTATGACAAACATATCAAAATGTAGTCTGTATTTTTATTCAATTTTGCATCTTCATCTTTAACTCTGCATTGTTGGAAACTGACCTGTAAGTCAGCATTTCACTGTTAGTCTACACCTGTTGTTTACAAAGCATGTGACAAATAACATTTGATTTGATTTTGATCTGTACCTCTTAGCCACATTTGAGCTATTTGAACATAAAGAAAGCTCCGCTATGGCATTTGGAATATTCCAGATTACACCCCTCACCCACACCTAATTCTCTTAACGGCTGTCTTAACCCAAGGCCAGTTAGTTATCTCTCACAATATAGAATGTAATGATGAACTAACACAGAACCCAGCGAATGGCGGGTTCCAAAGAATAGGTTCAAAGTTCCAAGTAGTGGACATCTGCAACTTTTGAGCCAGGAAACCCAGGCAGGCCAGGCCAACATCCCTCTCCTGCAAAGGGAGGCAGGCCAGGCAGTGAGACACAGGGCATGGACATCAAAGAACCAGGACATCAAGCGTACGTCCTCCCTCCTTGCGTCTTCCTCGCATGGCAACGTTTTCATCAACATCAGGAACAGACCACTTTCAGCCTCCATGGACTTGGGATGGTTTGATTTAATGCCCAGAAGTTACTGTCTCCTTTACACAGCCAATATGTTTTTGTTTGATATGCACATTATTAGCGTAATGTTCCTTGATATATGTTACAAGAGATGTCTTGATAAAGAAATGTTGTTATGACCATTCTTAGAAAGGAAACATGCCACCAGTGCTGCAATGTGGAATTTTGAATGCTACAAAATGTTCATAGTTTATTCAAATATAAGATATTAAGTCCACTGATCTATTGACATTTACCTTAGAGCAAGAAATAAAATGTCTCTAAAAGTTTAAAAGATTTTCAATTCCCCAAATTAAGAGGAAAACTTAAGACTGTCAACAAACAGCAATACTGCTGATTCTGAGTCCAACCACCAGTATCCACCTCAGGCTAAATGGAAACTGCATTGAAATCCTTGGTGGCTCTGCATAGTTTAGACATTGGTGATCTCAACACTGTTGTAGGTGTGCATGGGACTGCCCTTCGTCCTGGGCACAGCCTGCACCCGCGCCTCTCTGGGCAGAGATCCACAGCTGCCATAGTAACCAAGGCCCCGTCCAATGGCGGTCTTCGGGCTGAACCTTAGAGGACTCTGGGAAAATAAAAGGAAGAATGAGTCACAAAGCAAAACAGAGCTTATACCCAGTGGGAAAGTACAGCCTCAGTTTGAATATCCGCAATACAAGTTTGAATAACTGCCATCTTTATAACATGTACTATTATGAGTCTTCTTGAATAAAATAGTTATTAAAGTAGCTTCTTCCTACACTCTTAGAAAAAAGGGTTCTTTGGCTGTCCCCATAGGAGAACCCTTTAAAGAACCCTTTTTGGTTCCAAGTAGAACCATTGTGGGCTCCATGTAGAACCCTCTGTGGAAATGGTTCTACTTGGAACCAAAAAGGGTTCTACCTGGAACCAAAAAGGGTTCTCCAAAAGGTTCTACTATGGGGACAGCCAATTAACCCTTTTAGGTTCTAGATAGCACTGTTTGTTCTAAGAGTGTACCTTGCCCGCTCTTCGTCTCATAGACACACTCTCCTCATTATAGCGGCTAACAGCAGAAGGTGATTGTGGAGGGGTACCCGACGCTTCACAATCCTGCTCCACACTACTATGCCTGTAAGGAGCAGTACGAAGGAGTGGAAGATTTAATTGACCTCATTGCTGTAAACACTTCATCAACAAAACATTCCACTTTATTACAATTGCTAAAGAGCGTAAAACCATAAATGACAGAGGAAGACTAAACACCTGGCAGGGATGGCGAGAGCCTTCATCTCCTCATATAGGTGCCGATGGAGCATGTGTTTGTGGCTGGGGATTCCCAGGGCCCTGCCCATGGCATCTGCATCAAAGGAGGGGTCTAGAGCCAGCACAGCACCATGGACTCCCCTGCCATGGAGACTGTTAGCATACTCCTGGACAGTGGGACATAGGAACATAATGTTTAGTGAGACAGAGGAGATATTTCGATTTATTCAAGAACAACAATGGCCAACAAACAACTTTGTCTCAATTTTACAAATTTTCCCCTATCAGGATGTAAACAGAGTATACTGTACACAAGTCTATTGGCACACAACGGAGAAAGTCAGAACGGAATCCAGGTCTATTCTGATGTTTCTGTTCTAGAAGGACACACTTTTAGGTCTATGTCTCTGATCCACTTCATGACTCTGTGGCAGGTCCAAACCACAGGGTCCTGGTCCTGGTGCTCACACTGGGCCCGGCGAGCCTGCAGCACCTGCACACCAACAACACACACATACAGTACTGTTACTGTACAGTTACAATACAGTACTGTTACTGTACGGTTACAATACAGTACTGTTACTGTATGGTTACAATACAGTACTGTTACTGTATTGTTACAATACAATACTGTTACTGTTCAGTTACAGTACTGTTACTGTACGGTTACAATACAGTACTGTTACTATATGGTTACAATACAGTACTGTTACTGTATGGTTACAATACAGTATGGTTACAGTACAGTACTGTTACTGTACGTTACAATAAAGTACTATTACTATATAGTTACAATACAGTACTGTTACTGTATGGTTACGATACAGTACTGTTACTGTACGGTTACAATACAGTATTGTTACTATACAGTTACAATACAGTACTGTTACTGTACGTTACAATACGGTACTGTTACTGTATTGTTACAATACTGTTACTGTTCAGTTACAATACCATACTGTTACTGTACAGTTACAATACAGTACTGTTACTGTACAGTTACAATACTGTACTGTTACTGTATGGTTACAATACTGTACTGTTACAATAAAGTTGCAATACTGTACTGTTACTATACAGTTGAAATACTGTACTGTTACAATGAAGTTGCAATACTGTACTGTTACTATACAGTTGCAATACTGTACTGTTACTATGGGGTTCCAATACTGTACTGTTACTGTACGGTTATAATACTGTACTGTTACTATATGGTTACAATACAGTACTGTTACTATACGGGATTACTACAGTACTGTTACTATACATTTACAATACAGTACTTTTACTGTATTGTTACAATACTGTTATGATATGGTTACAATACTGTGTTACTATACGGTTACAATACTCTACTGTTACTATACAGTTACAATACTGTACTGTTACTATACGATTACAATACAATACTGTTACTATACGGTTACAATACTGTACTGTTACTATATGGTTACAATACAATACTGTTACTATACGGTTACAATACTGTACTGTTACAATGAAGTTGCAATACTGTACTGTTACTATACGGTTAAAATATTGTACTGTTACTATGAGGTTCCAATACTGTACAATTACTATACGGTTACAATACTGTACTGTTATTGTACGGTTACTACTGTAACCACACCAACACAAAAACACAGGGAGGAGAGGCTGAGAGGTCACTCTCAGTTCGGACCTCTTTGTTGAAGTTGATCAGTTGCAGGAGCTGGATGGCCAGGAGCAGGCTGGTTTGGTGGGACTGGGTGGTGATGTTCAGGAGTCTCTCTAGGTCTCGTCGGTTGAGGGAGTTGAGCACCCTTCCATCCACCAGTTGATTTTGGAAGGCTTGGGAATACTGCGGCAACCCGACGTCACTCAACCAAGATTTGGCAACCCAATGATGGTCCATTTCTGCAGCCTTTGATAGCCTAAAAGTTTAGACGGTCACACTTAGTAATGTGTGTGTGTGTGTGTTGTGTGCATGTATGTGTGTTCAGCTCACCCCTGGCCAACCTCTGCCTCCCTGTAGTCTTCAATGGCTAGGCGTAGCTTCCTGCGGTGCATGGGCTTACTGATACCCAATCCCAGCTCCAGGTCCTCGTCTGTCAGCCCCAGCAGCACCTGAAGCCAGGGGACACCCACCCAGAACACTCTTTTTATCAATATACATCTGCACTGAAAATCACTCTCACACTAAGGCACACACACGCATGCAAGCATGGACGAGGGAATACTACATTTAATGAGGAAGGAAAGCATGCTGAAATTCCTGTTTTCCTGTGAGGACGAGGGATTTTTTAAAATGATGTTACCATCATTACAGGCTTTGTAAAAACTAGTCCTGAAATCAGGCTTAAAGTGTATGCGTTCTTATTACATGTTGACGCGTAGATGCCGTACCTTGCCACTTTTGACGTTTTCCGAGCAAGCACGGATGTACATGGGCATTGCCATGACAACCTCCAGCCAGGCTTGTACTGCCCCTGCCTTCCACAGTGACATGGGCATGTTCCGAGTGAGCTCTGCCTGCTGGAGGCGGTCCAGCTGCTCCTCTCCGTCTGATAGGCTGTGTTGTTTTGTCGATAGGCTGGAGAGGCTGTCAGAGTCTATCAGGATTGGTCAGGGGAAGTAGGAGTACAGGACAGGGGAGGGGTTTCGGGTCAAAGGAATTGAGAGGCAAAAATGACTCATCCAACTGAAATTTAAAGGCATAGTGCAGTCAAAATGCAGTTTTTCCTGTGTTTTATATCATATTGTGCAACAGGTGATGAAACTAACACTGTAAAAGTGTGAACAATTTTGATCAGTGTGTTATTTTCTGAAGGTTGCTGGTTGAAAATACAATCTACACAGGACCTTCTTATCAGCAGGTTTGCATGGGAGGGAGTTTTCGGCTTTCCATGGTGACATCACCATGCAGTAAATTAGTTAATAGCCCAATAACAAAGAGTTCTAACCTCTCTGCCAATAACAGTTTGTTTTCAGTTTTCCCCTCTCCACACAGACCACTCACAGACAGACCCAGCAAAATGATTCCTTTTAAAAATAGTTTTTTGCTAAAAATATACTTTTGCCCATCTTAATGGAAATCTATTAAAGTAAGGTACTTAATTGTTACCCAGAAATTATTTTATATTTATATATACATCACTGTATCCCTAGGGTATTACTAACATCCCTCTGAAACATATTGACATGGCTACAATATTTACTGTCTACTGAAACCCAAATGATTCTTCATCAACCTGGAATTATGTTCCCCCTATTTCATGACAGAGGGTGTCATTCACAGACAGGACCAAGAAAGCGTAAAGCATTTTTGGGACTAGTATGAACAGTCAGACACTGCTCTATGTAGCCATTAGATGGCGCCAGAGTAATTCACCACATCAGAGTATTATGGAGGTCTCTCTATTATCTGACAGAGTACTGATTAGATTATATATTATGATGACATTACTGAATAACTCATCACACTACAATGGATATTACAAACTGAGAACAGGTGCCACATCTGGGCAGGTGACTCAAGTACTGACAAATCCAGGAAAACATTTTTAAATGCTACAATGAAACTAATCCTTCTCATTTCATAAAGACAGAGGCCTTTCTTTGGTTCTAGTGTTCAATGAATATTGTGTGAGTTGGGTTAAGGTTTGCATTTGAATGGTTGAGTTTGAATGATCTTGTGGGGATGGAGGGATTTTTTAGTAACTATAGGCAAATATTAGAGATTGAGACACATTAGAAACACATGGGACACATTATTCATAAAACTAACTGCTGCTGTGAATTTACCACCTGTTTTTACAAGACTTATAACAAATAAGTAATCTGCAAAATCCAGGATGATTAGCGAGTGTGTCTTATGCCTTGTTCACATGCTAAGATTGAGGCCTACAGAAATACAATCTCTGAATCTTTCAGAAGGTTTTCAAAAGACAGAGCAGGAGGTTATTTTCCTTCAGGAGTATGGTTTTATGAATGATCCCCACAGTGTGGAAACAGACACTTGGTAATTCACAGATGAGGAGTTATTTTCTGGGGAGGTAGGGATTCACCAACCAACATGACAACATGCCCCCTGAGAGGGAGAGGGACACCAGAACACAAGAACAGATTACACATGGAACAGAATAACGGCACATGGATATTTAGTTGCTGGTTTCATTTTAAAATAAGATTTTATTTGAATAATTTATCATTTTCATTTTTTAAGATGTTAATGCTCCTCCTCATCCTCTGCCAAAAATTGAAGACAGGTCAGGTTGTCTTACCCTTGAAGTTACTTCTTTAAATAAAATACTTTGAAATATTTACTCTTATATGCAACATCTCCTTACAACATCTCCTTACAAAACATGAAACAGATTATCGTCATAGTCACAATGGTAAGAAATGAGGAAGGTTGTATGGTAAAGATCAAAACAAAAACTGTCATTGCATCCAGAATGATGCAAGAGAATGGAAAATGGGGATGTGTTATGTTTTGGGGGGTTAGGGAATATGAGGATGCTTGAGGTTGTTAATTTCACTGCTAACTAATGGATTCCTAACCAAAGCAGCACAGGTAATCATGCAGGGGTTTTACTGCACCGTCCTATGCTTACCGTTGGCATGTTAGATAGTTGTCCATTTTTAAACTAAATAAGGACAAAAGCGATCTTACAAGGCAGTGACACACATCTACTCTGTTTTGTTAAAGATTAAACTTGAACCTTTGGCACTTTAAAATGCTTTCAAATGGTGTGTGTGTGTGTGTGTGTGTGTGTGAGTGAGTGAGAGAGAGAGAATCAGATACATTGATCAGTTTGTGTGTTCAGCTTTAAGTCTGAGAAATGTTTATGGATCGATTTAACATATCTACAGGCCTGGCAGGGTACCGTAATTCTTTAACAATTGATCCGATTGAAAAGGTCAATGTCTATCTGAAACGTTCAGCATGGGTAGAACAGAGCATGAGGCCTACACAAACAAACACAAACACATATAAATCCTCTACCAATCTAACATTCCCATACTTCTAAACTTTAATCTATACAAAACATACTATTCACATCAGATACTCTGGTACTCACAGCATCATCCTATATCAGGCTATCCTATTCGCCGATGCTGCCCAATGGGCTATGTAAACGTGTTGTTCCCCCCCTTTTATCCATTATGACAGAATAAGCAACAAGGCCTGCTCCCCCCCAGCTGTAGTAGTTTCACTTGTTCTACACTACAGTGTCACAACAAAAGGCTGGTCAAACTCCTTACTGTTGCTGTATAGTGGGACGTTTCTGACTAACTCGTCCATTGTTAACTAGAATATCAAATGACCTTCTGTTTGTCATATAAGTACTATAAGAAACATGGTCGTTCCATAGACTTCAATGTTGATTATTAAATTATACCAGTGGTCCAGTATTCTTCTGTTCGTGGATGACATCATGGGTTATACTAGCGTGTTTATTCTCTATTCACAATGTGGAGGGTGTTCCTCGTTATACGTTATACTGTACTAGTATGTTTATTCTCCATTCACAATGTGGAGGGTGTTCCTTATGAGAATGTAAAGTGTTGTCCAAATAAGACTGGGGATGTGAAAATTCTAAATAAAAAAGTTTGATAAAAGCAACTATAAAATATAACTGTCATCAGACAAAAAACATTTACAAACACTAGGTGCTCAATTACTACTATTTACATATTCATACCTGTCCTTCATGTTTCCAGTTATAAAAAACACATATATATTAAGATAAATAAAAGATTACACAGCATAAACATGTCCACACATAATAATCTCATGTATATATTTATATGCATGTAAACATATATACATATGCATACATGTACATCTATAAATATATATAGAATTTACATATATACATTTTTGAGGATAATGTACATTTTCTGGGGGCAGCAGTCTCTCTTTTCTTTTGGGCACATACGGCAACACACCTGCACGCATGCACATGGTCACACACACGCACGCACACACACACACACACACGCACAGACAGACACACACATGCACATATGCATGCACACAACCAGACCCACACATAAATCCACACCATCACCAGTCGGCATCCTCCTCTATGTAATAATCAGGGATGGATGTACCATCAAACAGGCCCGGGTCCATTGACTTGCGCTGCTTGCCCCGAGCAAACACCCGGGAGAGGGAGCCCAGACTCATCTTCTCCTTCTTCTTAGTCTTACGCTTCTGGTCCTCCAAGTCCTCCATAGACTAGAACAGGGGAAGGAGAGGGCAGGAGGAGAGAGAGTAAGAAGGGGTGTGGGGGGCAGTAGGAGAGAGAGAGGGGGCAGTAGGAGAGAGAGAGGTGGCAGTAGGAGGGAGAGGGGTAGCAGTAGGAGAGAGATAGGGGTGGCAGTAGGAGAGGGGGGGGGGGCAGTAGGAGAGAGAGAGGGGGGGCAGTAGGAGAGAGAGGGGGCAGTAGGAGAGAGGGGTGTCAGTAGGAGAGAGAGTGGGGGTGGCAGTAGGAGAGAGGGTGGGGGCAGTAGGAGAGAGGGGGGGGCAGTAGGAGAGAGAGAGGGGGGGCAGTAGGAGAGAGAGGGTGGGCAGTAGGAGAGAGAGGGGGGGCAGTAGGAGAGAGAGAGGGGGGGCAGTAGGAGAGAGAGGGTGGGGACAGTAGGAGAGAGAGAGGGATGGGCAGTAGGAGAGAGAGAGGGGGGGCAGTAGGAGAGAGAGAGGGGGGGCAGTAGGAGAGAGAGGGTGGGCAGTAGGAGAGAGAGGGGGGGCAGTAGGAGAGAGAGAGGGGGGGCAGTAGGAGAGAGAGGGTGGGGACAGTAGGAGAGAGAGAGGGATGGGCAGTAGGAGAGAGAGAGGGGGGGCAGTAGGAGAGAGAGGGTGGGGACAGTAGGAGAGAGAGAGGGATGGGCAGTAGGGGAGAGAGAGGGGGGGCAGTAGGAGAGAGAGAGGGGGGGCAGTAGGAGAGAGAGAGGGATGGGCAGTAGGAGAGAGAGAGGGGGTGCAGAGGACAGACAGACATTCAGGTTAGTCAATGAACCAGAAGATTCTCACACAAACGACTTGCAGATTCAATCACAGAACTACTGTAACCAATACTAAAACAGAACCAAACCAACTGAAAGACCAGGTAAAGACAAACAGACAGACAGACAGACAGACAGACAGACCAAGACAGACAGACCAAAGAGGGATAAAGGTACTTATATAAATGTGGAGGTGTGATTACTTGGTCGGGGGGGCCAGGCAGCTCTTACATTGCAGAGGGAGTGTGTCCGGTGGCGGGGGGAGTTGATGTCACTGGGGGTGGACGACCGATCCCCATCAGCCGCCGACACGCCGTCCGAGATGGTAGAGGGCTGGCGGGAGTGACAGGGACTGACCCTGACCACTGCTGGAGAGGAGACAGACACACATTAGTCACCTCACACTGAGCCACTGACTCCTCAATACAGTAATGGTTGTGCTGTTTGTGTGTGTGTGCGAGAGAGAGTGGTCCTCTGTAGTTCAGTTGATAGAGCATGGTGCTTGCAACCCCAGTTAGGTTCAGTTCCCGAGACCAACCTTGCTTAAAATGTATGTATGCATGACTCTAAGTTGCTTTGGATAAAAGCATCTGCTAAATGGCATATATTATTATATCTATATTAGAGACTGAGAAAGAGGCAGAGACAGACAAATGTGTCTTCTGCATGTGACTTCTGCATTGAACCCAACACCTCTGAATCAGAGAGGTGCGGGGGGCTGCCTTAATCGACATCCACGTCTTTCAAGCCCGGGGAAAGACAGGCAGACAGACAGGCAGACAGACAGACAGACAGACAGACAGACAGACAGACAGACAGACAGACAGACAGACAGACAGACAGACAGACAGACAGACAGACAGACAGACAGACAGACAGAATGTAGTGAAGTAAAAGTAAAAATAGTCAAAAATATAAATAGTAAAGTAAAGTACAGATACCCCCCAAAAATACTTAAGTAATACTTTCAAGTATTTTTACTTAAGTACTTTACGCCACTGCCTACCCTGGCGGTCCACAGTGTGTCCGTGGTAGAGTGTCTGTTGGCTCTGGCGGATGGCGGCGGTGAGGGGCAGGTCTCCCTGCATCGCCCACTCCTGACTGCCGTTCACCACTGGCTCTGAGGGCATGGCCAAGGACTGGCGCTTCGGCACATCCTTAGTCAGCGTGGCCAGGGACTGTTTCGCCTGCCATAAATACACAGGGTGGTAAGATACAGTGGTACAGACACACGCACATACAGTACATGCTTAGAGGCATGCATGCACTGATGCACCATACACACATACATTGAGTGTTCTTTCCATGACATAGACTGACCAGGTGAATCCAGGCGAAAGCTATGATCCCTTATTGATGTCACATGTAAATCCACTTCAATCAGTGCAGATGAATGGGAGGAGACAGGTTAAAGGAAGATTTTTAAGCCTTGAGACAATTGAGACATGGATTGTGTATATATGTGCCATTCAGAGGGTGTATGGGCAAGACAAAATAGTAAAGAACTGTAACGCTGCTGGGTTTTTCATGCTCAACAGTTTCCTGTGTGTATCAAGAATGGTCCAGTCAACTTGACACAACTGTGGGAAGCATTGGAGTCAACATGGGCCAACATCCTTGTGGAACGCTTTCGACACCTTGTAGAGTCCATTCCCCAACGAATTGAGGCTGCTCTGAGGGCAATTTGGGGTGCAACTCAATATTAGGAAGGTGTTCTTAATGTTTTGTACACTCAGTGTCTATGCACATAGGAGCACTGCCACGCGTGTTAAAATAGGCACGTTTGGAATTGCAGGGTGTGTTGAAATGCGTGTGGGATTAGATGGGACAGATCATTTCATCAAGGTTAGCATAATTCTCTGACAGAGACAGAGGTATGGTATTCTAGCTCTGAGAAATCTTATCAGCTACTGCTGCTGCGTGTAGTGAGGAGTTAGAGGAGCTCCACACAGGAGGTGGGCTGGCTGGCTGCTGTTGGCTGACTGGTTGGCTGACTGGCTGCTGTTGTCTGGCAGCGAAGAGGGCTTAAGGACATGGACTGAATAATGAGTCCATCTGTCAGTCAGGAAAGACAACAGACTCTCTAAAGGGCTCCTTAACAACGCAGAAAATGCAGGAATTCCGATTCGGAATTGTGTGTGTGTATGTCAGTGCGTATCGGTGTGTGTGTGTGTGTCATATTGTGTGTGTGTGCGTGCGTGTGGGCATGTGCATGCGTGTGCATGCGTGTGTGTGTGTGTACGTCTCACCATGGTGAGTTCAGCCTCCAGCTCTTTGATGCGGTTCTCCTTCATGTCCATGTGAGAGCGCAGGATGCAGGCCTGCTCTGTGGCCTCTTTGGTCTGCCTCCTTAAATCCCATTTCTCCCTCTCCAGCAGGTCCTTCTCCTTAGCCAGAGCCTTCACTGCATCCTCACTCTCCTACAATACAGAACACAAATAATGTAAATCTTCACACTCCCAGCACGGCCTCAAACCAGTGCGTGAGCACATGACTGCTCAATGAAGCCCTGGTGTGTTAGTTATACTATTTCAAACTATTTGGAGTGTATCTGGTTACTGTATTGTACATTTTGGTGCTGGTCGTAGTTGAGAGTAAATGTGAGTGTAACTATTGGTGCTGGTCGTAGTTGAGAGTAAATGTGAGTGTACCTTTTAGTGCTCGTCATCAGTGGTGTAAAGTACTTAAGTAAAAATAATACTACTTAAGTCGTTTTTTGGGGTATCTGTACTTTACTATTTATTTAATTCACTACATTCCGAAAGAAAATGATGTACTTTCTACTCCATACATTTTCCCTGACACCCAAAAGTACTTGTTACATTTTGAATGCTTAGCAGGACATGAAAATGGTTCAATTCACACACTTATCAAGAGAACATCGCTGGTCATCTCTACTGGTTCTGGTCTGGCGGACTCACTAAACACACATGCTTTGTTTGTAAATGATTTCTGAGTGTTGGAGTGTGCCCCTGGAAATTGAAATGAGTTATACTTTTACTTTTACCTTTGATACTTAAGTATATTTTAGCAATTACATTTACTTTTGATACTTAAGTATATTTAAAACTCAAGTAGTATTCTACTGGGTGACTTTCACTTTTACTTGAGTCATTTTCTATTCTATCTATCTTTATTTTTACTCAAGTATTACAATTGTGTACTTTTTCCACCACTGCTGGTCGTAATTGAGTGTAAATGTACCTTTTTGTGCTGGTTGTTGTTGAGTCACTGTACCTTTCGGTGCTGGTTGATGTTGAGTGTAAATGTGAGGTTACCTTTTTGTGCTGGTCGTAGTTGCGTATGAAGTCTCGGAGCTGCTCCTCCCGGCTCTCCAGTGTGGTGTACAGTTGCTGCATCTGGTTCACCAGGTCTGCCTTCTCCACCTTCAGACGCTTACGGTCAGACTTCATAGCTGTGGGACACACGCATACACACGCGCACGTGTGCACACACACACACACACAAATCAGGACTAAAAGCTTTAACCAAAGGTTGGGTCAGAGATGCAGTTATATTGGATTGCCACAAGATGACACTGTGATTTATTGTAAAATCCTAGGAAGAGCAATATTGTTATCCCAAACAGTGGTGTAAAGTACTTAAGTAAAAAATACTTTAAAGTACTACTTAAGTAGTTATTTGGGGTATTTGTATTTTACTTAACTATTAATATTTTTTACAACTTTTAATTTTACTTCACTACATTCCTAAATAAAATAATTTACTTTTTACTCCATACATTTTCCCTGACACCCAAAAATACTTGTTACATTTTGAATGCTTAGCAGGACAGAAAGATGGTCCAATTCACACACTTATCAAGAGAACATCTCTGGTCATATTGCCTCTGATCTGGTGGACTCACTAAACACAAATGCTTCATTTGTAAATTATGTCTGAGTGTTGGAGTGTTCCCCTGGCTATCCTTAAATAAATAAAATAAAAACATGAAATTTGTGCCATCTGGTATGCTTAATATAAGGAATTGAAAATTATGTTTGATGCTTAAGTATATTTTAGCTATTACATTTACTTAAGTATGTTTAAAACCAAATACTTTTAGACTTTTACTAAAGTAGTATTTTACTGGGTGACTTTCACTTTTACTTGAGTAATTTTCTATTAAGGTATCTTTACTTTTACTCAAGTATGACAGTTGGTTACTTTTTCCACCACTGATCCCAAAGAAGCACCACAGAGTAAATGATGTAATGATCTAAGAAGGTAAGTGGCAGAGAGGCACTTAGTCATTCAAAACACGTAACCACACAGACTGTTGTGGGGACTATGTTCACTAATCTACTCCCAGAGACGGCTTGGCATAATGGCATTGGCCACACAGGCAGCACATTTAAAACAGCCAACTTCCAGAGTCAAGGTTTGCTTTTTAGTATAAGAGACCATAACTTATAACCTGTATTGAGAGGTTATGAGACCATACATATTAATCTGTAGTGAGGGGATATGAGACCATAAATAATAATCTGTAGTGAGGGGATATGAGACCATAAATAATAATCTGTAGTGAGGGGATATGAGACCATAAATAATAATCTGTAGTGAGGGGATATGAGACCATAAATAATAACCTATATTGAGAGGATATGAAACCATAAATATAAAACCTGTATTGAGAGGTTATGAGACCATAAACAATAAGCTGTATTGAGAGGATATGAGACCATAAACAATAAGCTGTATTGAGAGGATATGAGACCATAAATAATAAGCTGTATTGAGAGGATATGAGACCATAAATAATAAGCTGTATTGAGAGGATATGAGACCATAAATAATAAGCTGTATTGAGAGGATATGAGACCATAAATAATAAGCTGTATTGAGAGGATATGAGACCATAAATAATAAGCTGTATTGAGAGGATAGGAAAATAGTGAATCCTCGACAGGTAGACTAAGATTTTGAGTCATGATAGCAAAGTATTCCTGAATCTTTCTATTCAAGACAAAGGAGAAGCTGTCCTGTCCATAACCGTAACCGTCATTCATTGAGGCTTAAGCATTCCCAATGTCAGTGGTGTAAAGTACTTAAGTAAAAATACTTTAAAGTACTACTTAAGTAATTTTGGGTGGTATTTGTACTTTACTTTACTATTCATATTTTTGACAGCTTTTACTTGTACTTCACTACATTTATACATTCCTCCTTACATTTTATCTGACACCCTAAATAATAATTATGTCACGTCTCCATCTGCAACCGCGCCTGCTGAAAGCTGCGCTGCGCTTTCAGCGCTCGACGTCACCGGCCTTCTAGCTGCCACCGACCCCAGATCCCATATCAATATTTATTCCTGGTCTGGTTTTTGTTTTGTCCCCATCATCACACCTGGTTCCCGTTAGTCATTATGTGTGTGTATATGTCCCTCTGTCTCATCTCTCATTGTTCGTCGTTGATTCCCTGTATGTGTTTGCGCCCTCCTCTCTTCCTGAGAGTCAGGCATTTATTTTCTTGCGGTTTTGACCGCTGTATTTTGTCCAGGCTTTGCCTATGTTTTGTACTGCTTAACGCAGCCTTTATTTTGGGACTCACGCTCGTCGCGTTTATCCCCTTTATTCTAATAAACCTGAGTCAAGCCCTGTACCTGGTTCTCTCCCTCATCAAACACATCACAAATTCACATCCCTGGTCATCTCTACTATCTTTGATCTTGCGAACTCATTAAACAGAAATGATGTCTGAGTTTTGGAGTGTGACCCTGGATATCTGTAAAAATATCTGCCTTCTTGTTTGTTTAAGTATATTTAAAACCAAATACTTTACTCAAGTTGTATTTTACTGGGTGACTTTACTTGAATCTTTACTTTTACTCAAGTATGAGTTTTGAATACTTTTTCCACCCCTCCTCAATAAACATTCAAACCTGTTCTTCAACAGTTACACCAGAGAGCGCTACAGTAATGAGCTCGCTGCCTGCCACCTGTTGCTTCCTGATCGGAAGACAGAGGAGGGAAGGAGGAATAGATGGGGGAGGTTAGAGAGATGAAACAGAAGTGATAGGTTTGTGCTCATGCTGCGGCATTCTACACACAGCCAGTCTGCCTTAGCAGGGGGTGATGGAAATGTTTAGTTTTTTTCAATGCCAATTTAAACAAGAACATTTGACACTGTTAACTTTGCTCACTTTGGGTTTAACACATAGACATTAAAACCAGTAGCTAGTGATAGCACTAGTGATAGCACTGACGTCACCCACGTATTCCTATGGAAAACTACCAATGCCTCATGAAGCGGGAGGTATTTTAATTTGAAGCGCGCCATATTAAACAAAGGTTAAATAAAAAATTTAACATATTGCTGAATGGCACCAAGAAAATCAATAAGGATCCTGATGAAAGTGGCTGTAACTAGCAAAGAATCATGGTTGATATGGTCGTTTTCATCCTGCCTGAGATAGTCAACCAAGATCCTCCTCGTAGCCTGCCAGCCCGTGATTGGTCTGTGTCAGCACGTGGTCCTGTGTGACGACAAATGGCTCACTATTTAATTAAATATCTCGATTTGTAGCAAACTTTATCATAATAAACACATTTTATAACTCAAAACAGACGTTTAATTTCATGAATCTGTGTCTGGGAAACCAGCCCTTAATGAGCAAGTACCAAGTGTATTTGACTGTTTGGCATATTGTTCATCCAGTAACTTATTTGACCTAATGTACACTGAGTGTACAAAACATTAGGGACACCTTCCTAATATTGAGTTGCACCCCCTTTTGCCCTCAGAACAGCCTCAATTCATCAGGGAATGCACTCTACAGGGTGTCTAAAGTGTTCCACAGAGATGCTGGCCCACATTGAATCCAATTCTTCCCACAGTTGTGTCAAGTTGGCTGGATGGCCTTTGGGTGGTGGACAATTATTGATACACATGGGAAAATGTTGAGCGTGAAAAACCCAGCAGTTTTACAGTTCTTCACTCAAACCGGTGCGCTTGGCACTTACTACCATACCCCCATTCAAAGGCACTTAAATATTTTGTCTTGTCCATTCACCATCTGAATGGCACACATACACAATCCATGTTTAACCTGTCTCCTCCACTTCAACTACACTGATTGAAGTGGATTTAACAGGTGACATCAATAAGGGATCATAGCTTTCACCTGGATTCACCTGGTCAGTCTATGTCATGGAAAAAACAAAAAGTTCCTAATGTTTTGTACACTCAATGTATAGTCAACTACTTTTCTGTACAATGTGTTTTGTCCTTCATGTGATGGAATCAAATTCTGTTCTTTACAAAAGCAACATAAAGGTTGAGAATGAAATAAATACACTGCAGGCTGTAGCGATGCTGACATGCAATCAGTTATCATACAGTAAGAATCTTTGTGGATAAATGATCATGAGAAAGGTACAATGGCAACAGAGTATTTCCCATATGCTGCAAAAATACTTATTTGTCCTCATTCTAGTAACCTATGCACTCACTACTGGTTATATGTATTGGGCTCCCGAGTGACGCAGGGGTCTAAGGCACTGCATCTCCGTGCAAAAGGTGTCACTACAGTACCTGTTTCGAATCCAGGCTGTATCACACCCGGCCGTGATTGAGAGTCCCATAGGACGGCGCACAATTGGCCCATGTCGTCCAGGTTTGGCCGGGGTAGGCTGTAAGAATTTGTTCTTAACTGACTTGCCTAGTTAATTAAAAAAGAGCTTGGGCTGGTGGTATCTCATTTCCTTATCATCATGATATTCATTCCTTGCTTCATGTAGGAGAAGTGGAGATTTGATTTCATCGGCAATAACAAAGGCGAATGCCATTGTCGTGTTTCCTATAAACATCTGTCGGTGCACATGCACCTTCCCCACTTTACTTGTTGAACTCCGTCTACAGTCGGCCACTTTCGCCTTACCTCTCGAACGCGCCAAATAGGAACATTTACTTGAGTGTGCAGAAATGTATGACTATGACTATGTGTATGCACAGTGCGAAGTAGGACAATGTGAGAGTGAGACTAATCATTATTTCCATTGTGAAACCATGCAATATATCTTGAAAGGTTATACATAATTTCACCACGTCAGTGCATTTGTTACGATAATAATCCATACAAAGTACATTCATTTGTTAAATTAGAGGCACGTCTGAAAGTGAAACTATTGTTTAAATACTGTAAAAGACTGAGATAATGGGAAATCGAATGAGAGATGTCTGATCTAGCTTTGTTAGAAGATTTGGCACATGCTGTATTTTGCTGAGCAGCGCAGCAGCCTGGTCTCATAAACTAGACGTAACAGAGTAAACGTAAATCCGGGCACTCAAATTAGGTTATAGGTTACGTTTGGTTTGGTTAAACAAGACAGATGGTTAATTAAGGCAAAAACAAAGTAATTTGTATGGGTATAACGCAAATGTCTAGTGAGTTTGAAACTCTTGTGAGTTTGAATCCTATCACAACTTTAGCAATTTAGCTAATTAGCTAATTTTTAACTACTCACTACTTTTTAGCTACTTTACATGTTAGCTAACCCTTTCCCTAACCCTAAACCTTTTAGCTAACCCTCCCCCTAACTCTAACCCTTTTAGCTAACCCTTCCCATACCCTAACGTTAAACCTGACCCCTAACCCTAAACCCTTAGCGTTAGCCAGCTATCTAACGTTATACACCTAGATAGATTTTGTAACATATTGAACGTGTTGCAAATTCGTAAAATATCATACGAAATGGGTGATGAACATCCACAAATTAATACATACCATACGAAATTTAACATATCATACTAAATGGAGCGTCTCAGATTTACATACAGAAGGAACAAAAGGAACATGTTCTTAACTGACTTACCTAGTAAAATAAAGGTAAAAAAAAATATATATATATATATCTATATATATATATATGTGCGAATGTTGTTCATTGACTACAGCTCAGCGTTCAACACCATAGTGCCCACAAAGCTCATCACTAAGCTAAGGATCCTGAGACTAAACACCTCCCTCTGCAACTGGATCCTGTACTTCCTGAAGGGCCGCCCCCAGGTAATAAGGGTAGGCAACAACACATCTGCCACGCTGATCCTCAACACGGGAACCCCTCAGGGGTGCATGCTTAGTCCCCTCCTGTACTCCCTATTCACACACGACTGCGTGGCCAAGCACGACTCCAACACCATCAGTAAGTTTGCTGACGACACAACGGTGGTAGGCCTGATCACTGACAACGATGAGACAGCCTATAAGGAGGAGGTCAGAGACTTGGCAGTGTGGTGCCAGGCTGTAGTGGAGCGGGTCAAGAGCTTCAAGTTCCTTGGTGTCCACATCACCGACAAACTATCTTGGTCCATACACACTAAGTAAGTTGTGAAGAGGGCACGGCAATGCCTTTTCTCCCTCAGGAGACTGAAAATATGTGGCATGGGTCCCCAGATCCTCAAAAAGTTCTACAGCTGCACCATTCAGAGCATCCTGACCGGTTGCATCACCGCCTGGTATGGCAACTGCTCGGCATCCGACCGCAGGCGCTAAAGAGGGTAGTGCGTATGGCCCAGTACATCACTGGAACCAAGCTTCCTGCCTTCCAGGACCTATATACTACCACCAACTATTTCTCAGATAGAGTTCAGTGTGTCAAATCGGAGGGCCTGTTGACCAGACCTCTGGCAGTCTCTATGGGGGTGCCACAGGGTTCAATTCTCGGGCCGACTCTATTCTCTATATCAATGATGTCGCTCTTGCTGCTGGTGACTCTCTGATCCAACTCTACGCAGACAACACCATTCTGTATACATCTGGGCCTTCATTAGACAATGTGTTAGCAAACCTCCAAACAAGCCTCAATGCCATACAACACTCCTTCCGTGGCCTCCAACTGCTCTTAAATGCTAGTAAAACTAAATGCATGCTCTTCAACTGATCGCTGCCCGCACCTGTCTGCCTGACTAGCGTCACTACTCTGGACGGGTCTGACTTAGAATATGTGGACACCTACAAATACCTAGGTGTCTGGTTAGACTGTTCACTCTCCTGCCAGACATTAATCATATCCAATCCAAAATTAAATCTTGAATCAGCTTCCTATTTCGCTACAAAGCCTCCTTCACTAATGCTGCCAAACATGCCCTCGTAAAAATGATTATCCTACCGATCCTTGATTTCGGCGATTGGATGTCCTCAGCAAATTGGATGTAGTCTATCACAGTGCCATCTGTTTTGTCACCAAAGCCCCATATACTACCCACCACTGCGACCTGTATGCTCTCGTTGGCTGGCCCTCACTACATATTTGTCGCCAAACCCACTGGTTCCAGGTCATCTATAAGTCCTTGATAGGTAAATCCCTGCCTTATCTTAGCTCACTGGTCACTATAGCAACACCCACCCGTAGCCTGCGCTCCAGCAAGTATATTTTACTGGTCACCCCCAAAGCCTACACCTCCTTTGGCCGCCATTCCTTCCAGTTCTCTGCTGCCAATGACTGGAACTAATTGCAAAAATCCTTGAAGCTGGAGATTCCTATCTCCCTCACTAACTTCAAGCATCAGCGGTCAGAGCTGCTTACCAATCACTGCACCTGTATATAGCCCATTTGAAAATAGCCCACCCCAACTGTTATTTTTGCTCATTTGCACCCCAGTATCATCATCTGCACTTTTATCACTCCAGTGTTAATGCTAAATTGTAACTATTTCGCTACTATGGCCTATTTATTGTCCTACCTCCCTAATCTAACTACATTTGCACACATTGTATACACTGTATATTTTCTATAGTGTCATTGACTGTACGTTTGTTTATCCCATGTGTAACTCTGTGTTGTTGTGTTTTTTGTCGCACTGCTTTGCTTTATCTTGGCCAGGTCGCAGTTGTAAATGAGAACTAGTTCTCAACTGGCTTACCTGGTTAAATAAAGGTGAAATAAAAAATAAAGAAATTAAACAAAAATACTAGGCGGTGTCAGAGGAAGGCCCAACATTTTTTCAAAGACTCCAGTCACCCAAGTCATAGACTGCTCTCTCTACCGGAGCACAAGCCCCCCGCCCCCTTTGTTTTTACACTGCTGCTACTCGCTGTTTATTATCTCTGCATATTCACTTTACCCCTATATACATGTAAAAATTACCTTGACTAATCTGTACCCCCGCACATTGACTTACCCTCTGTATATAGCCTCATGTCAGTTCATGCTGCAAGAGCTCTGATAAGTTGCAAGAGCTCTGATTGGTTGGTTTTGTATTGAAGTCAATGTACCCAGAGGAGGACAGAAGCTAGCTGTCCCTCGGTTACATCATGGACCTACCCTTCATTGCAAAACAATGTGTTTTAATCAATTGTTTGGTGACGGGAATATATTTAGCATAGTTTTATCTAAAAAGGATAACATTTTAAATGTTTCACTGATTTTTTTTTTTTATCACTGACGAGATTGGTCCTCCCCTTCCTCCTCTGAGGAGCCTCCACTGATAAACATATGGGGTATACCAGACACAATTAGGTCAGATACATTTTTTAAAGGGATCAACTGATCGATGTGTTGAGTGATAAACTGATATTATCTCTAGTGAGATTAAGTGGGTTTGACTGAGCTGTGTGAGAAACATATGAGGCTTAAGTGGGTGTGGCGGGGCTCAGACAGCTGCATAGTAGGCCTAACGCCTCGAACTTTACGTAATCTAAAAAAATGTATTGGATATGTGTGCAACAAAAGTTGAACATTCACCTTTTGCTAATATTTCTGTCAATACTACACATACAATTTGATGCATATGTTGGTTAAAGCCAACGTATGCACCACACAGAAAGACCACAGAACGCACTGCAACTGCCTCTGCAACGCAATGCTGCAAGGCAAACGCAGCGATCCATTAGAAATGAATGTACTTCTGGTGTACCAAAACGGTCTAATCGAGGATAGTAGAGTAGGACAGTAGGGTAGAGCTCAGGTAGGACAGTAGGGTAGAATATTAGGGTAGTACACAGGTAGACTAGCAAGGTAGGACTCAGGTAGGACAGTAGGGTATGACTCAGCTAGGACTAGCAGGGTAAGACAGTAGGGTAGGACTCAGATAGGACTAGCAAGGTAGTACTAGTAGGGTAGGACTCAGGTAGTACTAGCAGGGTAGGACTCAGGTAGGACAGCAGGGTAGGACTCAGGTGGTACTAGCAGGGTATGACTCAGGTAGGACTGTAGGGTAGGACTCAGGTAGTACTAGCAGGGTAGGACTCAGGTAGGACTGTAGGGTAGGACTCAGGTAGTACTAGCAGGGTAGGACTCAGGTAGGACTGTAGGGTAGGACTCAGGTAGGACTGTAGGGTAGGACTCAGGTAGTACTGGCAGGGTAGGACTCAGGTAGGACTGTAGGGTAGGAATCATGTAGGACTGTAGGGTAGGACTCAGGTAGGACAGCAGGGAAGGACTCAGGGGGTACTAGCAGGGTATGACTCAGGTAGTACAGCAGGGTATTGGTGAGCACCACAGGGTTCCCCCTGACCTTGTAAGGCCTCCTTGGCACGGTCCAGCTCCTGCTCCTTGTCTCCCATCTGCATGCGGAGCTCAGTGGCAGAGAGGAGGTGGGAGGAGCAGCCTCCCTGGCCCTGGGTCTCATCCAGGTCCTTACTCAACATGTCCTTCATCTGCCTCAACAGGTGCACCTCTTCCTGCAGCTGGGCTACCTCCTCACGCAGCAACACTACAAAGAGAGAGAGAGAGAGAGAGAGAGAGGGAGAGAGAGAGAGACTTAATTTTCCATTCCTTACAGTCCACAGCAATGTGTCTTTCTGCTTTGAACCCCCTGAGGTGGGAAATGTAGAGAAGTGAAATAATGAGGAAGAGGTGGGGAAGGAAGAGTGGATAGGGAGAGTAAGGGGGAGAGTGGGGGAGAAAATAGGGAGTAAGGAAAGAGAGAAGGAAAAATGTAATGAAAATGAAGGAGGGAGAAGAAGAAGGGAAGAGGAGAAAGACAGACGCACAGAGATTAAGTGAGGGAGATGGTGAGATTAAGTGAGGGAGATGGTGAGATTAAGTGAGGGAGATGGTGAGATTAAGTGAGGGAGATGGTGAGATTAAGTGAGGGAGATGGTGAGATTAAGTTAGGGAGATGGTGAGATTAAGTGAGGGAGATGATGAGCGTCGATAGGAAAACGTGGATAAGGGAGAGAGGAGGGAGGTGTGTAACAGGGTTACAAAGGGAGAGGAGGGAGGTGTGTAACAGGGTTACAAAGGGAGAGGAGGGGGGTGTGTAACAGGGTTACAAAGGGAGAGGAGGGAGGTGTGTAACAGGGTTACAAAGAGAGAGGAGGTAGGTGTGTAACAGGGTTACAAAGGGAGAGGAGGGAGGTGTGTAACAGGGTTACAAAGAGAGAGGAGGGAGGTGTGTAACAGGGTTACAAAGGGAGAGGAGCAGAAACAGTGTGAGTTTGAAACATATGACAATATTTAGAGTGGAAAACCCACAGCAACACCTCCCACTGGGCACAGACTTGTTGAATGAATGTTGTTTCCACGTCATTTCAATGAAATTACGTTGAACTAATGTGGAATAGACGTTGAACTGATGCCTGTGCCCAGTGGGATGCATAAGCACACACTCACCTATACTTACACACACAAACACACACACACACACACGCACGCACACACACACACACACGCACGCACACACACACACACACGCACACACACACATATAACAGTAAAAGCCATGGGTGATGAGAGATAGAGATAGACGAGGAGTGACAGTGTCAGGACAAATTGGCAGGGCTGCAGAGCCGGTGAGAGACAGTAGTTTGATAAGAGTCTATAAAAAAATCTATCTGGAACACAAGCTTCAGTTGTGTTCTTTAGCTCTGTGTCTTTCCGCTGACAAACTGCCTCACAGCCCTCTGGAAGCAAGGGACCAAGGATACAACACAGAGAAACAGAGAGAATCCGAAGACAGTAACTGGCACAGTATCTCCTAATACACAAGCACATTTACCAAGGCAAGCAGCGCAGAACACAAAGATGCTGAACTGAACAGAGGAGTCAATGCCTCAAGGAATCAACTAGCTAAGGTTAGTTCAAAGCTTCTATTTCACCCCAGTAAGGGCTGGGCCGGGCCGCACACCACAACAAAGATATTAACTTGTCAGACTAAGTTATATTTTCACACTAAAGCTTCTAGAATATATACAGTATCATGGTTCAGAACAATGCACAATTTTTGTATGACTGGGCAGAAGCCATACCAACAGCAGAAATCAGCAACCAAAACACTTCCAGCTCTAAGCAGGGTAGATGGCAGGGCTGGTTGGTACCTGAGAGACTGCATGTAAAAAGATGGCTTCTGGAAGTGGTTTTGGACGGTTTTGGCCACTATCCTTCCTCTAGTCAACGGTTCTCAAAGGGCATTGACATGGCCTGAGAGCCGCAGTGCGTTCTGGCATTCATACAGGTAGGTGCTACACAGTGGTGGTGTACAGTAACTGAACCAGGAGATTCACTTGGCATTCAGTGATGTTGCATGACGATAGATAATAAATATTTCATAACTTCACGGACAAGTCTTCTCCGGTATGAGAGTGTAGGTGAGCTGTGTGAACAGAGAAAGAGTGTGTGTGTGTGTGCGTGCATGTGAGCGCATGTGTGCGAGGGCCTCCCCAGGCCTGTAGCCAGACAACGTGGGGCTGCAGAGGCCCAGATAAGAGAGAAAGGGACAGTCCATCGGTCACTGTCGACTCTGGCTGTGGAGAGGCAGCAGCTCTGTATTGTACAAGGCATAAGGAGGTAGTTTCCTGAAGAGAGCAATCTTTCACAGCCTTCTTGCCGGCTAAATCCGCTTATTAATCTGTTTACCTACAGGCTTTCTTATTTGTTGCAGGCGAGTCCAGCTGCCGCCTTTGATAGCTCTGTAGAGCATAGCAGCCAGACACAAGTAGAAGTATGCATCCCAGGCAGTTATGTGCTGTTCAGATGATCTGCAGTCATAGTTTCAAGTGTTAATGTCACGTGCACAAGTACAGTGAAATTCCTTGCAGCTCCAAACCCAACAATGCAGTAATCAATATCAATGTAGCACTAATAATAACACAAGGTAGAACAAAAACATAAAAACAAGAAATAAGAATAATAACTGTGCTGTTAGAGTAATCTGTGGTTGCTAATGTGGAAGACAAAAATAATAATACTACTACATTTGGATAATCAGTTTAACTCTAAATGTGATATCATATATGCGTATTATGATAATGATCATGTAGAATTATATGGATGGGTAAGTAGGCTACTTGAAGGAAATTGTCATTGTCATCACCAGCATTGTAGAGTGTATGCATCTGCACCAGTGGAGCAGTGAGAACAGAGCCAGTCAACGTGACTCAACATAAGAAAGACAGACACATGGTGAACACTCAGAGATTCTCTAGATACTTTGGGAACAGAACAGAGGGTGATTTTAGCACAAGCAATCAGCACCATAATTCCCTCAAATACACTTTTCCATCGATCCTGCCATTACTCCCCCACTGTCAGCTCTGAGCTGCATAATCACTCCTCTTTTAGGTTCAGCGCCTCCCCTCCTGCCTGCCTCAAAGTCGGGATTAAATGAAGGCAAGGCAAAGCAAAGCCTTGAGAATCTTCTTTATTTTTCCCAGAGACAACGTGGGCATTTCAGCGTGGATAAGCCTGTTGGCAGGGACATCATCAGGAGAAAAGAGGTTACACGTCATGTCGTACTGGACACTAAAAACACACTGAGGGCTGTCAACTGAGGGCTGTGAGAGGGAGTGTGTTTGTGGGGTCAGTTGGGTTTACTGTAAAGACATGCAAAGCGTGAAATGATTTATGTCTCTTTGTCTCTTCTCACACAATTCACAGGCACACGTGAGGGACAAGCCTCAGAGGTAATCTTTTAGTATACACTATTGAAGAATAAGCCAAAATAAAGAGTATGTACTTTATTGGCCATAATGTGCCCTGGCCTGTTGAAAATCTCATTTGTATTTTTATTTATTATGGATCGCCATTAGTTCCTGCCAAGGCAGCAGCTACTTTTCCGAAGGTCCAGCAAATTTAAGGCATCAATACACTTTTAAAAACATTACAATATATTCACAACAGATTTCACAACACATTAAGTGTGTGCCCTCAGGCCCCTACTCTACTACCACATATCTACAACACAAAATCCATGTGTACGCATGTGTATAGTATGTGTAGCGTGTATGTACAGTGCACCCATTGCATTGTTGTTGTTGTTGTTGTTCTCATCGTCTTGCTGTCTCCAGTCTTCGTCTTAGCACCACCAGTAGACAGTGATGTTCCAATAGCTACCTCCCTGAGGAGAGAAGGTCACCCGTCTCCTCACTCAGCAGTGGCCCACTCAATGACTCCTGTCTGAGCCGTGCCTCCCTCCATTAGAGTGTCTATCATTGTCACGGTGAGGTTGAAGGGAACGAGGCGCAGAGCGAGAGGACGATGCAAACCTGCTTTATTACACAAATAAAACACTACAAAACAATAAACGCACTAAACACCGTGGCGTTGGTTTACACACACGAACGAAACACAAACAATGATCCACAACGCAGGTGGATGTGCAGTGCACATAAATAGAATCCCCAATTAGAGACAACTCAAGACAGCTGTCTCTAATTGGGGATCATCAACAACCCTATCCTGTGATTGTTAGGACCTGACTGTGGCCATCCCACTCCCTCTAGTGAGAGTCAGAGCCCTGGCCTCAGTCAGGCCCTCACAATCATCAGGGCTGCTCTGACCAGGCCATCAACCTGTCCTCTTCCCTCTCTCCCTGGCTTCTCCAATCAGACACGCAGAGAGACGAGACACAGGCTTACTAAGCAGACAGGTCTCGTGGCTGTTTGCCTTGTGGCTAAAAGGGGTCTGGGGCCAGAGGCATGAACTAGATTACTACCTGTGCTGTGAGTTTGATACAAGTGTCAAACACATTCTTGACAGTAGCCATCTGCTTTACTTCTATGTAGCATGCTGTGTAGGAGTTTCTGGGCAGGTGTCACCCACCGTCCTCCCTCGGCCTACATGTGTTACTATACTGGAAACTATGGTCATATGGCAACTCCTCTCCCTGTGTCAGGTAGCCACAACTGATTGAAGTTACATCAAATTTGTCCTACACCTACTTTGTTCACTATAAATATCCACAGGCACTGTCCTAACTGAGAGGAACTGTACTCTTGCACAGACACAACACCTCCAATACAGTGTGAGACTGTCCATTACCCAGTGGTTAATGTGTGCAGACCACTATATCATCTTAATAAGCATCTCGGCGGACCCTGTTAGATTGACGCGTTATAAAAATGAATTATTTGCCTCTCTGCCTGCAATATTCAGTGTAATAAATGCAATATGATGTTCCTCGGGTTTGTTATAGCAGGGAAATAACAATATGTAATGTTCCCCAGGTTTGTCATAGCAGGGAAATAACCAGCCAACAACAGAGAGAAAGAGCTTGATTAGGCAAACCGTGGTCCTTTGAAAAGATAATCACCAAACTCAAATACATGCATTAATAATTTTCTTACATTTCCATTTTCAAACACTTCACATTATTCTTCATGAACAGCGCACCTAACAGCAATATTTTTTTATTTATTTAACCTTTATTTAACCAGGTAGGTCAGTTGAGAACAAGTTCTCATTTACAACTGCGACCTGGCCAAGACAAAGCAAAGCAGTGCGACAAAAACAACACAGAGTTACACAGTAAACAAACATAGTCAAAAACACAATAGAAAATCTATATACAGAGTGCAAGATGTAGTGCAATGACTATTTAACATACCCATTTACACACACTGCAGGGGCAGCTTTCTCTAATTGAGAGACAGTGAGAGTACTGCAGGATGGAAGACTGCTCAGGCTGGTTAGAGCTGGTAAGAGTCTACTTTAGGATATACAAGTTTACATACATTTAGGTTGAAGTCATTAAAACTCACTTTCAACCACTCCACAGATTTCATGTTAACAAACTATAGTTTTGGCAAGTCGGTTAGGACATCTACTTTGTGCACGATACAAGTATTTCTTCCAACAATTGTTTACAGACAGATTATTTAACTTATAATTCACTATATCACAATTCCAAGTTTACATACACTATGTTGACTGTGCCTTTTAACAGCTTGGAAAATTCCAGAAAATTATGTCATGGCTTTAGAAGCTTCTGATAGGCTAATTGACATAATGTGAGTCAATTGGAGGTGTACCTGTGGATGTATTTCAAGGCCTACCTTCAAACTCAGTGCCTCTTTGCTCGACATCATGGGAAAATCCAAATAAATCAGCCAAGACTTCCACATTTTTTTTGTAGACCTCCACAAATATGGTTCATCCTTGGGAGCAATTTCCAAATGCCTGAAGGTACCACGTTCATCTGTACAAACAATAACATGCAAGTATAAACACCATGGGACCAATCAGCTGTCATACTGCTCAGGAAGGAGATGCGTTCTGTCCCCTAGAGATTAACATTCTTTGGTGCAAAAAGTGCAAATCAATCCCAGAACAACAGCAAAGGACCCTGTGAAGATGCTGGAGGAAACAGGTACAAAAGTATCTATATCCACAGTAAAATGAGTCCTATATCGACATAACCTGAAAGGCTGCTCAGCAAGGAAGAAGCCACTGCTCCAAAACCGCCATAAAAAAGCCAGACTACGGTTTGCAACTGCACATGGGGACAAAGATCGTACTTTTTGGAGAAATGTCCTCTGGTTTGATGAAACAAAAATAGAACTGTTTGGCCATAATGACCATCGTTATGTTTGGAGGAGAAAGGGGGATGCTTGCAAGCCGAAGAACACCATCCCAGCCGTGAAGCAGGGGGATGGCAGCATCATATTGTGGGGGTGCTTTGCTGCAGGAGGGACTGGTGCACTTCACAAAATAGATGGCATCATGAGGAAGGAAAATTATGTGGATATATTGAAGCAACATCTCAAGACATCAGTCAGGAAGTTAAAGCTTGGTCTCAAATGGGTCTTCCAAATGGACAATGAGCATACTTCCAAAGTTGTGGCAAAATGGCTTAAGGACAACAAAGTGAAGGTATTGGAGTGGCCATCACAAAGCCCTGACCTCAATCCTATAGAACATTTGTGGAGAGAACTGAAAAAGCGTGTGGGAGCAAGGAGGCCTACAAACCTGACTCAGTTACACCAGTTCTGTCAGGAGGAATGGGCCAAAATTCACCCAACTTATTGTGGGAAGCTTGTGGATGGCTACCCGAAACGTTGGAACCAAGTTAAACAATTTAAAGACAATGCTACCAAATACTAATTTACCCACTGGAAATGTGATGAAAGAAATAAAAGCTGAAATAAATAATTCTCTCTACTATTATTCTGACATTTCACATTCTTAAAATAAAGTGGTGATCCTAAATTACCTAAAACAGGGACTTTTTACTAGGATTAAATGTCAGGAATTGTGAAAAAAAAAAAGAGTTTAAATGTATTTGGCTAAGGTGTATGTAAACTTCCGACTTCAACTGTATATGTAATAAAGTACACTGAACAATAATATGAACGAAACATGTAAAGTGTTGGTCCCATATTTCATGAGCTGAAATAAAAGATCCCCAAAATGTTGGGCTCAAATTTGTTTACATCCCTGTTAGTGAGAATTTCTCCTTTGCCAAGACATTCCATCCACCTGGTGTGACTCAGTTGGTAGACCGTGGTGCTTGCAACGCCAGGGTTGTGGGTTCGATTACCACGGGGGACCAGTGCGAAAAAATTTATGCACTCACTACTGTAAGTTGATCTGGATAAGAGTGTCTACTAAATGACAAAACATTTTAATCTATGGCATATAAAGAAGCTGATTAAACAGAATGATCATTACACAAGTGTACCTTGTGCTGGGGACAATAAAATGGCACTCTAAAATGTGCAATGTTTTGAGGGAGAGTGCAATTGGTATGCTGACTGCAGGAATGTCCACCAGAGCTGTAGCCAGAGAATGTAATGCTAATTACATCGAATTGGCCCCACAACCGCAGACCACATTTAACCATGCCAGCCCAGGACCTCCATATCTGGTGCAGGATCATCTGAGACCAGCCACCCGGACAGCTGATGACACTGTAGGTTTGCACAACCAAAGAATTTCTGCACAAACTGTCAGAAACGGTCTCAGAAACTGCTTGTCATCCTCACCAGGATCTTGACCGGACTACAGTTTGGCATCTTATCCGACTTCAGTGGGCAAATGCTCACCTTTGATGGCCACTGATACACCCGGTTTCAACTGTACCGGGCAGATGGCAGACAGTGTGTATGGCATTGTGTTGGCGAGCGGCATAAGCTAGAGACAACAAACACAATTGCATTTTATTGATGGCAATTTGAATGCACAGAGATACCATGACGATATCCTGAGGCATGATAATGCATGGCAACATGTCGCAAGGATCTGTACACAATTCCTGGATGCTGAAAACATCCCATTTCTTCCATGGCCTGCATACTCACCCGATATGTCACCCATTGAGCATGTTTGGGATGCTCTGGATCAATGTGTACGACAGCCTGTTCCAGTTCCCGCCAAGATCCAGCAACTTCGCACAGCCATTGATGAGGAGTGGGACAACATTCCACAAGCCACAATCAAGAGCCTGATCAACTCTGTGCGAGATGTGTCGCGCTGCATGAGGCAAATGGTGGTCACATCAGATAGGGACTGGTTTTCTTTTTTAAGGTATCTGTGACCAACATATGCATATTTGTATTCCCAGTCATGTGAAATCCATAGATTAGGGCCTCATGAATTTATTTCAATTGACTGATTGAAAATGTTTAACTCAGTAAAATCTTTGAAATTATTGCATGCTGCGTTTATATTTTTATTTAGTACATATGTGACTCCATACTGTATGTTAGAAATAGGGTTGGGAAAAAACTGACTGTAATCAGTTAAATTACCAGATAAAATTATCACGTTCGAAGGTAAGACCCAGGCACAGACAACGTCGGAATAACAAATGTTTATTATCCCAACAGTTGTAGGCAAAAGACAGGTCAGGGACAAGCAGAGTTCGGTAATCCAGAGTAGTGGGGTAAAGGTACAAGACGGCAGGCAGGATCGGGGTCAGGGCAGGCAGGAGGGGTCAAAACCTGGAAAATCTAGGAGGTTTCTAGGAGTATATACAGTGGGGAGAACAAGTATTTGATACACTGCCGATTTTGCAGGTTTTCCCACTTACAAAGTATGTAGAGGTCTGTAATTTTTATCATAGGTACACTTTAACTGTGAGAGACGGAATCTAAAACAAAAATCCAGAAAATCACATGAATGTATGATTTTTAAATAATTAATTTGCATTTTATTGCATGACATAAGTATTTGTATACATCAGAAAAAAAGAAATTACTATTTGGTACAGAAACCTTTGTTTGCAATTACAGAGATCATACGCTTCCTGTAGTTCTTGACCAGGTTTTCACACACTGCAGCATTGGATTTTGGCCCACTCCTCCATACAGATCCTTCAGGTTTCGGGGCTGTCCCTGGGCAATACGGACTTTCAGCTCCCTCCAAAGATTTTCTATTGGGTTCAGGTCTGGAGACTGGCTAGGCCACTCCAGGACCTTGAGATGCTTCTTACGGAGCCACTCCTTAGTTGCCCTGGCTGTGTGTTTCGGGTCGTTGTCATGCTGGAAGACCCAGCCACGACCCATCTTCAATGCTCTTACTGAGGGAAGGAGGTTGTTGGCCAAGATCTCGCGATACATGGCCCTACCATCCTCCCCTCAATACGGTGCAGTCGTCCTGTCCCCTTTGCAGAAAAGCATTGCCAAAGAATGATGTTTCCACCTCCATGCTTCACGGTTGGGATGGTGTTCTTGGGGTTGTACTCATCCTTCTTCTTCCTCCAAACACGGCGAGTGGAGTTTAGACCAAAAAGCTCTATTTTTGTCTCATCAGACCACATGACCTTCTCCCATTCCTCCTCTGGATCATCCAGATGGTCATTGGCAAACTTCAGACGGGCCTGGACATGCGCTGGCTTGAGCAGGGGGACCTTGCGTGCGCTGCAGGATTTTAATCCATGACGGTGTAGTGTGTTACTAATGGTTTTCTTTGAGACTGTGGTCCCAGCTCTCTTCAGGTCATTGACCAGGTCCTGCCGTGTAGTTCTGGGCTGATCCCTCACCTTCCTCATGATCATTGATGCCCCACGAGGTGAGATCTTGCATGGTGCCCCAGACCGAGGGAGATTGACCGTCATCTTGAACTTCTTCCATTTTCTAATAATTGCGCCAACAGTTGTTGCCTTCTCACCAAGCTGCTTGTCTATTGTCCTGTAGCCCATCCCAGCCTTGTGCAGGTCTACAATTTTATCCCTGATGTCCTTACACAGCTCTCTGGTCTTGGCCATTGTGGAGAGGTTGGAGTCTGTTTGATTGAGTGTGTGGACAGGTGTCTTTTATACAGGTAACGAGTTCAAACAGGTGCAGTTAATACAGGTAATGAGTGGAGAACAGGAGGGCATCTTAAAGAAAAACTAACAGGTCTGTGAGAGCCGGAATTCTTACTGGTTGGTAGGTGATCAAATACTTATGTCATGCAATAAAATGCAGATTAATTATTTAAAAATCATACAATGTGATTTTCTGGATTTTTGTTTTAGATTCCGTCTCTCACAGTTGAAGTGTACCTATTGTTCTCCCCACTGTATATATACACACATTTGATTGTCAGTTCCCACAATAGTCTGTAAATAGGACATGGACTGGAGATATTTCAATTGCAGTACATTTCGGGGTCCTGTTTCTCTATGCAGTACTATTTTCCCACACTGTGTCACGCTGGTGGAATTGGTGCTAGTGCTGCACAGCTATGATACACTTAGCACGGTGAGGAGAGGGAGCGGGGGAATTGAAGCTTGGGGAGGAGAAGAGTAATTGCTTTTTTAGAGAGTGTGATGTGCTGTACAGAGAGATCTTGTACTGTAGCATTGTAGGTAACTGTACTGTAGGAACAAGGCCACTATTTCCTGGAGCATTACTCAATCATGCGCTCAGGTCACCATATGGTAGTAAAATATTAAACCATTTCACATTTTTGAAAAATCCTTCCAATGTTTATTTAAACAATAAGTTGCTGTCATCAACAGCTGATAAAAGCACAAAATGAGTGCTTGGGAAGTTCAAAACAGCCCTGAAGGGGTGCTAGGGAGGTTCAAACAGCACTCCACAAAAGCCCCCATGTGACTCACTAAGTAGAACACTTTAGAACAGGGCTAAGAACATCATTACAATGGTTTATCACCAGAGCCTCCCTCTTTCTCTGTCATTCCTTTCATAAACCATTATTTTTTATAAAACTAGGAGGAGGAACACTACTGGTTTCACAGCCTGTTCAGAAACTCAGGATATCTCCATGTTGCTCCAGTAACAATACTCTGAAATGTTAACATTCCAGGGCTCTGTTTAGTACGAATCAATGTACTGCAACGTTGAATTAAACAGAAATGGTGCTGTTCTGAAAGACCAGTTAAAAGACGGTGGTCTCAGGCCACTTTTACGGCAGAAGGTCCAGAGGAGTGGATTGCATTGGCACCAGGCTATCTATGAGACTAAAGACAATGGTCTAATGTCTAGATAGTGCCCTGTGTACCACACTTAGATTAGTCATTAGCTGTGTTTGAATACCCATACTAACATACTGTATGCTACATACTTAATAAGTATATACTACATACTATAAGTTCATTTTAGTATACTGTAAACGAATGGTATCATTTCAGTTGAGCATACTAGAGCTTCGACTGTCCACCGGAAGTTGATGCTGTTCCTATGCAACCTCTTGTTGGCTTGTTAGCATAACAAATGACTAGCTACATTTCGGGTGTGTTTGTAAAATTCAATTTGGGGTGTCAGAGCATTGTCAGATTGTCCGTTTGTAAAACCAGAGCGTTCAGAGCGCACATTTGACACTATGGCCGAGGAGTAGGTAGGGTTGATCCAGCTTTCAACCGCAGTCAAGCACCCAAGCTAACTGGCTGACGGCTGACGTTGGCTAGCTACTTCCAGTCACAGTCACTCTGACCATTTTACTCGCTCTAGCAGAGCTGGTTAGGCTGTTTTCATGTTATGCAGAACGTTGGTGACTAACTGTGCTGCTGACAATTTATTACGCGTTTTTTTGCGACGTTTACTGACACTGGACATAGTGCTGAAATCAGAGTAGATCACCAGAATTGACAATGTATATTGAAACGCACAACGACTATACCACTTAGCTATGATGCGAATAATCAAGTAAATAAACGTTGGGTAGATAGTTAGATAGCAGATAGTTAATGGCAAGTTTGATGTATTAGTAGCCAACTAACATCCTGGTATGTACTGCTGTAATGCTATACGGTTTCGTAAGGATAGCGTAGCTAAAAAAATGTCAGCCAACATAACGTTTAAGTTATTTGAAAAGTAATTACTTTATTACATTGTGTCATAATTAATTAGTTAAAGCATAGAATTTGTATCCGCTCTCGTCAGGCTTCGTCTGTATATTTTCGGGCATTTTCTTCAAATCTGGAAACGTTGTGAAGTCACGCCCCTTTTCTAAAGAATTGCATTATGGGCCCTAAAAGTGCGGAAGTAGTTTACACTGCTTGTATACTTCGTATTTTGGAGAACGTAGTACAACATCCGGGACCTTTTTTTATTTTATTATTATTATTTTATTTTTATTTTTTTATTGCAGATCACATTTGTTACAATTTGCAGAAAAAATAAATTGAACTTGTAATACAAAAATCATTTAGTTACAGTACACGTTTTCATAAAGAATAAAAATAAATAGTAGTGAGCGCAAATCAGCCAATGGATAGAGAAGTGAAACAAATATCATATAAGTAACAAATAATCTGTATACAAATTATAAACAACATAAAAGTACATAACTCTATCCATACTATGACCAATAAGCATACTACATACTCAATATAAGTCACAAATTGTACGGTTAGTATGAGTATTCAAACACAGCTAAGGTCATCTGCATTGATCTGTCTCTTAATTTGCAAACATTCATGGGATAGCTAAAAAGAAGCTTGGCTACAACATACTGTCCTAACATTTGAAAATGTTTCCAAGGTGACATCATTCACTGAATCCCCCTTTCATTCTCAAAATAGTCAGACTTAATCTTACCAAAAACTAAAAACCATGAGCAAGTCTTCACTACCTAATTCTACATCTAGCTAAGTTGTTTTGTGGTGGTAGAATCAGTATTTATACAATTCGACATTTTCACCAAAAAATGTGGTAATGTGTGAGTTAGCTAGTGTCTGCTTGCTGGCATAACCAGTCTCAAATCAATCCATATGAAACGAAAGGTAGGGATGCTAAGAATGCCAGTTCACATACCCAATGCGAATACTCCCTCTAGCTAGCTAGTTGAGTTCTAGCTAATGCGTAAATTCGTTTTCATCACAGCTATCTGTTCTGCTGTGATTAGTGCACTGAGTTCGACTACATCACAGCTGACTGTTGTTACCTCATTGGCCAAATGTTACAGAATAGCGAGGCACAGTGCCAGCTGTCAGTCAGATACGTGCTGATTTCTGAGAACAGTTCCATAACTTTGGCGCCTTACAACTTCATTAACAAGCTGGCAAACTAGCTACCATATGTTACCCGATTCAGGAAACGAGGCGTATGTCGCAAGTCAGGACTTCACAGGAGAGCCGTTTCAACATAAAACATTTTTTTTTTTAATCAAAATGCGTTTTTGGGCAGAAGTGCCTTCTCGAACATGCAAACTTTCATGTGCCTTAATACCAAACTTGTATGCCATCTGTAAATACGAATAAAGTTGTTTAATTACGAGCCCAGGCAGTTTAGCCACAGGTATAGACAGGAACTTTCCTGCTAGCCATGATTGGCTGAGATAATGGATGGGCTGGACATGCTGAGAGATGAGTTTCAAGTTGGTCTGCGGTGTAGCATCTAGTGTCTATAAGATACTCCTTTCTACTGCAGTATTTTTCGAAATATATAACGTTAGCCATGGAGAACTGCTACTGCGCTCAATAACATTGCTGTCCTGAATTTATCAGGCGCTATTTATTTTTTTGGGACTAGGCAAGTCAGTTAAGAACAAATGCTTATTTACAATGACGGCCTACATGCGCTATTGACAAAGATCAGTGGGAAAAAGTTGTGATGGACGATCGTGCCATGCTGACTCTTTGACTCTGAAAATGAATCAGAGGATGAGGAAATCCCTGATTTAGGTAAAAACATTTTAATTGAAGAAGACATAGTAGAGTCTTCTGATGGCGGTGATGGCAAGAAACAACGATCAACAGTGTTGTTGTCACAAAATAAGTTGACAGAGTTTTGAAATCAGTGGAACGGTCCAAACAAACTGCAAACCAAATGGAAATGGGTTGCAGTCTGACGTGAAGCTTTCATCCGTGTATACTGGTAAGAATATAGGTACAGTTTCAGATATACGCTTCTAGTTATCAGAAAGTCGTTTTCATTGCAAGTTAAAACTTGCTGTTAGCTATCCAGCTGAAGTTCGATGGCTGGCTTGCTAGTTAACATTGAACCTATTTGGTTACATTTAGCTATCTGTGACAATCTGTTTGTATTGCTAGTAATATTACTTTATGGATTGGGATTATAGTTTATTTTGTAGCTAGCTAACCTTAACGTTACATGTCTAAACAAAATATCCCAAGTTAAAGTTTGCTGTTAGCTAGCTGAGGTTAGATGGCTGGCTTGCTAGCTAACATTAATTTACGTGTGTGTAACGTTAGTGATGTTTTCTCAGACAATCGGTTTGTATTGCCAGTTAAAGCTTGCTGTCAGCTAGCCAGCTGAAGTTAGATGGCTGGCTAGCTAACATTACGTGTATGAACTGTGGGTAGTGATGTTTACTCAGAATGCCATTTCACATCTATTGTATAGAACAACACAAATAATTTTCATTGGATTGTATGAGGTTATTCTTATCTAAACGTGGGAGGTGAATTTATGTTGTGCAGGGTTGTTATTTATTTATTTGTATTTAACCTTCATTTAACTAGGCAAGTCAGTTAAGAACAAATTCTTATTTACAATGACGGCCTACACCGGCCTAACTCGGACGACGCTGGGCCAATTGTGCGCCGCCCTATGGGACTCCCAATCACGGCTGGTTGTGATACAGTCTGGATTTGAACCAGGTTGTCTGTAGTGACTCCTCTGAACCTGGTGTTGTTATCGCCAAGGAGCGTTTGGACTGTCGGGACCAGGTTTTACCTGCTGCGCAATGCTGACATCCTTCCTCCCATAGATGGTCTGTCTGTACAAGGACAACCTGGACTGGACGCAGCTAGGCAAACATATATTTTTGAGAGGATCAGGGAGTTTTGCGACGAAGAGGCTATGGACATCACATGCCCTGCACCGAAGTCAAGGGCAGGACAGAAACGGGCTCTCCGACTATAGATTCCCTTGTTCATGCGTAGTTCGGACAGACCAGTCATCAGCACTATCTGCAGTGCCTCTATTCAAATGACTCTCGCTACTACTATTATTGTATTTATTATTTATCCTGCTGCTCAGCCTCTTTACCCCTGATTGTATGCATATAACTACCTTGTCTATCACTGATATCGTTATTTATATTGTACATACTGTATTTTATTTGTATTGACACTATCTATTTCTGGTATTGCTACTATGCAAGTGACCATTTGGCTGTACTGTTTACACCTTCTGTAGAGACCCATCCACTTAGCAAGACTTTTACTTCACTAGATTCCGAAAGAAAATAATGTACTTTTAACTCCATACATTTTCGCAGACACCCAAAAGTACTTGTGACATTTTGACAGGAGAATTGTCCAATTCACACATCCCTGCTGCATCTGATCTGGCAGACTTACTAAACACAAATGCTTCGTTTGTAAATAATGTCAGAGTGTGCCCCTGGCTATCCGTCATTAAAAAAATAAAAAATACATTGTGCCGTCTGGTTTAATATAAGGAATTTGAAATGATTTATACTTTTACTCAAATATGACAATTTGGTACATTTTCCATCACTGGATGTGGCTGGGGGTTATAGCATTTATTTTCCATGACCCATCAATTTAGACAGGTGTGTCTGGGTAAGCGTCATCTAATATTAATAAAATATTTGTATCTGGACACTCTGTTTACCTGGAGCTCTGAGTCTCTACTTTTACCAATGTTAAAAACAGAAATTCAAATGTTGCTACATAATACCGAATCCAGGTGGTGAGTCACATATGGCCATTCAAACAAGCTTGCACTAGACTGCTAGTTAGAGCAAATTGGCTCAGCTGGTTTGCATTAGTAGCCAGAGCGTCATAGCTACTGAGAATGGAGTGATTTTCAGAATTAAGAACTAGTGTTAGGCAGAGTTCCACGTCCTACAAAACCGATCAGTGGCGGGACGAGCATCTCATAGGAGTGACGCCGTCTGACATGAGACAATGGATTACAGTAAGAAGAACATGACTAATTCAACACAGTGTATAGTGGGATTTAGCCAACTACAATATGTTTGCATGTGGGACTTGACTAGGAAAGTTAAACATTGGGTATCAGCGCATACTAGTCTTTCATTGTTAAAGAAGCCAAACATATAATAAGTCTACATCAGCTGTAACAACACAATCAAACTGTCATCTCTTTTTTTTCATTTAGATTCATTTAGTATTTTATTACTGGTTTATGAATTTATGAATTTGCTTGGATGCCTGCAGTGAGGTTTTAGTATCTGGTGATGGTTATGAATACATTACGTCTCATTGTCTGTTTCTGGCGACAGAGCATCTGTTCTTCCATATCTCTATGTCTCACCTCCATCCAGAATGTTCCTCTGCTCTGTTCGTCTGTGACGGGGGAGCCACATGATGCGTGGATGGCTGTATCGGTGTGTGTGTGTGTGTGTGCATGGCTGCCTGGTGTGCTCTGCCTCTGATTATTACTGTGTGGTGGAGATGATTCCCACGAAAGGAGGCCTGTGTTAGGATCGTCGTAAAGGATGATGGGTCGGCTGCTGCTCCTCATCAAACTCATGTAGATAATAGCCCTTATTGTCAGGGAAATGCAGCCTGCTGAATGAACCCAGGGATCTCATACAGATGTAGGATCTTAATTTGAGCCAGTCTCCTACAGTAGGAAAATAATCCTGCAGCAATAGGAAATGTGGATTATAATTCATGGTTATTTTTGTAGCAGTTGATACATTTTTCATAATGTAAATCTGAAATTTTAAAGTGGAAATTACAAACTTTAAGTGTCTTTTTAAACCTCAAATCAAAACACACCCATTTAATTGAGCATGAAGCAGTGCTATCTACTTTAGGTCTATTGTAAGACCGTGTGGAAGGAATCACGAAATGGCTGTTAACAGCGACCTGATTAGAGCAGTCTCTAAAGAGCCAATTTTGTTTACATCTTAAGACAAGAGGACCACCCAAATATAGGGCCTTATATAAGAGGATAGCATCAAAAATAGCAACCTAATTCATTCAGCTAATGACCGGTTTTGGATCCGAGGGGGAGTTTGGTGGTTGGGAGGCTGCATGGAGATTATTTGCTGTTTTAAACCTGCTGCACGACACTATGTTGAGGTTCTCAACAGTAGTCAAATAAAATAACATTTTATTTGTCAAATGCGCCGAATACAACAAGTGTAGACTTTACAGTGAAGTGCTTACTTACGAGCCCTCTCCCCAATAATGCATTTAAAAAGTAAGAACATTTTCAAATAGATAAAAATAAAGTAGTAACACAATAAAATAACAATAACGAGGCTATATACAGGCTATGTACAAGGAGTACCGAGTCGGTGTACTGGGGTATGATGTAGTTGGGGTACGAGGTAGTTGGGGTGATTGATTGAGGTAGTATGTACTGTACAGTACATGTATGTTTGGTTCGGTGATTGATTGAAGTACTGTGTACAGTCATGGCCAAATGTTTTGAGAATGACACAAGTATTGGTCTCCACAAAGTTTGCTGCTTCAGTGTTCTTAGATCTTTATGTCAGTAGTTACTATGGTACACTGAAGTATAATTACAAGTACAACCACACATTCTCAATGGGATTAAGGTCTGGGGAGTTTCCTGGCCATGGACCCAAAATGTCGATGTTTTGTTCCCTGAACCACTTAGTTATCACTTTTGCCTTATGGCAAGGTGCTCCATCATGCTGGAAAAGGCATTGGTTGTCACCAAACTGTTCTTGGATGGTTGGGAGAAGTTTCTCTCGGAGGATGTGTTGGTACCATTCTTTATTCATGGCTGTGTTCTTAAATTGTGAGTGAGCCCACTCCCTTGGCTGAGGATGCTTTACTGTTGGCATGACACAGGACTGATGGTAGCGCTCACCTTGTCTTCTCCGGACAAGGTGTTTTCCGGATGGCCCAAACAATCGGAAAGGGGAATCATCAGAGAAAATGACTCTACCCCAGTCCTCAGCAGTCCAATCCCTGTACCTTTTGCAGAATATCAGTCTGTCCCTGATGTTTTTCTTGGAGAGAAGTGGCTTCTTTGCTGCCCTTCTTGACACCAGGCCATCCTCCAAAGGTCTTCACCTCACTGTGCGTGCAGATGCACTCACATTCCTGAGCAAGCTCTGCACTGGTGGTGCCCCGATCCCGCAGCTGAATCAACTTTAGGAGAAGGTCCTGGCGCTTCCTGGACTTTCTTGGGCGCCCTGATGCCTTCTTCACAACAATTGAACCTCTCTCCTTGAAGTTCTTGATGATCCGATAAATAATTGATTTAAGTCCAATTTTACCAGCAGCAATATCCTTGCCTGTGAAGCCCTATTTTGTGCAAAGCAATGATGATGATGGCACGTGTTTCCTTGCAGGTAACCATGGTTGACAGAGGAAGAACAATGATGTCAAGCACCACCCTCCTTTTAAAGCTTCCATTCTGTTATTCTGACTCAATCATCATGACAGAGTGATCTCCAGCCTTGTCCTCGTCAACACTCTCACCTGTGTTAACGAGACAATCACTGACATGATGGCAGCTGGTCCTTTTGTGGCAGGGCTGAAATGCAGTGGAAATGTTTTTGGGGGATTAAGTTCATTTTCATGGCAAAGAGGGACTTTGCAATTAATTGCAATTCATCTGATCACTCTTCATGACATTCTGGAGTATATGCAAATTACCATCATCAACACTGAGGCAGCAAACTTTGTGGAGACCAATACTTGTGTCATTCTCAAAACGTTTGACCACGACTGTACATGTAGGTAGGGGATGAAAACCAGAAAGTACAGGTAGCCATTGAATTAACTGTTCACCAGTCTTAATGCTTTGGGGTGGAAGCTGTTCAGGAGCCTTTAAGTCCCAGACTCTGTGCTCCGGTACCGTTTGATGTGCGGTAGCAGAGAGAACAGACTGTGACTTGGGTGGCTGGAGTCTTTGACCATTTTTAGGGCCTTCCTCTGACACCGCCTGGTATGCTGGATGACAGTGAGCTTGGCCCCATTGATGTACTGAGCCGTACACACTACCCTCTGTAAGATGCTCTCAATGGTGCACCTGTAAATCTTTTTGAGGATCTGAGGGCTCATGCCAAATATTTTCAGCCTCCTGAGGTGGAAGAAGCATTGTCGTGCCCTCTTCACGACTGTGTTGGTGTGTATGGTAGGTCCTTAGTTATGTGGACACTGAGGAAGCTCTCGACCGTCTCCACTATAGCCCCGTCGATGTGAATGGGGGCGTGCTCGGCCCTTCCGTTTCCTGTAGTCCACGATCAGCTCCTTTGTCTTGCTGACGTTGAGGGAGAGGTTGTTGTCCTGGCACCACTCTGCCAGGTCTCTGACCTCCTCCCTGTAGGCTGTCTTAGTCTCTCAGCCATTGATAGGGCCAGGGATGAGTGTGGGTCGGTGAGAGAACATAACGCAACACAAACCCTCCCTGGTTGATCCCTGAACAGCATTTGGCAGCATGTTTGGACCAGCAGGTCCGCTTCCCACTCAGGTTATTACAGGACTGTTCTATAATATATGTGAGCGTCAATTATGCATTTGCATTGGCTCTCAACATCCACCGCACAGCACAAACAACATGTTAGAGAGACTGGACCCTGGGTTTCCCTCCTTTCAGTATATGTTACAGTTTATGCCTGACAAGTGTCTGCATGGGTAAGTCTGCATGCATTAACTCCCAAAGAGATTGTGTGTGTGTGTGTGTGTATGTTTGTGCAAGCAGGCTCGTTCATGTCTGTGTGTGTATTTCTATAGGGAACAGCTGCCATTAATTAACTGCTGTGAGTTTACATTACAACGGGGGTCAGTGTAGGCATGCCAACTGGAAATAACTGTAATTAATTCACACTTTTTTATTATGAGGAGATTAGGCCGACTGCCAGGGATGTGCCTCTGGAAGAGCAGCAAGAACCTGGTGAGACTGCTCAGCTCAGACTGCCTAGAGTCAGTTAGCACTACCAACAAGGTCAACAAGGCCAACAACACCAAAAGCTCTAATCTATCTTAACATACTGTAGCTCTGTTCACTCTGACTACATTGAACACAATGTTATCATTGTACATGGTCTGACTTTGACTGAATACTGAACAATAGACCTGCCTAATGAAACTATAGTGAACATTGTCCCATTAGTGTTCAGTATGACCACAAGCCAGTGCCATCCCTGTTGAGGATATATCACCAGGAAGGAGATGTATCCTCAAAATCCCAGTCAGGCTAATGGTAGTGCATCGTTCTTGTACACTGACCTCCACTCCCTATGGAGCTGTAACACATTAGACTGGTCCAGCCAGGTGGACTGGTCACTAGTCAAGGACTAGGCCTGCAGAGCATGTCATCATGGGCCTGCTGTGAGCTGCTGTTGGAGCAGAGTGTGAGATCATCTCTGATAGTGCCATCTGGCAGCAGCGTCTCACTCGGTCAAATACATTATCTTTCCTCAACCTCTGGGTATGGAGTAGATCAACAGCAGGAGTCACGCAACACAACCAACAAGATCCGCCTCGGACTCATCCCCTCAAATACCACCAGCACACAAACACACAAGAATGAGTAGTAATTTTATACACACACACACACACACGTGTACATGCGTCACACACACAAAATATGCATGCATGAGCACGCACACATATTCTTGTGTAACTTGTCAGGGGGCATAGAGGTAAAAAACTGTTAATGGCATCTAGACAGACACAGTATAGATCCTGTCACAGCGACAGAGACTGTCTACCAGGGGGGCAGTTGGAGATGTTGGAGGATCTCTCAGATCATTTATATATTTGTACATTTTATTTAACCTTTATTTAACTAGGCAAGTCAGTTAAGAACAAATTCTTATTTACAATGACGGCCTACCCCTGCCAAACCTGGACGACGCTGGGCCAATTGTGCGCCACCCTCTGGGACCGCCAATTACGGCCTGATGTGATACAGCTTGGATATGGTATGTGACAGACTGACTGATCATCTCTCAGAGATGTAGTCTATGTGTGCCATGTTGACTGAGCTGATCATCACCAAATATCTGTCTAAATACCCGACTCACTCCCGGGGTTTCATATACTTATGGCAGATTAACAGATTAACAGGCATATTAACCAACATACATATCAGATCCAGGTCAACATGCTTATGTAAAGCAAACAAACCAATGAGGTTAGGAGCCTACTACCATCAAATATGTTTTCTAAAATTACACGCAAAACAATATTTTACTGCCATTAATGTAATGCTACTGTAACACAACTTTCATATATACTCTATAACAGTGGTCACCAACCGTCGATCGCCAAAAACGTAGGTAAAAAACTCGTGTTCCTATTTATTTTATTCGTCTCGGGCTGTTGGCGGTAGGTGCACCCGATTCAGCTGCCCTGCGTACCGGGTAGGCAAACTTGCCATTTTGAACAATTTCATGTGTCTGAAGGTACAAACTCTGCCATCTCGGCAGGCCCGGAGAGTTAAATCAAGTGCACTATAGGCCTTCCTCTGGCCAATCGGGTGGCTCAGATGACCATTTCTGCAGTAACGTTACAGGCATAAACAAATATACAGCAAAGTTGATACTGTGAGATTTCAAAACGTCTAAAACCATGACTAGAGATACTGTCAACGAATACAGCAAAGAGCTGCTGTTTGTATGAGTGAGTTCATGTTAACGTTCTTACTCAGCACTGTCAACACTTTGTATTCAACAAATGCGTGTTCTTCCTATTTCCATTTAGCGCTACAAGAAGCACTGCAGCAGTAATGAATGAGTAGGACAGTGTAGCGATATTCCTTTTTTTATAGGAATATTTCACTTTCTCTGTTCATAGGAGTAACAACATGAATTTGTGCATGAGGCAGAAATAATGCGGTGCGACTCGAGTTTTTTGGTCTGTGTCAATGGAGGAAAGGGAGCGGAGGGATGTTGAGAGGCGGACCCTGTCTGCTGCTCTCTCCCTCCGCTGAGACTGACCATCAGATCAGCCCCGTAAAATTAAAATAAATAGCAAATATGTATAGTCGCTCAGCTGTGCCTTGCAAATAATACAACGGATCTATTACCGGTAAAGCCTACCTAAAATTGTTAAATATAATGTTAGTAAGGAATGGCCCAAACAACAATGCATTGGCAGGGCAATTCAAACCCAATATGAGGCGGTTATGCATTGGGTCTATAGATTACTGTACAAACCTCATTGCTACAGTATTGTTTTTTTTGCAAATGCTTACGTTTTTTAAGTAATGTAAAAAAAAAAATCAGAGCAGTAGATCTCGGTTTTCATTTTGACTCAAAGTGATCTTGACTCAGAAAAGGTTGGTGACCACTGCTGTATAATATCATCTAAATATAGTACTAACACTACCAAGTGATGAGTTGTTCATTGATCATGAGTTTACATGACTCATTCAAATTCCTCTCATAAATACAGTTTGAGTATTCAAACAAATGGGTATACACGTGAAAAACGAACTCATGAACTCACACACGCCTCTACCGTAGAAACAGAACTCTGGTTTAAACCAACTGTCACAATAGTAACTGATCCTCTAAACCCACCCCTCTTTCTCTCACTCACCGGGTGTCCCCTCCTCCCTGCCGGACCTCATGTCCTCCTCCTCCACAGTACAGGCTCCGCTGGACTCCACGGTCAGTGCTGGTGTGTGTTCTCATAGCAGAGGAACACAACTCAGACGGACAGCATTCAGAAATACACCGTAGCACAGCAGCCTCTCTCTCAGCCACTTGGGTCCACCCAGCCAGGTTACCAGGAACAGTTCCCCTGAGTGCGTGAGTGAGCCTGTTTTCTCTGTTCTCTCTATGTTCTCTCTCGCTATCTCCCTCTCTCTCGCTCTGTCGTTTGCTTGCTCTATCTCTCGTCCGCTCTGTCACTCTCTCTCTCGCTCCCCCACCCTTTTCTCTACCTGTTCTGGTACACGTCCAGAGGCAGTTACCATTCCAAACCTCTCTCACCCCTTCTCTTTTTAACCCTTCCCAGCTGCTGCTGTGGGTAGGGGGGTGCAGTGTAATCTGATAGTATTATATCTCTCTCTCTCTCTCTCTCTCTCTCTCTCAGGGGGAGGAGGGCATACCTTTAGCCTCAAGGTGGTAGGGCAGGTGAGTCACTGCTATAGCACTCCTACTCCACCTGATGGCAGAGAGCTGAATGGCACACTGACCTAGAGGGCTTTCACAGGGCTTTCACAGTACGACTTACTGTGTCGTACTATACTGTACTGAACACCTCACATACTGCACAGAGGACAATACAACTGTAGGGACTGTACTTGTGCGTGTGACATTAAAACTTTACATACTGTACTGGAAGAAACTAGGAACTGGAGTTTTTTCTGTTTTATGTGACCTATCCTGTCCATGCCAAAATGTTTGGACCAAGTTCCTGTACAGCCTGCAGCATAACTAGGCCTGGAATGTTTTCCTGGTCACAAATGAAAGTAATTCAAAACAATTCCAACCACATCACTGGAGTTGTTAGCGTGAGACCGCAACCCAGGAAGTGCTAGTGTTTTCTCCCAGTCCCAGGGGCAGGGGGACAGGGACAGGGACACAGGGACAGCAGGTGCATCTAAGTATTAGAGGAGAAGAGATAAGGCCAGCATGGGTTAAAGGAAGTGGACACTAGACACTAGGGGGGGATTCATTTCAGAAGTAAATCTGTAAGACTTAAAGCTAGCTATTTTAACTACTGAAATAGCTTAGCTTAGTACTAATGTGTACAGTTTGTATAAACTGAAAGTGTTGGAGTATTATGTTTAGTGTATTAGAAATACTGCTTGTCAGTGGATGATGCTCCAAGTATGCCATATATACTGCTTGTCAGTGGATGATGCTCCATCTCTCAACATGGCCCAAACATCACACACACTTTAGCCAGATGCTTGTCAACTGATGCAATGGATCTGTCAATCACTGACTGACTGACTGCTCAAGAATCACAGTCATGTGTCATTCTCATTCATCTGACGCACATTCAGGGTTGTGAGTGTGACAAGAGTTGAATTGTTTCAGCCTTGGTTTCAGTGCAGCTGGAATCAATTGACTGATATTTTTACTCATGGTTACCCTTCTCACGATACTGCTCTTTTGTCTTCATCCTCTCAGTCCCCCATCCTCAGTCTTTTCACCCTTCATACAGCTATCCTTGATTTCATGGCTAAACACACTGAATCTAATTTTGAACTTTTTTCCCAGTTTTAATGCACATAGTATCAAAAAATGCAGGATTTGTTTTAAATCAATTTAACTTATATCCATATTTCCTGTATAGCTAGGCTGTCTGAACAGTGACATGAAAGCCTGAGGGAATTGAATTCAAATTGAAATTTGTGGAATTGTTTGGAATTGGGAATTTAATTATTGGAATTGACCTAACATTGGAATTGAGAGGAATTTAATTATCTCTGAATTCACAAACTAATTACCAGGGTTAATTCCACAAATTCAATTTAATCCAATTTAATTAAATGGAATAATTACATAAGCCACTAAGTCCTCTCTCTCTCTCTCTCACGGAGGATATTTTAGCAAAATTCTGCATGCAGAGTCTCAATTTGGTGTTTTTCCCATTTTGTAAATTCTTCTTTGGTGAGCGGACCCCAGACCTCACAACCATAAAGGGCAATGGGTTCTATAACTGTATTTTTAGCCAGATCCTAATTGATATGTTGAATTTTTTTGTTCCTTTTGCCTTGTCTCTCAGATTGTTCACAGCTTTGTGGAAGTTACCTGTGGCGCTGATGTTTAGGTCGAGGTATGTATAGTTTTTTGTGTGCTCTAGGGCAACGGTGTCTAGATGGAATTTGTATTTTGTGGTCCTGGCAACTGGACCTTTTTTGGAACACCGTTATTTTTGTCATACTGAGATTCACTGTCAGGGCCCAGGTCTGACATAATATGTGCAGAAGATCTAGGTGCTGATGTAGGCCCTCCTTGGTTGGTAACAGAAGCACCAGATCATCAGCAAACAGTAGATATTTGACTTCAGATTCTAGTAGGGTGAGGCCGGGTGCTGCAGACTGTTCTAGTGCCTTTGCCAATTCGTTGATATACAGCGGGTGAAATAAGTATTGAACACGTCACCATTTTTCTCAGTAAATATATTTCCAAAGGTGCTATTGACATGAAATGTTCACCAGATGTTGGTAACAACCCAAGTAATCCATACATACAAAGAAACCAAAACAAATGAGTTCAGAAATTAAGTTATGTGTAATAATGTAAAATGACACAGGGAAAAAGTATTGAACACACTTACTGATATTTATTTAATACTTTGTACAAAAGCCTTTGTTGGTAATGACAGCTTCAAGACGCCTCCTGTATGGAGAAACTAGTCGCATGCATTGCTCTGGTGTGATTTTGGCCCATTCTTCCACACAAACAGTCTTCAAATCTTGAAGGTTCCGTGGGCCTCTTCTATGAATCTTGATCTTCAGTTCTTTCCATAGATTTTCAATGGGATTTAAGTCAGGTGATTGGCTGGGCCATTCTAGCAGCTTTATTTTCTTTCTTTGAAACCAATTGAGAGTTTTCTTGGCTGTGTGTTTGGGATCATTGTCTTGCTGAAATGTCCAGCCTCGTTTCATCTTCATCATCCTGGTAGATGGCAGCAGATTTTTGTCAAGAATGTCTCAGTAAATTTGCCCATTCATCCTTCCTTCAATTATGTGAAGTTTGCCAGTACCATTTGCTGAAAAGCAGCCCCACACCATGATGTTCCCACCAACTTCACTGTTGGTATGGTGTTTTTAGGGTGATGTGCAGTGCCATTTCTCCTCCAAACATGGTGTGTATTATGACATCCAAACAGTTCAATTTTGCTCTCATCTGACCACACTATATTCTCCCAGTATTTCACTGGCTTTTCCAAATGTTGTGCAGCAAACTTTAAACAAGCTTCAACATGCTTTTTTTTCAGCAATGGAGTCTTGCGTGGTGAGCGTGCATACAGGCCATGGCGGTGGAGTGCATTACTTACTGTTTTCTTTGAGACAACAGTACCTGCTAATTGCAGGTCTTTTTGAAGCTCTCCACAAGTGGTCCTTGGCTCTTGGACAACTCTTCTGATTATTCTTTTCACTCCTCTGTCAGAAACCTTGCGAGGAGCACCTGGTCGAGGCAAATTTATGGTGAAATGATTCTTTCCACTTCCGTATTATGGCCCCAACAGTGCTCACTGGAACATTCAGAAGCTTAGAAATGCGCCTATAACCAATGCCATCATTATGTTTTGCAACAATTAGGTTGCGAAGGTCTTGAGACAGCTCTTTGCTTTTACCCATCATGAGATGTGTCTTGTGTGACACCTTGGCAATGAGACCTTTTTGTAGGCCATCAGTTGGGACTGAACCAGCTGATATTAATTTGCACTGACAGGGGGCTGGATTGCTTTTTAATTACTGATAGTTTTCAGCTGTTGTCTTGGCTTTCCATGCCTTTTTGCACCTCCCTTTCTTCATGTGTTCAATACTTTTTCCCTGTGTCATTTCACATTATGACACAACTTAATTTCTGAACTTATTTGTTTTGGTTTCTTTGTATGTTTGGATTACTTGGGTTGTTACCAACATCTGGTGAAAATTTCATGTCAATAGCACCTTTGTAAATATATTTACTGAGAAAAATGGTGACGAGTTCAATACTTATTTCGCCCGCTGTATATGTTGAAGAGGGTGGGGCTCCCTCCCGCCCTCTCTTCCCTATCTTATTCTCTCTCCCTTTCTCTTCCTCTCCTCCTCCCACTCTCTCTTTCCCTCTTTCTTCTCTGTCCTCTAGCACCAGATGATTGGTCACTCTGCATTATAAGCACAGGAGAGTGTTGATGGGGAGCTGAGAAAGACAAGCATTAAGATATTAATAATTGCCCTGGGAGGGGAAGAAGGGATGAAGACAGATACTACCTCTGTCCAGGGCTGATGGAAATGTCATGAGGCTCATTTAATGGCCTGAGAGTGTACTTCTGCTGTTTTGTAGGGGCTGTATTTGGTTACAATTACAATTGTGGGGGACACTCTTCTGGCTTTCTGGCAGCGTGATAAAGAATAATGGGTGTCATTAAGTAGGAGAAAATTAAATGCCCACAAGACTAATAGATTGACCAATAAGCTTTAGGTGATCAATACTCTTTATGATGATCCTCCTCAGTATCATTACTGATCAGCCAGATCACAACTAAGCTAAGAGAGAGAGCCTTTATTCAGAAAGTTCTCTAGAGGGAAAATTAGATGTAATTTACCTCAAACGGACTGTGATTAGTGCAGAAAATGGCCCAAACCACAATACATCAGAGATTAACATCAATAGTGCTCTTCTCTATTCAGATACTACAACAATAGAGTGTGAAGAGGTTACATCTGCCCCTCTCGCCCCATTAAGCTCTCCTATCAATGTTTCTCTGCATTGTGTCTGAGCCCAGCACAGAATTGGGTGTATAAAGTACAATACCAAGCAGGTCATTAACCCTATGTGCTGTATACTGTCTGTACATTAAAGCCATTTCTAACAGTCGGCAGTAAAGCCTTTGTACCCCTGGGTTCAGCCAGCCATGTTATCAGATTGTCCTGACTGACTGACTGACTGACTGACTGACTGACTGACTGACTGGCCTTTGCCCCTTTCTGTGTTCACCCAGCTGACATGCTGACAGGTCTTTGTCTCAGTCTAAACTCCTGGCACAAATCACCATGCACACACTTCCTTCCGTCACCAAGGCAACGCCCCGTATTTCCAAGGCAACACCCCTACCTTTGTCAAGCGAGGAGTCTGGAGTGCCAAAGTCCATGAGGCTGGAGATCTCTGTCTGGTAACAGATTTCGCTCACCACCGACGTCTGCCTGTGATGACCGGCAGGATCTGTCAGGTACAACACAATAGGAGACATGACATCAGACCAACAACAGAGACTACCATCATTGAGATGTACAATAATGTTATGTTGATGACAAATCGCTTCTGGAAGACATCTTTCTAAAGAGGAAGGACCGTTATTATTAGCATTTACACACCCAAGGGGCACTAACATGACTCACACAGGTGGTGAATCTGTGTGTGTCTGTGTGTTATTGTGTGTACATGCATGTGTACATGTGTGCATGTGACAGAAAGAGATAGAAAGAGCGAGCGAGTAATCAAATGAGTCACTGTTTGCGTTAAACTTGTGATGTGATGTCACTTCCACAGACACTGCTGAGAGGTTTTCAAAAACAAACAATTATGTTTGAAATTGGCAGAGCCATTATAGACATGAATTGAGTCTGACAGGCGCTATTCTAATTAACAATGCAGCTAATAGATTTTAGCTTGTTTCACAATTGCAGGAGAAATGGGGGAGGACCTTTTTCATACAGATTTATACACATTTTCAATCTCCTGTCTCATTCCTTTTCACACTTTTTCTCTCATACACTCTCTCTTTCTCTCCTCCTCTCTAGGAAAAGCACCAGCTAACTCTCATTATACCATTCTCTCTTTTCCTATCGTCTTCCTCCACCTAATCCTCCTCCTCTACCACAACCTCCTCCTCCTCCCCCACTCAATCCTCATCATCCTCCTCCTCCTCCCCCACTCCATCCTCATCCTCCTCCACCTCCTCCTCCTCCTCCTCTTTGTCCTCCTACTCTTCCGGCTATGAGGGACTATAAAAGAAACACAGGAGAGGAGGCAGCAAATTATCTATGTTGTGACATGAAGTCATTTTCTAGAGCAGGCCCCAAACGACAAAAAGTGAAATAATTTCTTCAGAAGATTGCTTCCCTGGCATTGCTCTGCCGTTCTTCTCGCTGAAGAATAAGAGTGTCCAGAGACAGACCATTCCCAGGCTGGTCACATACACAAACTCTCATTGTCTGGTGTACAACTGTGTTATGACAAGACACTGGATACATTTGAGTCATTTAGCAGACGCTCTTACCCAGAGCAACATACAGGAGCAATTAGGGTTAAGTGACTTGCTCAAGGGCACATCAGCAGATTTTTCACCTAGTCCTCAGGCTCAGGGATTTGAACCACTGACCTTTCAGTTACTGGGCCAACACTCTTAAATGCTAGGCTACCTGCGGCCCTGAACACAACCCTGATCTGTCAGCTAGTTCACAGGCGCACTTCTCATCGACATACATTCATCTTCTATTCTGTTGTCTCTCTCTTTTGGTGTTCAGTTAAACATTACAGGCTCCATAGCGGAGCAATGATAAACAGGCTTACAGGCAAGAGAAAACAACTAAATCTAACCTTCAACTTTCAATTGGATGCCTCTTGTGTCTGTCATTCAATTAAGTGATAATGCCTGAGACAAAGTCATGGAAGGAAAGATACAACGGGCTACCAACATATACAAATAATTATTGGCATATTTTCATACACATTTTTATCCTTCCTTCCACGAGATACAGTATAGTCCCGACACAAATCTAGGGTTGTGTCACGGATGTCACCGGCCTCTAGGAGTGATTGAACTGCCTCATTACGCACACCTGGTTCCCATTCCTTCCTGATTAGGATTGTATAAATGTGCCCTGTGTTACCCATTGTCCTTGTAGATTATTGTTACAATGTCCTTTGGTCGTGTGAGTACCTGTGCTTTGTTGTTTTGGCTTTTGTGCTTCTTGTATTGTGCATATATGATTACGGGTCTCGTCCCGTGTTGTATCATTTTGCACTTGTGTTTTCGGGTCTCGTCCCGTGTATTTATTACAGGTCTCGCCCGTGTATTTATTACAGGTCTCGCCCCGTGTATTTATTACGGGTCTCGCCCCGTGTATTTATTACGGGTCTCGCCCCGTGTATTTATTACGGGTCTCGTCCCGTGTATTTATTACGGGTCTCGTCCCGTGTATTTATTACGGGTCTCGTCCCGTGTATTTATTACGGGTCTCGCCCCGTGTATTTATTACGGGTCTCGCCCCGTGTATTTATTACGGGTCTCGCCCCGTGTATTTATTACGGGTCTCGCCCCGTGTATTTATTACGGGTCTCGCCCCGTGTATTTATTACGGGTACTCCTCGCTCTTTTGTTTTTGTTTTGTAATCATGGTTTAATTTGGGTAGAAAAAAAACAAAAACTATTACGCATTCCTGCGCCTGTCTCCCGATCATTAAACCAACGTGACGGGTTGCTACCCAAGCTGGCTGGTCGTTCGTTCTATCGGTTTGGTTGCTAGAGACGTGGCCCAGTCGCTAAGTACTTTTGTTCTAAATCTATGGACACGACCCAGTCGTTCGTTCTAAATGTTCCGTTACTTCAATCTATAATAATATTTATGACAAAACATGTATTTTTACTGCTCTAATTACGTTGCTAACCAGTTTATAATAACAATAAGGCACCTCAGGGGTTTGTGGCTAATGGCTGTATCCAGGCACTCCAAGTTGCATCGTGCATAAGAACAGCCCTTAGCCGTGGCATATTGGCCATATACCACACCCCCTCAGGCCTTATCGCTTAAATACATCTAGAGTAGTAGTTGGATAGGTTGGGAACAATCATGACAAGACATGGTATACAATGGGTCAATCTAAATTCATATCTAAACTATTACGAAGAGCTACCAAAGCCATAGGGACCCTATAATTCTGTGTTCTATTAAATTCTGTGACCAAAGCCTCCTTACTAATGAATATATTTATCTATAATACTACAATATCATCACATTGGCTGGTCTAGTGGCCATAGGCCTGACCTTCAGGGTACACTGTTTCAAACAGCTCTCTCTCCATCTACAGTGCTGCACCTCCTCTCCTAATGTGCAGAGTATTTCTAACACTCCTCTCCTAGTCTGCCGGTTGAGACACTATCACTTCTGTGGCCTTATATTTCTCCAGTTAATTCTCTCTCTCTCTCTCTCTCTCTCTCGCTGTTGTGGTGTTGTTCGACCCCACCCCCCCACTTCCCTGTCTGCTAACCTTTCCCTGGGACTTTCATATGGAGATTGGGCATCAGGCAGGCAGCAGGCAGGGAAGCAGGAAGCAGGTAGCAGGCAGCATAGCCACAGGCTCCATGCTGGGTGGCTGCGTTCTTTAGCAGGCGATAATGAGTAGCGGGGTCGGCACTGAGACTAATTCACAGAGAGAGAAGATATTCTGCTTTCTGCAGGAGCTGTCTGAATGTGGGTATAAATAAACATATGAATGAATAAGTAAACAGAGAACTGTGAAAACTATTCCCTATTTGGAAATTCAGTTATCTCTGCCTCAACCTAGGAGAAACATCCTGACCTCTCACTGCAGTGGGACATTACTGTATGTATACCGTAGGTGCTAGAAAGTACAGGTATGCAGAAAGTGTGGGAGGGAATAGGGATAGTCACTGGCCACTTCCTCTATAGCTGGTAAAACTCTAGCCGTGAGAGGTCAAAGGTTAGGTAAATAATGAGACAAACCAGTGGTGGGGCTGGCCCTAACACAAATGACGATCAGAGGATGTCACAAACCACGGGAGCACATGCAACAGGTGATTGACCGTGCTCTCAACAAAATAAAAGATTCATGTAATGTACTGTAGATTCACTCTCTACTTTTCGTCCTCTTTCTCTGTCTCTCTCGCCTGTATGAAATAATTCATTGTAATAAGCGTGATTATTCATTAGGCTTGTTCCCCGATAACATATTCATATCACAGGCAATTTATAATTAAAAAGCTTTATGATCATTCTCAATTAAATTAATAAGTGATTTCCTAACAACCAGCAGGAAATGCAGTCATGACAGCAAAGCTAGAGGAAACAGCCATGAGTTATTCATTAGATTTGCCTGAGAGCGTATGCCTGATGCTAGGCACACCCCTCAGGTAGCCCGGGCAGTGGCTCACCAGTACAGTGTGGTGCCAGTCTCTTTCAGTGGAACCTCTGGGGCCTGGACAGAGCAGGCTGCCTGTCCGTCACATACAGAGAGCAATATTGCTCTATACAGTACAAGCTGAGATCCTCAACCTCGGCACTTCCTGGGAGAACTGAAAGTGACCTATCCTAATCCCCCTGAGCCACCTGGGTAATCAGTTTCCACCCTGTGTCTGCTGCCCTTCAAACAATCAATGTGCTTTGTGTCACTGCTAATTTCTCTGACATATCATTAATAGGTCTCTGACATGGATGGATGATCTCATATGTCCCTTTTCACTCAGAACATTTGACACTGTGGAGAGTCAGGCAGGCTCAAACCACCTCTGAGAGAAGAACAGAAGTAAAAATGTTCAAAAATCCAAATCTACATTCTAGTCAGGAACAGAGGAGACAAATAGGCAGCAGGCTTAGCTATGCATCATCCTCTCTGCCTCCCCTCACCTAACCCATAATTACTCTGACATTCACTGCTCTTCTAGAGCCAGACACTCCAATATCAATCATCTCCAAAGAGAAAGAGAATACAATCACCTGATGCTGCCTTGAAATCACATCACAACGCCCTATAAATAACACTGCACTGTGGCTCTACAGTAACATGCTCCTGGTTACATGTACAGAGAGCCATTCAGTGACTGATGCCGCTTTTAAGACAACTCGGAACTCGGAATCTCAGACATTTTCGACTTGCAAACTCCTTGTCAAAAAATGAACAGTTTCCCACTTGGAATCGACCAACAGGAAGCTCTACACAAAAAACGTACGTAAGATAATTATGTAGTCATGAATGGCTACATAATTATCAGGCGTACTGTGGGCTAGCTCTGGATATTGCTCAGTTATTACCAAAGTCTTTATAAAACTGCAGGGTGCCAGCTACTCGTAGATTAAATCACAATTAACTGGACATTATTTCATTGCAAATAACTAGAGGGTCTAAACTGTACCACATTTTAGTAATCTAGGTTATGATTCCCTGAAGAATTTAGCCGTTTTCTGTGGATAAATGCTGCATGGTAATGTCTTCCACGTTGGAATAAAAATAATATTTTTCATTTGTTCACTCTCACATGTTGAGATTGACAAGGCACAATGCGATATTACTATGAATTACTATCTAGATTGGAATTTCACAGTGATGTCACAGTGAATACATTAACAAACTTGCAATGGTTGTTTTTTTTTCTTTATATTTTTTTGTTGTCATTTTTCTTGTTGGGGGGAGAATAACTGGATAAATACCATAAGGCCGCAGAAGTGATACCACCCCTGAAAGCAAAGAAAGTATAACATATGAAAATAGGTACATATTTATTTATATATATATTTTGTTTGTATGTTCGGCCTTTTATAGATTCTTTATTTGTATGTGTTGGGCTTTAGCTGAGATTTTTCTTCAGAGTCAAGTGTATTTGTCCAGGCCTTAATTGTTTCTTGACGAGCACCATTCATTCTAATGTTATAACTTCTAATAATAACTGTATATACTGGCGAATTGGGAGAGAGTGAGGTGATTGCTATCTAAGAGTCAACATCTTCTTTTGAGGCAGCACTGCCAGAAATAATCGTCTCTGATTTATTGAGAGATTGAAGGAGCTACTGTATCATAGTTAAGTAGCACGGTAGATGCAAAGTATTTAATATTTACATTCATGCACATCCAAATTAATTTTGTAACTTTGTCCCAGAAGCATTTAACTGCAGGGCACTCCTACCTGATTTAGGGGACTCCGTGAACAGTTGGGAGTTGGGTCCAATTTCATCGTAAAACGTTTCCTTGGTGTTAAATACAGTCTGTGAACAAATTTATAAATTGATGGTTCGGATTACAAGGTCCAATTATTTTCATATTCTGTTCCAGTTCAAGGGTTGTTCATATTCATTTAGATCTGTGGACCATACTTTTTTAATGACTAGCTCAGAAGATGAGCTTTCCAAAAGGTAAGTAAGTTAATTTTATCTGGGATAACTTACCTTGCCATATACATTTCAAAAACCACACTATGGATTTTTCCCAGTAGCCAGAAGGGGAAGACAAGGGAAGCATTGAACTACAGAAATTCAGCCGTGGCAAAATATTCATTTTTACAATAGTCTGCTGGTTAAAGCAACTGAGATGTTAGTCCATCTACTGAGATCGGATTTAATTGATTTGAGAGTTCTGGATGCTTTGCTATCAACAGACAACAAGAAATCCACAGGAGACAACCAATCGGATCCTGGTCTGCTTAAGTGTGTAGCGCCCATCATTGTTGGCTCAATAACCTACAATTTTTATTTAACATTGTTATCAGGAAATATTCCAAAAGTATGGAAATCATCTCTTGTGCTGTCACTCTATAAGGGCTGGGATAGTAGTGATCTTAATAATTATCGGCCATTTTCAAGGCTTCTTCAATCCTTGGTAAATGTACAACTTTGTTATTGGGATCTGTTCTCTTCACTATTTATATAAATACCATTGCCTCGACTGTTGATCTGGCTGTGTCAAAACTACAGTCAGATTGTATAGCAATGCAGGATGCCCTTGCTGATTTTAAAATGAAATACATGTTGTTTTCATACTCACTCATTAGATGGTTCTCCAAATAAACATTTGTATTTGTTCTTGATTTATAGTGATATTATTTATTAAAATGCAGCTGCTACTACTCTTAAACCTTTGGATGCCATCTTAGTGCCCTTCGTTTTGTGACAGTGTTGATACTCATCACTGCATCCTGTATCTAAAGGTTGGGTGGACTTCGCTAAAGACCGGTAGGTCTCTACATTACTCCCTTATTGTTTACTAGGCCCTACTTCATAAACTTCCGTCTTACATAACTTTGCTGCTGAAGTATAGACACCTGAGTTGCCTAACCCGTTCACAGGATTGGTTAACTCTTGAGGTTCCTAGGGTCTCCACCGAGCGACGTAAATCTGCTTTTAGTTTTATTGCACTGTATTGCTAGAACAAAATTCAAAATACATTTCATCTTGATGTTCTGGTGCAGTTCGGGCAATTTAAAGTATTGATTGGGGACGTATTTGTGGAGGAATGTAACTATTTTTCTGGGCGATTTGTGATGTTTTATTTGTGGTTACCATGACTGTGTTTTTGTCTATTGTTTATCATGCACTATATATACAAAAATATGTGGACACCCCTTCAAATGAGTGGAAAGGCTATTTCAGCCACACCGTTGCTGACAGATGTATAAAATCGAGCACACAGCTATGCAATCTCCATAGACAAACATTGGCAGTAGAATGGCCCATACTAAAGAGCTCAGTGACTTTCAACGTGGCACCATCATAGGATGCCACCTTTTCAACAAGTCAGTTTGTCAAATTTCTGCCCTGCTGGTTTCCCCTGTCAACTGTAAGTGCTGTTATTGTGAAGTGCAAACGTCTAGGAGCAACAAAGGTGCCGCTGCAAAATTGTTGGCCACACAAGCTCACAGAACTGGACCGCCGAGTGCTGAAATTGTCTGTCCTCAGTTGCAACACTCTACCGAGTTCCAAACTGCCTCTGGAAGCAATGTCAGCACAAGAACTGTTTGTCAGGAGCTTCAAGAAATTGGTTTCCATGGCCGAACAGCCGCACACAATCCTAAGATCGCCATGCGCAATGCCAAGCATCAGCTGGAGTGGTGTAAACCTTGCCGCCATTGGACTCTGGAGCAGTGATGAATCACACTTTACCATCTGCAGTCCGACTGAACCCTTTTGAGTTCATGGAGAGACTTGGGCACCCAGCAAGCCGGCTTCCTCAGTTGAGAGAAAAGGAGTTCTTATATCTTTTAAAAAGGACTCGAATCTGGCATGGTTCGAGGTGTACAATTCTTTGTATAAATGGGAGAATCCTTGGTTGATTTAACTTGGGTTCTGATAGTAATTCACCTGATTCAGATTCAATAGTTGCAATATCCACTGATTGATTATTATTGTGAAGCCTGTTAGCCAGTAGATTACTGGGTCGATTACAATGGAAGTAATGGTTGAGTCTACTGTAACTCGATAGATGGCAGATTCTGCTCTCTGTCTTATCTATAGATTTAGTTCTCTCTTGACTTTGAAGAGAGTAGTCGCTACCCGGTCTGAAAAAGTGTTTGAGAACAATCTAACGTTGTTAACAACTTTTCCAATTCTGAGATCTTCTTTAATTGTGATTTATTCAGCCCAGATGCAATGCAGTTGGATTGTTTTTAATAAAACCTTTGATGGCGTCCCATAAAATTGACTGAATTTTTGTTAATCATTATGAATTAATTCAAATCAGTTTCAAATTGTTCACAGAAAGTAGGATTTTGTAGTAAGGAGACATTTAAAGCTCCATCTTGTGGCTCTATTAGGAGATTCAGACATTTGTAAATGTCTGATGGTAAACATGACGATCAGATAGGCTCATATGTCAAATATTTATTTTCTTGATTAAAGAAACTAGAGACTTGGTAAACTGTAAACTGTGGATTGTAGTTGGTTTTATTAGATTTGTCCTGCATGTCCAGAATGGCATTCATGTCTGTCTCAATAACCAGTTGGAATTGAGTTAACTCTACAATATGCTCTTTCAAATAATCCCAAAACATATGAGTTTGGGGTGCGTACATGTTAACAAAGGTAATTATCTTTCCACTATGGATACATTTAAGGAAAGTGATTCTGCCTTCTTGGTCTTCGCTTTTACCAAGGATGGTGATTTAGAGTTTCTTATGTATCATTATGATTACACCCTTAATTTTGTTAGGGGCTGATGAAAAAGCAGCCAATTTGAACAAATTCTTCTCTATTATATGTGCGTCGTTTGGAGCAGGTGTGTTTCTTGAAGCATTGCTATATCAATATGGTTTCTTGCTAGAAAATCAATACAGCTGGAACGCTTGACAGGAATATTAAGGCTTTTCAAATTCTACGAGAGAATAGCTAGTGTTGCCATAGTTTTTCTAGAATGTAATTGTTATCTTTAGTGTTGATAAGCCCATGGATGTAAAATAAAAAAGCAGGACCCACAGGGAAACCCTCCCATTGGTCGCTCCCCACCTAGAAGACCCTTTATAAACGCTTATCAAAACCAAGTCATGGGGTTCCGTCTGTCAGCTTGTCCCCTTGTGTGTTGGGTTTAATGGGCTTTCTTGAAGAAGTATTAAGCTTCCTCTGCAGAGGAAAACATGTGTGTTGTGTTCTGGAAGGTCAAGATGAGTTTTGCCAGCTGAATGAAGCCACATCTCGGGTTTAGATTGCGTAGCTGGGATCTCACGTCGCTGTAGGTGTCCCTCTGTTTTAGCAGTTCAGCACTCAGGTCTGGGTTGATGCTGATCCTCTTCCCTGCATAGGTCAGACCCCCGGACCCAGCTTCTCCTGTCCAAACAGTTCCTAGAAAATATTTATCATTAAGGAAGTTGGTTTGCCAGCTTCCACACCAGTTTCAAGAAATATGACCCGCACAATTTAATTTACGGGAATGATTTTCGAGTGATTCCGTTTTCTCTTTTTAAGAGTTTGATTATCCCTTCTTGGACGTTAGTGGTAATAAGTGTTTAAAAGTTGAAAATAATCCCTCTATAGTCTCTGCCTCTCATTCATTCACAGTCCCCTGCAGTACTTTGTATGGCAGAGACAGAGACACGTGGAGTTCATCCAAATACCAGCACACAGAATGCTGACAAGTGGAAAAGTAAGCCCTGTTTTCCAGAGATCCATAGCACAGCAGTTTGGTCCATTTACAGGTATCATTAGCAAGCCTATGCTACAGATGGCATTGATGAATCAAACCAATCTTCTCTGTGATTGGGACTGCTGTGAAAACAAGAATTGTGAGTTTTAACAATTACAGGGATTCGACTGTACACCCAGAGATAACCGGATAGAAAGAAGACTTTACAAACAGAGATACCCTGATAGAAAGAAGACTTTACAAACAGAGCTAACCTGATAGAAAGAAGACTTTACAAACAGAGCTAACCTGATAGAAAGAAGACTTTACACACAGAGATAACCTGATAGAAAGAAGACTTTACAAACAGACTTTCACATGTCCGTCTCTCTCGTGACTTTAATCTACAGCACCATCAGAAGGGATGACTTCCATGCCCGAGGTATTAAGTGTCAAGTTGTAGAGACCTACAGTGGTATCTGTGTCATCTCAAAGTGACCCTATTAAGAGCCTCATATTATGATTTCCTAAAGACAGTATAGTGAGTGTTACTGGACACGGGTTGAATCAACGTTGTTTCCACGTCATTTCAAGCAAAAGTACACTTCAACAAGTGCCATTCCTCTCCATTCTGGCCTGCCTGGAACTGAAAACATCCACTTTATGAATCTGTATTCATAATTGCAGGTGACACACACAGCAAATCAATAGCGGCTGCATTCAGAGAGCATTAGGCCTGAAAAGGTGCTTCAAGGCTGCTGTAATGCAAGGTCCCTAGATGCCGTCAGCGCTTCAGTTTCAGCCTCAGTCTGCCTCGAGGAAACCTCCTCCAAACAGGCCCCATCAGGGACCCATCCATTACATCTAGCTATGAAGGGAGAAAACTATGGAAAATGATGGTGCAGCTCAGTTTAGCAGAATGTGGTGGATCTCTTTCTCTCTCTTTCTCTCTTTCTCTCAATTCAATTCAATTCAAGGGGCTTTACTGGCATGGGAAACATATGTTAACATTGCCAAAGCAAGTGAAGTAGATAATAAACAAAAGTGAAATAAACAATAAAAATTAAGTTCCAAAATAATAAAGACATTTCAAATGTCATATTAATTACAGTATATATACAGTGTTGTAACAATGTCCAAATGGTTAAAGTATAAAAGGGAAAATAAATAATTTGGTGTTTGTTCTCCACTGGTTGCCCTTTTCTTTGGCACACTGTGGTATTTCACCCAGTAGATATGGGAGTTTATCAAAATTGGTAAATTAATCTGAGAGAAATATGTGTCCCTAATATGGTCATACATTTGGCAGGAGGTTAGGAAGTGCTGCTCCGTTTCCAGCTCATTTTGTGGGCAGTGTGCACATAGCCTGTCTTCTCTTGAGAGCCAGGTCTGCCTACGGCGACCTTTCTCAATAGCAAGACTATGCTCACTGAGTCTGTACATAGTCAAAGCGTTCCTTAAGTTTGGGTCAGTCACAGTGGTCAGGTATTCTGCCACTGTGTACTCTCTGTTTAGGGCCAAATAGCATTCCAGTTTGCTCAGTTTTTTCGTCAATTCTTTCCAATGTGTCAAGTAATTCTCTTTTTGTTTTCTCATGATTTGGTTGGGTCTAATGGTGTTGCTGTGCTGTGGGGTCTGCTTGTGTTTGTAAACAAAGCCCCAGGACCAGCTTGCTTAGGGGACTCTTCTCCAGGTTCATCTCTCTGTAGGTGATGGCTTTGTTATGGAAGGTTTGGGAATCACTTCCTTTTAGGTGGTTGTAGAATTGAACAGCTCTTTTCTGGATTTTGATAATTAACGGGTATCGGCCAAATTCTTCTCTGCATGCATTATTTGGTGTTTTACGTTGTACACAGAGGATATTTTTGCAGAATTCTGCATGCAGAGTCTCAATTTGGTTGTCCATTTTGTGAATTCTTGGTTGGTGAGCGGACCCCAGACCTCACAACCATAAAGGGCAATGGGTTCTATAACTGATTAAAGTATTTTTAGCCAGATTCTAATTTGTGTGTTCCTTTTGATGGCATAGAAGGCCTTTCTTGCCTTGTCTCTCAGATCGTTCACAGCTTTGTGGAAGTTACCTGTGGCGCTGATGTTTAGGCCAAAGTATGTATAGTTTCTTGTGTGCTCTAGGGCAACTTTGTCTAGATGGAATTTGTATTTGTGCTCCTGGACCTTTTTTGGAACACCATTATTTTGGTCTTACTGAGATTCACTGTCAGGGCTCAGGTCTGGCAGAATCTGTGCAGAAGATCTAGGTGCTGTTGTAGGCCCTCCTTGTTTGGTAACAGAAGCACCAGATCATCAGCAAACAGTAGACATTTGACTTCAGATTCTAGTAGGGTGAGGCCGGGTGCTGCAGACTGTTCTTGTGCCCTCGCCAATTCATTGATATATATGTTGAAGAGGGTGGGGCTTAAGCTGCTTCCCTGTCTCACCCCACGGCCCGTTGAAAGAAATGTGTTAGTTTTTTGCCAATTTTAACCACACTTGTTGTTTGTGTAAATGGATTTTATAATGTTGTATGTTTTTCCCCCAACACCACTTTCCATCAATTTGTATAGCAGACCCTCATGCCAAATTGATGGAAAGGGTTTTTTGATATCAACAAAGCATGAGAAGACTTGTTGTTTTGGTTTGTTTGTTTGTCAATTAGGGTGTGCAGGGTGAAATACGTGGTCTGTCGTGCGGTAATTTGTTAAAAAGCCGATTTGACATTTGCTCAGTACATTGTTTTCACTGAGGAAATAAACTAGTCTGCTGTTAATGATAATGCAGAGGATTTTCCCAAGGTTGCTGTTGACGCATCTATCTCTCTCTAATGATGTCAGTTGATGAGAATGGAGCTGTTGAAAAGCAACATGTGTGGAGCCTGGGGTAGAGTGCCCATGTCCCCTTACAAACCCCAGTGTGACAGTGTGAAGCTTGACGTACATTAAGCTTCTCAATCCTTTTGGTCAGTCTTATGTAATCAGTGTCATCAACAGTTTAATTTGGGGGGTTTATTGGAACAGCTGGGGAGACAGAATATAGTGGGAATTTGATTACTTTAGTAATCATTAGTCATCTTTAGTATTTTAGATTACTATATCATTAAAAAGCAATCCGTTTTGGGAAACACTCCACCACAATAATCTCAATTGAACCCCTGCATGTCACTAACTGCCCAACTGGTCCACATGCCTGATAATGTTCTGATGTGGAATGGGTTTTGTTCATAGCTAAATGGCACTTCAACAACCGCTCATCGCGAATGTAAGCGTTGCCATGGCACACATAGGCTCTGAAGCATAGAATAATAGAATAAAACCAAATAAATAGCTCAATTATCTACTGGCAACTATTTCTCTTCACTTATTTGCTGCTTGTCCCTGCGTGAGGGCTTGCTTGTTCATGTGTTTGTTTTTGTATGCTTAAAGGCCCAATATAGTGTCCTTCAAGTATTAGATGAGAAACTCCATTAATTCTCAGCAAATATTATGAACCCACAGACCTCAATGTCCAGCTTTCGGAATCCGTAACAAATCCGTCAATACAGTTGGACATATGACAACGTGACCATGAACCCACCAACCTTGAAAATATGATGAGGCGATTGTGTCTGGTTGAAATATTAAGGTCAGTTGAGACCCATCCATCCAGGCCTCATCCCTCACTGATAACCTGAGCCTCTGTGTTGGGCTGCTGCGGCAGATCACAGGTTCCTGAGCTGCCAAACTGGGGAATAGGGTTTAGAGACACACAGAGTGCAGAGTACAGAGTACAGGCTTTACTGCTGGATAATCTTAGGCCGGGGCAGAAATAATATTAAACCCCACTCACTGATGGCTAGGACTGTGTGCCTCCGAGACATCCATTCCAGCACCCCCCTTCCCAATTAGCTGAGCTAATGCACTGTCTGGAAACTCTCATGGCATGGCTAACTAATGTCAATAATGGATATAAACCGTCTTAGCCCCATGATGGGTGGAATGGATTATCATCATGCACTGTCAATCACAGACTAGTTAATCCAATAAAGTATTTTCGATGGGGAGAATCCAGAGCTTCCATTTGGGGTTAGATGAGCAGGCCAACAACTGATAGATATGACAGTTGTGCCCATTGCGAGTTGGCAAGGATTGAGAATAATTTTTCCTTCTATCACTATTGTAAACAAATCGATTATACAAGATACAACCAGCACAAGATGAAGAGCAGGACAGTGATTTGCACTCCGATGGGAAACAGACTTCCATCTGTGAAAGACAGAATGAGGCTGCAGAGGCAGAGAGCTGAACTCTCGATGGGTCAGCAGTCCAACTGGGGATGCAGAGAGAAAGGTCACCAAAAGCTTGGCATTTTAACCCCCAAAGGTTGAAATCCGCGCCACTGCGGAAATTAACACAATAAAAAACTTGTCTGAATTCATCTGAAGGTCCCCCAGCACCAGTTGAATAAATGTATGGAAGTACAGTACCAGTCAAAGGTTTGGACACACCTACTCATTCAAGGGTTTTTCTTTATTTTTACTATTTTCTACCTTGTAGAATAATAGTGAAGACATCAAAACTATTAAATAGAAGTCATGAAGTAACCAGAAAGTGTTAAAGAAATCTTTAAAGTAGCCACCCTTTGCCTTGATGACAGCTTGGCATTCTCTCAACCAGCTTCACCTTGAATGCTTTTCCAACAGTTTTGTAGGAGTTCCCACATATGCTGAGCACTTGTTGGCTGCTTTTACTTCACTCTGCGGTCCAACTCATCCCAAACCATCTCAACTGGGTTGTGGTCGGGTGATTGTGGAGGCCAGGTCATCTGATGCAGCACTCCATCACTCTCCTTTTTGGTCAAATAGCCCTTACACAGCCTGTGTTGGGTCATTGTCCTGTTGAAAAACAAATTGTCCCACTAAGCGCAAACCAGATGGGATGGAGTATCGCTGCAGAATTCTATGGTAGCCATGCTGCTTAACTGTGCCTTGAATTCTAAATAAATCACTGATAGTGTCACCAGCAAAGCACCCCCACATCATCACACCTCCTCCTCCATGCTTCACGATGGGAAGCACACATGCAGAGATCATCCATACTCCCACACCGTGTGTCGGTTGGATCCAAAAATCTCAAATTTAGATTCATCAGACCAAAGGACAGAATTCCACCAGTCTAATGTCCATTGTTTGTGTTTCTTGGCCCAAGCAAGTCTCCTCTTCTTATTGGTGTCCTTTAGTAGTGGTTTCTTTGCAGAAATTGAAGGCCTGATTCACACAGTCTCCTCTGAATAGCTGATGTTGAGATGTGTCTGTTACTTGAACTCTGTGAAGCATTTATTTGGGCTACAATTTCTGAATCTGGTAATTAACTTATCCTCTGCAGCAGGTAACTCTGGGTCTTCCTTTCCTGTGGCGGTCCTCATGAGAGCCAGTTTCATCATAGCCCTTGATGGTTTTTGCGACTGCACTTGAAGAAACTTTCAAAGTTCTTGAAATGTTCCGGATTGACTGACCTTCATGTCTTAAAGTTATGATGGACTGTCGTTTCTCTTTGCTTATTTCAGCTGTTCTTGCCATAATATGGACTTGGTATTTTACCAAATAGGGCTACCTTCTGTATACAACCCCTAACTTGTCACAACACAACTTAATTGAAATTAATTCCAGGTGACTACCTCATGAAGCTGGTTGAAAGAGTGTGCAAAGCTGTCATCAAGGCAAAGGGTGGCTACTTTGAAGAATCTCAAATATATAATATGTTTTGATATCTTCAACACTCTTTTGGTTACTACATGATTCCATATGTGTTATATCATAGTTTTGATGTCTTCACTATTATTCTACAATGTAGAAAAACCCTGGAATGAGTAGGTGTGTCCAAACCTTTGACTGGTACTGTATATATGGACACTCTTTAGTGCCAAAAATAAGGGGTTAAATACACGTGTGTGTGTGTATGTATGTATGTATGTATGTATGTATGTATGTATGTATGTATGTATGTATGTATGTATGTATGTATGTATGTATGTATGTATGTATGTATGTATGTATGTATGTATGTATGTATGTATGTATGTATGTATGTATGTATGTATGTATGTATGTATGTATGTATGTATGTATGTATGTATGTATGTATGTATGTATATACACATACAGCGGGTGAAATAATTATTAAACACGTCACCATTTTTCTCAGTAAATATATTTCCAAAGGAGCTATTGACATGAAATGTTCACCAGATGTTGGTAACAACCCAAGTAAATCATACATACAAAGAAACCAAAACAAATACGTTCAGAAATTAAGTTATGTGTAATAATGTGAAATGATACAGGGAAAAGTATTGAACACATGAAGAAAAGGAGGTGCAAAAAGACATGGAAAGCCAAGACAACAGCTGAAAACTATCAGTAATTAAAAAGCACTCCAGCCCCCTGTCAGTGCAAATTAATATCAGCTGGTTCAGTCCCAACTGATGGCCTACAAAAAGGTCTCATTGTCAAGGTGTCACACAAGACACATCTCATGATGGTTAAAAGCAAAGAGCTGTCTCAAGACCTTCGAAACCTAATTGTTGCAAAACATAATGATGGCATTGGTTATAGGTGCATTTCTAAGCTTCTGAATGTTCCAGTGAGCACTGTTGGGGCCATAATACGGAAGTGGAAAGACAATCATTTCACCATAAATTTGCCTCGACCAGGTGCTACTCGCAAGATTTCTGACAGAGGAGTGAAAAGAATAATCAGAAGAGTTGTCCAAGAGCCAAGGACCACTTGTGGAGAGCATCAAAAAGTCCTGCAATTAGCAGGTACTGTTGTCTCAAAGAAAACAGTAAGTAATGCACTCCACCGCCATGGCCTGTATGCACGCTCACCACGCAAGGCTCCATTGCTGGAAAAAAAAGCATGTTGAAGCTCGTTTAAAGTTTGCTGCACAACATTTGGAAAAGCCAGTGAAATACTGGGAGAATATAGTGTGGTCAGATGAGAGCAAAATTTAACTGTTTGGATGTCATAATAGAAATGGCACTGCACATCACCCTAGAAACACCATACCAACAGTGAAGTTTGGAGGTGGGAACATCATGGTGTGGGGCTGCTTTTCAGCAAATGGTACTGCCAAACTTCACATAATTGAAGGAAGGATGAATGGGCAAATTTACCGAGACATTCTTGACAAAAATCTGCTGCCATCTACCAGGATGATGAAGATGAAACAAGGGTGGACATTTCAGCAAGACAATGATCCCAAACACACAGCCAAGGAAACTCTCAATTGGTTACAAAGAAAGAAAATAAAGCTGCTAGAATGGCCCAGCCAATCACCTGACTTAAATCCCATTGAAAATCTATGGAAAGAACTGAAGATCAAGATTCATAGAAGAGGCCCACGGAACCTTCAAGATTTGAAGACTGTTTGTGTGGAAGAATGGGCCAAAATCACACCAGAGCAATGCATGCGACTAGTTTCTCCATACAGGAGGCGTCTTGAAGCTGTCATTACCAACAAAGGCTTTTGTACAAAGTATTAAATAAATATCAGTAAGTGTGTTCAATACTTTTTCCCTGTGTCATTTTACATTATTACACATAACTTAATTTCTGAACTCATTAGTTTTGGTTTCTTTGTATGTATGGATTACTTGGGTTGTTACCAACATCTGGTGAACATATCATGTCAATAGCACCTTTGGAAATATATTTACTGAGAAAAATGGTGACGTGTTCAATACTTATTTCACCCGCTGTGTGTGTGTGTGTGTGTGTGTGTGTATATATATATATATATATATATATATGTGTGTGTGTATATATATATATATATATAGTAGCTGGAAACGTTAGATTTGTTTTGAATATCTACATAGGCGTACAGAGGCCCATTATCAGCAACCATCACTCCTGTGTTCCAATGGCACATTGTGTTAGCTAATCCAAGTTTATCATTTTAAAAGTCTAATTGATCATTAGAAAACCCTTTTGCAATTATGTTAGCACAGCTGAAAACTGTTGCAATACAACTGGCCTTCTTTAGACTAGTTGAGTATCTGGAGCATCAGCATTTGTGGGTTCGATTACAGGCTGAAAATGGCCTGAAACAAAAAACAAATGTTTCCTGATCTTTTCTTATCTTTCTTCAGAACAAACTTCCTTTTGATTTTTTGGGGGACTATCTGTTGTTCCATGTAGTGAATCTGTTATTCAATGCGTTTGTATGGGCTAATAGCAGTAAGGCCAAATAAAATCTGTTACTCTATTTTTATTCAAAATCAAATAGCTAAATGATCCTTGGTATTACCTCCTTAAAACAATTCCATATATATTAGTAGAACACTACCTGAAACAGAAATGCAAATAGCAATGCAAATACACTTCTCTAGGGAAAGTAATTTAACCTCTACAGCCTGTTGAATAAGGCGGCAGGTAGCCTGGAGGTTAGAGCGTTGGGCCAGTAATCGAAACGTCCCTGATGAGGTGAAAACCTTCATTTGCTCCAGCGGCTGACCCTGTAGGTAGGCTGTCATTGTAAATAAGCGTTTGTTCTTAACTGACTTGCCTGGTTTAAAAAAAATAAAAGCCTAGATAAATCTGGATGAATTAAACGAACAGAAGGAATGATGTATTTATAATCCATAAGGTTAACAGATTACTAACAGAAAATAGGCAATTGCATCCTTTTTGACGCTCCCTGGTAGGCTTTTTATACTGTATCACACAGTAGCTGATAGACACAAACAGTCACACAAATAAACTGGCACACACACGCACACACACACATATACACATACACACACACACACATATACACATACACACACACGCATACACACACACACACATTCACATACACACACACACATATACACATACACACACACGCATACACACACACACACACACACACATTCACATACACACATATACACATACACACACACATATACACACACTCACGCACACAAACACACACACACACACGCATACATACACACGCATACACAAGTGGTAGCTCATCTGGTTGACGGTGTTGGTCACAGCTGGGCTGGTCCCTCATCACTCTGACCCAGGGGCTTTTCTGCTGGACCCAGCCACCAAGATAAGGTCGGATTTAAAATGAAGATTAAGCATGTAAATCTGACTGGAAGCATTAAAGCACGGACACAACAAAAAAATCCTCCCTCCAGCCCAGCTCAGGGCTCCTTGGTGCAATAGTGCCTCTCCTCTATGCCTTTGGAGAGGGTGGGAGAGGCGTGGTGATGACGGCAGAAACAGCGGCAGCGCGGGCACACATGGCCCTTGGCTCTTTAATATTCTCCCAGTGTGGAGGGACATTTGGAGAATGTGAGTCGTTTAGCTGATCTCTGTCCCCTTGGCACAACGCATCTGATTACTGTTGCTGTCCCACATTCCAGTCCTGTCCCTCCCAGCCCAGCTGGCTCCAAACCTCACTCGGTCCCTTAGTGTCTCCTCAGCCTCCTCTTTGGACAGATGGACAGGGACACAGAGACCCATCACTGGACACCCTGTCCTGTCTGGAGGGGGACACAGAGACACAGAGATACATACATACATACATACATACATACATACATACATACATACATACATACATACATACATACATACATACATACATACATACATACATACATACATACATACATTATCACTGGGAGACCAAAGATCTCCATTATCACTGGACACCTTGGAGCTGTATAGAACTGTAGAGAGGGGCCTTGCCGCCTCTGGAACAACCACACTAACAGTCCACATACACCTGCTATGCACTCATGTTCCCTGCATTACAGAGATGCAGTCCCCTCCTCTACCCCGCAGGGAGTGAACCCAGGATGGGCCCCGCAGGGAGTGAACCCAGGATGGGCCCAGCCAGGAACAGACAGGACTGAAACAACAGCATGAAATATTTAAGGTCACCTGTGGGACTGCAGAGCCCACGACATGTCCCCAGAGAAAAGGCCTACTCAGCAGACTGCATGACGGAATAATATAATTCCGCTCTGCAGGGTGGAGACTACAGCACAGCACAGTCTGCGTTAGTTAGGGTAGCAGTGTAGCGTGAGTCTAGACACTTGGAGTACAGTTGGTGCTGAGTTGAGCAGGTGAACAGCAAAGGCAGTGTGAATTAAATAACTTAGGCACACTGTGTGTATTGGGCCTGTACTGTACTGTACGCATGTTCCTAGCAAAGTAAAGAGACCAATCACAGGAACCGCTAGCTATCTACATCTCTCCACCACCACACTCTGTTCAAACAGAATCCCATGAAGACATCATCAGTTGGCTTCAACAATTCAATACAGCAAATCTCGTTCGTCATACCAGGCAACCACATCACAGCTGAGCCGAGACATTAATAACAATATTATTGTTTTATTGCTTTACCGAGAATAAAGAGATGACTGTCCATTTTCTGGTCTAATTGCAGAGTGCAGAGAAGAGAGAACATGATGAAAAGGGCAACTTACAATAATGCACTCGCTATGGGAACCCAGCTAAAGGAACCCAGCTAAAGGGTACCACTAGAACAGTAGAACTAGGGCTAAACAGACGTGTCCTTCACCGAACTGCAGAGGTAGTGCCCTTTTCTACGTGAGTTAGGGAGGATGACTGACTGTAGCCTCCATGTCGATAGCTGTCAGGGTCGGTTCGCGTCATGCCCCAGGCTGCAGCCCTAGCCTAGCTGTCTGACAGTAGTCTTCCAGCCTAATGGAGTACTCTAGCGGCCTGATACATTTGATACACACAGAGGTAAGTAAAGGGAGCATATATCTAAGATCAATGCCCTGGCCCAGGATGCATGTGTACCGTGCGTCAGACATCAGCTCTGTTTACTGTGCGTCAGACAGGCAGAGCGAGAGAGAGAGAGACTGGGAGGGGTTCAAGGTGAAATACCACTGCCATCAATGAATGTTTTGGTCCTGTGGCCCATGGTAATAAGTGGTTCATGATTGGAACACCGGCTGCGTCCCAAATGGAACCATACAGGGTTCTTCGGTTTGTCCCCATAGGGGAACCCTTTTTGATGGTTCCCTTTTGCACAGGGTTCTATCTAGAACCCTATATGTAGGATTCTTCAAAGTATCCCCTATATATGGTTCTACCTAGAACCCTCTATGAAGGATTCTACTAAGAAGCATTTTATCATCTAAAGGTTCTTCCTAGAATTGTCTTATGTTTTCTACTGAGAACCCTTTTATCTTTGGAGGGTTCATCCTAGAACCCTCTATGAACAGTTTCACCAGCCTTACTACCCTTTAACATTTAATTATTTATGACAATACATTACATATACAGTATAATGCCTTTCTTTGAGGGCCTAGTTATACCCTAACACAGTTATGTTAGGAATCTCCTGGTTTAAAGGCCACATCAGGCCTGCAAGTCACACTATGCTGGCTTGCAAAGTTATGTGTAATTCCTATTTAAATCCAGACAGAGTTAGGATATCCAACAAGTGGAATTGTTAATCACCTGCAACCTGCATTCAGAAAGACTACAAGTTTAGGGAAGCTTGAATACTGAGACTACCTCAATCCTCTAAACTGGAACAACCATCTCAGTAACGGGTGCAATAACTCCAACAGATTGGATTCGTTTAGAAAACTGTGTTATTTATCTTTGTGTAGCATAAAATTAATCAACCAATCAATGTACATGCGAAAACACAGATATTACAGTAAAACAAACAATTCTGAAAATCTCCTTGCAATAGAGCATGCTGGGAAATATTATATATGGTTCTATGTAGACTGCTTTTTGCCTTCCAAAGAATGCTTCTTGCCTCCCTAAGAATCTAGGTAGAACCCTTTGCTTTACAAAGAACCCTTGTCTTCCAAAAAGGTTTCTTCTGATCAAAACGGTTCTTGGTAGAACCCTATCTCTCCGCAAGAAAACCTTTTGGAACCCTTTTTTCTAATAGTGTAGTGCACTAAGTAGGCAATAGGTTGTAATTTGGGAGGCAACCACTGAGAGCTCAGATAACACTGATATTCATGGAGGAACCTTCCAGCCACGGGAGAGTTCCACTCACTCCCACTGGTCCTTCCTCATGTCACTCTGGCCAAGTTACTGTATGTGATCGGCTTTGATAGGGAAGGGGAGGTGTGTGAAATACAATGCAAACAATTGTATTTGTCCTGCCCATGGAGGGAAATCCATCAAACAGACCTATTTCCCTCTGGTTAAGTGATGCACGTGTGTGTGTGTGTGTGTGTGTGTGTGTGTGTGTGTGTGTGTGTGTGTGTGTGTGTGTGTGTGGGTGCTTTGGCTGTAATAAGGCAGGGGTCTATGAGCAATGGTACTTCCTACTGGCATAGCCCTCTTACCTTACAGATGCACAGCAGGTGTGATAAGATATGCATGGAAACAGAGGCTCCTTTCATACATCCATACTATGCCCTTAATTGTAAGAGACAGGAACACTATCTTTAGAAAACAGTTGATAAACCTAAGACTGGGCGGATGTCAGATCACATAATGCTTCACCAGTAATCCAAAAGAGAGAGTATAGCCATGTCAGCTTGGTATCTAAGCTATGACAAATTACCAGAATCACTGATGTGTCAGAGAAGAGACATTTCTGAGAAGGGAGTTGACCACATGCTCTTCTCCTCCTGCATGAGGTAGCAACTCAGGGATGTGTGTGTCAGAGCGTGTCTCTGACTCCTCCGCCCTCTCTGTCAGACAGCAATACCTCTGTATAATTAGTGGGATGGCAGCAGCAGCGCTCATTAGCATCCTAACAGCTAGAGCTGTGGAGCAAGAGCTGTCAGTGCCCCTAAACCCACACCACACCTAACACACACCTAACACACACACACACGCCAGCCTGTTCTGAACATTACAGGGACACAGTTGGTCTGCTCATTAGGTTACATATCCGTCAATTACAGTTCCATGACTGGCAGTTCCATCACATGATGTATCTACTCTATTAGACTTGGCCGTAGGAGTCTGCAATCTGGTGGGTTAGTTCTACTGATCTTGTGTTGCATGTGTTATTTCCACCTGGCTCTAAGTTGACCTGCTGTGCTGCTGTGGTGTATCTGCTGATGGCTGTGGCTTGTTTACTGATGGCTGTGGCATGTCTGCTGATGGCTGTGGCTTGTTTACTGATGGCTGTGGCATGTCTGCTGATGGCTGTGGCATGTCTGCTGATGGCTGTGGCATGTCTGCTGATGGATGTGGCATGTTTGCTGATGGCTGTGGCATGTCTGCTGATGGCTGTGGCATGTCTGCTGATGGCTGTGGCATGTCTGCTGATGGCTTGTGGCATGTCTGCTGATGGCTGTGGCATGTCTGCTGATGGCTGTGGCATGTCTGCTGATGGCTGTGGCTTGTCTGCTGATGGCTGTGGCTTGTCTGCTGATGGCTGTAGCGTGTCTGCTTGTACAGTGTCCACCCCTCCCTGACCATCCATGCACTGTCCTGAGACATACTGTATGTTTAGAGAAGAGAAGAACGTACAGCTCACCAGTCTCCTCTACCTCCACCTCTCTGTCTCTCTCAGCTATGACATCTGTGTGATTATTGTTAAGCACAGACAATAGCCCACTGGCTTAGTGGCACGCGGAGGGATTGATTTCATCTTAATATACTGTAGCAGATGAGAGTGCTGCTGAGAGTCACACTCTGTGTGTCAGTGGACAGCTTCATCACTCTACTACCCAAGGGCCCATCCCTGCCATCATGCCATCATGGCATTCCTCTCTGGACTTTCTAAACTCAATCCCCTTCAACCCATGACTATCAACCCCCCTCTCCTTTCCCTGTGACTCCCTCCCTCCCTCCCTATCTCTCTCTCCATGGTTCTGCGTCACTGATCAGGGTAGTTCTCTGTTTGGTCACTGAGCCGTCCTCCCAGGAGAGTGATTGTGCTGTAATAAAAGCACCTGGGGTGGCATTCAACTGGCAGTCTGCTGGACAGAGCACCTGGGGTGGCATTCAACTGGCAGTCTGCTGGACAGAGCACCTGGGGTGGCATTCAACTGGCAGTCTGAAGGGCACACATTAAATGAAAGAAGACGAAAGTCAACATAACAATGCAGAGCAGTGAGACCGAGGGGTCTATAAGAGATACAGTACCTATATCATCTCAGAGGAAGAAAAGCCCACACATTCCACAGATACCATAATACCAGCATGAAATTCCACAGATATCAAAATACCAGCATGATATTCTACAGATACCATCATGACATTCTACAGATACCATAATACCAGCATGACATTCCACAGATACCATAATACCAGCATGACATTCCACAGATACCATAATACCAGCATGACATTCCACAGATACCATAATACCAGCAAGACAGAAGCTTGATCCCTGTATGTACAGTGGATGAAGCCACTGAGCTGTGGTGTGATCAGATCAGTGCACACACAGTACAGCACAGTACAATTGACTAAATTAAACTACAGTACAGTGACATCTACTGCTCCTCGTATCTTGTGACTCCCTGAGGCAGCAGCTCAGGTTGGCAGTTTCCTCTGCACCTCTGCCCCCTGATATGAGCTCTGATTTATTAACTATGAGTGAGCTCTCGGTTGAGTTTTTATTCAAACCAGATCCATCCTTTAAAACAAGTTTGCTGAAATTCAAAAAATATATATTTGGGGCGGAGAGAAAAATGTGCAGGTTTACAGCTAATATCCTGCAATTCTCAGTGGTGGAAAAAGTACCAAATTGTCATACTTGAGTAAAAGTAAAGATACCGTAATAAAAAATGACTAAAGTGAAAGTCATCCAGTAAAATACTACTTGAGTAAAAGTCTAAAAGTATTTGGTTTGAAATATACTTAAGTATCAAAAGTAAATGTAATTGCTAAAATATACTTAAGTATCAATAGTAAAAGTATAACTAATAAATAAATCCTTATATTAAGAAAACCAACATTTCTTTTGTATTTTTTTAACTTACGTATAGCCAGGGCCACACTCCAACACAGATACATAATTTACAAACTAAGCATGTGTGTTTAGTGAGTCCACCAGATCAAAGGCAGTAGGGATGACCAGCGATGTTCTCTTGATAAGTGCATTAATTGGATCATTTTCCTGTCCTGCTAAGCATTCAAAATGTAACGAGTACTTATGTGTGTCAGGGAAAATGTATGAAGTAAAAAGTACATTATTTTCATTAGGAATGTAGTGAAGTAAAAGTTAAAGTTTAGTAAAGTAAAGTAAATGGCAGATACCCCCAAAAAACTACTTAAGTAGTACTTTAAAGTATTTGTACTTAAGTACATTACACCACATGCAATTCTACACACTTTGCCAAAGGGGGCAGAGAAATGTTAGCATTTTTCTGAATGAGAGTGACTAATAAAATCAATGGGGGCCCCCCGGTCAGTAATTCGACCACGATTATTACAAGTTTAAATAGCAGGCTGCTAGATTAATTTACCAATCTAAAAAATGTTAGCTGAAATTGAGTTACTGTCAGGCACTAACATAACAAGAGAAAAATTGCTCATGCACAAACAAATTTCCCCTTGTGTATTCTACTATTCTGAGTTCCCCAAAAAATGACAATTGGAAATGGATCCGCGTGCCTACAAAAGTTTCCGGCCACCATTTGCAAATCCCTGATATAGACAGTCACAGGGCATAAATACATATTGGTGTGTTATTCACAACGACTGGAAACTAGCATCAACTTTAAAACTCATTGTGATAGCAAAGGTTAAATGGACTCCGAGAAACACAACTTATTCTGTTACTCTGCAGCATACCATCCAATGGTGGTTGCTTAGCAACAGTTGCACAGGCAGCAATAGGCTTAAACTTTAATCTCTCTAAAGAAAGGGGTAAAGAACTGCAGAGAACCTAAAGACTATGTAATACAGCATGACTGATGAGAAGGAAAGCTAACTTGCTATTGATATGCGGTATTAAAATACTGTTCAATAACATGAGAAGTACTGTTCAATAACATGAGAAGTACTGTTCAATAACATAAGTACTGTTCAATAACAACCACCACACAACTCTCAACGCTCACCACACACACAACTCTCAACGCTCACCACACACACAACTCCCAACGCTCACCACACACACAACTCTCAACGCTCACCACACACACAACTCCCAACGCTCACCACACACACAACTCCCAACTTTCAATACACACAACTCCCAACTTTCACCACACACAACTCCCAACGCTCACCACACACAACTCCCAACTTTCACCACACACAACTCCCAAATTTCACCACACACAACTCCCAACGCTCACCACACATAACTCCCAATGCTCACCACACATAACTCCCAATGCTCACCACACACACAACTCTCATTAAACAGCACTATTAGACCCCAGCTCCCCCAACCTCCATTATACTACACATTACACTATCACACAAAGTTCTTACAACTACCATGAGAGAAAACACTTTTACCTTGAACTTTAACAGATTTCATTGAACAACACAGCAGCACATAGTTCTAAAAGCCGTAAATGGAATCACAAACAAAGTGAACAAATGACAATACCCAACACATCCAACCAGAACGCTCACACCTCCTGTCAAATAACTGGATCAATGAGCCGGTGGTTGTTGCTTCTTTCCTAAACTAACCAGCTCTCATCTGAGCAGTGTTCTGCAACACCGGATCCTGGCCCAGAAATATAATTCTGCCGTTTGATAAATGAGATGGCAGGATCGCAGGCTAATTTACGGCTTAGGAATTCCTGAAAAGGGTAAAGTCACCAAATGAGAACAAAATACATCAATTTAGTGGGCTGCTGATCATTGTCTGAGGGCGGACGATAGTAGTGACAGGCTTATCTTGAGAACCTAAGTGGCTCTTACAGTATGTGCTCAAAAGGCAAATTCCTCAATCAGAACTCTATTAAAGGAAATTCCCTCATCTGTGCCTGAGAGAGCGAGAGAGAGAGCGAGAGAGAGAGCGAGAGAGAGAGCGAGAGAGAGAGCGAGCGAGAGAGAGAGCGAGAGAGAGAGCGAGTGCGCGACCCAGCTCAGTCCTCATCCATTTAGATCACACTATGGTTACACCTCCTCAGAGGCACTTGACAGTATGTATGAGTCATCCTCCTCTATCCACTTCCTGTTTCTGTCATCATGTCGACACCCACCTAATCTGTCTGTAACTCCCCTCTTGACACACACAGGTTTGAATGCACACACGCACGCACACACACTTGCACACTCACACCCTGAGTTTTCAACAGTGATTAGATGTCTGCATATCTGATCACGAGGCTAAATGATAGCATCACATGTTACAGTATATCTACATATTACAAAATGTATAAAATGCACCGGTTTAATTTTAAAGCCTTCTCTACAGTACAGTCTGAAGAGAATACTGCTCAGAGAAGTGACTGAAACAAAGCCTGCTTAGTAATGTAATAAGACCTGTACAGATCCTCCATCCATCCACCGCAGGATTAGCCGACTGATGCTACTCCAGTCTTGTCTGACTGATTGAGACGGAGAGGCTGTACGTTTCCTGCTATACCTCCAATGACGTCCCCTCTATCCAGCTCCCACGGAACACAGCTATGGCGCAACATCCTCTCTTCCCTCCGCACCAATGGGAAGTCCATGTCCTCCTTCCCTGCTGCTCCGTTTGCATATCCCAGATGAGGAATGCAGATTACCATGGCAATCTGTCCCCGCTCCCGCCCCCCATCCTCCATCTCTCCTGCTGGTGACCCCCACCCTGTTCGCCCTGCCCCACCCCCCAACGACCCCACCAGGGGTCACGCGGCAAGCCAGATGGACCATCTCTCTCTGGGTCAAAGACACCCGCCCCCCCAGTTAATCACCAGCCACGACACCGCTACACTGTGTAATCATAGAGTATGTGTCCTCCTGTATTAGAGTGCTAATACCTGATTGTGATACAGAGACATATGTAATGCCTCAGACAACATTGCTGTAATCCTTTGATATATTGATCAGAGACGGCAGTGTTAAGGGATTTTGAGTAGGAGTTTATCCACAGATCTCAACATACAACCCTCCTGACATACATACAGTCGGAGGTCCCTGCAAGCCAGTGTGTGGGAGGTGAAAGTAAGAATTAGTTGACTGGAAAATTTGTTGAACCTGCAGCCACTTATAGATGTAAGTTAGTGAGGCTCCCTGCAAAACAGAGAGTGGGAGGAGCTATATGAGGACAGGCTCATTGTAATGGTTGGAATGGAATTGTATTTATTTACCATTATTTCAACAGGGAAGTTGAGACTAAAGTCTCTTTTACAAATGAGCCCTGCACAATACAAAAACAAGCACATACATCAGGCAAGTATAGATAAACATAAATATAGACAATATACACGTTAAATACACATTAAGATACAAAACACAGTAAATTAAAACAAACACATTCTTTATTATAAAAATCCTCTGTCAGCTGTCTGAATTGCCCTAGGGACTTCAAAGCATCCAATCGAAACATCTTGTGGAGATTATTTCAAACATAGGGTGTAAGGAAATTAAAGGCCGATTTCCCTAACTCTGTAGACACCAAAGGAGTCTCCGGGTTTGACCACTTGTAATTTGAAGTCTTAACAGTGATGTTAGATAAGTCGTAATCTTATGGAGCAGGGGTTTGTAAACAAAAAGAGCGTAATGATGTGCTCTGTGACTTTAAAGAGGTCCAACCTCTTGGTAAAGAATACAATGATGAGTAATACAACTGTCGCCTGTGATAAAACGAAGGGCGCTATGATAAAAGACATACAGGTGTTTAAGAGTAGAGGCATCTGCCCTTTGATAAATAGTATCCCCATAATCAAGAACAGGTAAAATGGTTGACTGCACAATCTGCTCCCTGCTGACTGGAGAGAGGCAATATCTGTTTCTATAAAAAAATGCCCATTTTAAATCTTAGCTTCTTAACAAGCTCATTCGTATTCTTTTTAAACGTTCAATCATTGTCAATACAAATTCCAAGCTATTTGTATGCAGGGACTTGTTCGATTATAGAACCACCCGTTGAGTGAAGATGTAATCCATCTGAGACAAACTTACTAGAACTTGAAAACATAATGTATTTGGTTTTGCCCGTATTAACCACAAGTTTTAAATCATTAAGGGCTTCCTGTACAGCTGCAAAATTGGACTGTAGGGATGAGCGGAGACATGAGGACAGACAGGAGCAACAGAGGGATGAGCGGAGACATGAGGACAGACTGGAGCAACAGAGGGATGAGTGGAGACATGAGGACAGACAGGAGCAACAGAGGGATGAGCGGAGACATGAGGACAGACAGGAACAACAGAGGGATGAGCGGAGACATGAGGACAGACAGGAACAACAGAGGGATGAGCGGAGACATGAGGACAGACAGGAGCAACAGAGGGATGAGAGGAAACCAATTAGCTCTTTCCCCACATTCTGTCACCTGCCTCTCTACTCATCCACATCGTGATGGAGTAGCCTCTTCGGCCCGTGCATTTCGACCAATTAAAATCTGGATGCAAATGACTACACACTCATTACCTGTCTCTCACAATGGAGCAGAACTCATCTCCCTGCTGCTGTACTGCTCATCACATTAGCACAGGAGACTCCAGGGCTGCATCATTCATACAAACACACACGCAAACATACACACACGCGCAAACAGGCAGATCACAACCTACATCCCCCCAACACCCCCACTAGCACACAGACTGAGTGCAACAAAGACTCTTGAGAAAACACTCAATATAATCTAGCTGATGAGAAATGCATGTGCATGAATGTTCTCAATGTTCTCTTCCTTGTCAATTAAAAACAAATTCCAGAGAGGAATCTTGTTACTAGTTTTGCAATAATCATATAATCGTAATTGTCATTATTGTTTGGTAATTTGCATGGTCATCTACATCAGGGCTTTTCTTGCATAGGGACATTTGATTAGATTTGAACAAACATGCGACCCAGAGACCCACATCATATGTTAGTGAAAAATATATTAAATCATGTCTTGTCTTATCATCAGGTGGATGATAATGGCAACCTACTGGGCACAGACGTCAATTTAATGTCTATTCCACGTTTGTTCAACGTCATTTCATTTCATTGAAATGACATGGAAACAGCATTGATTCAACCAGTGTGTGCCCAGTGGGAAGTAAAAGTTATTAACATTTTAAAATGTATAGATTTGGTGGACCTCCCCTCTGTTAATTGTGAGAGGAAGTGTTAACTCTAACATAGCTAGAACGGTATCTTCGCCACTGTATGTACAGAACTGTTTTCCATTGAGTTTAGAGAAAATGATTTCCTGCAGTTCTGTTTTGCCATGGCAAATGCTGTGTTCCTCTGCTCAAAATGTATAACAAAATCAATGCGCTCTGAATGCCCAGTTTTGGGGAATTTGCGATTATCCCTGACTGTCTAGCTTTTATTTGATTGTTAGTTCTCAAAGATGGTACATATTTTTTTAAATAATAACATCTTTGAGAACTAACCATCAAATAAAAGCTAGACAGTCAAGGATCATCGCAAATGAAACACTGAAACCGTTTTTCCATTTTGAAAATTGCCCCTTAATAGTTTTTTATAAAGAAAAACCCTGTAATTCGCTACAAAGACTGTCATTTCCTCCACAATAAAGGAATAATTCGAGATTTTGGCAATGAAGCCATTTATCTACTTTACTGTTCCTGTAGACTTCTAGTCATTGCGCCAACGCTAGTTAGTATTGGCTCGTGAAACTACCTCTAACTCCCTATATATTGGACGCAGAGACATAAAAATGTTATCCATTATGGTATTCTGGTGCAGCTAGTATTTTTTTCATATTAACAAAAGCCCCCGAAAAGGATTCCAAATAAAAATATAAAATAAATCAGACAACATGCAGTACCTCCACCGACCCATAGGATGCCGCAGACCCCAGTTTGAAAACCCCAAACCGCATCAGGGCTACTCTGTCAATGAACAGTTCATTACCCACATACATCATAATTTTTTTATTATGTCCCTTGCTTCTCTCTCCCCTCCTGTCTCTGTCTCTGTCTCTGTATCTGTCTCTGTCTCTCTCTCTCTAGATAGTAAACAATAAAAATCAACAGGTCACATATCTTGCTGCTGTGATGGCACGCTGGGGTATTTCACCCAGTAGATATTGGAGTTTATCAAAATTGGGTTTGTTTTTGAATTCTTTGTGGGTCTGTGTAATCTGAGGGAAATATGTGTCTCTAATATGGTCATACATTTGGCAGGAGGTCAGGAAGTGCAGCTCAGTTTCCACCTCATTTTGTGGGCAGTGTGCACATAGCCTGTCTTCCCTTGAGAGCCAGGTCTGCCTACGACGACCTTTCTCAATAGCAATGCTCACTGAGTCTGTACATAGTCAAAGCGTTCCTTAAGTTTGGGTCAGTCACAGTGGTCAGGTATTCTATTTAATAGAGTGGGTTAGGTCTGCTCTATAACAAATTAGTATAACAGTCTCTTCCCTGTTTCACACCTGGTAGTTTGGTGGATGGGACTAGATAGATAGATAGATAGATAGATAGATAGATAGATAGATAGATAGATAGATAGATAGATAGATAGATAGATAGATAGATAGATAGATAGATAGATAGATAGATAGATAGATAGATACTTTATTGATCCCCGAGGGGACATTTCTTCGACTACCAGCTCTCTGTAACCTAGAGGGCAGCCAGTGGGTCCGTCACCTTTATACCATGTTTCTTGTAGGATGACAATGTCTGTATTTCCAATATATTTGATGAAGTCTGGGTTCCTGCTCTTTAGGCCAAAGGCAGATGACCTCAGACCTTGTATATTCCAGGATGAGATAGTAAAAGCTTTGTGTTCCATAGTGTCTAGTGTTGTTTTTGTGTGGTTTAGGCTCGGACCATCACAGTAGGTGTGAGCAAAGCATGTTGAGCATCTGATACATACCTCTTAGCTCGCAGGGTGGTGCTTGGGAGGGTGTTATAGTGGGGGTTGGGAATGTTGCTCTGCTCACGGCCTGGGCATATGTCCTGCTGTCATGTCTCTGTCTCTCTCAATCCCTCTCCCTGTCTTTCTTTTTCTCCCCAATAATGCCAGAAAAGCAGGCCACAGCCAAAAATATTTTCCCATCAAATACAACAAATACCAAAGGATTATAAATCAACTTCTGGACAACACAATAAAGAAACACAAGTTTGAAAGAAAACACACAGAGAATTTAAAATGTGATGTCAACTTCTGATGAAAGAAACTAAGCACTTGAATGCCACTTCAACAGTGAAGAGTCGAGACATAACTAGCACCATCACAAAGAAAACGGCGAACCGCTCACATGCACAGCTACACACTCACAACCCATCCAAACCACCAAAACAACCACAATTTACAAATCCACAAACACAGATCCAGACACAACGGCAAAGGTTCAACACTAATGTCCCGTCAACATTGACATAAATTCCCACATTCTCACTTCCAAAAACACTTTGCACAACTTTTGGACCATAAAACCTCCCTGAAATGTGTATGTAATTATTGTGGAGAGATCTTTGATTGCGCAACAGGATCCACTAATTACAGGCAAGCTAGATAGATTGGTGAAAATGTGTTGGCTTGTCAGATGCCACTAGCACAGTAATTGAAAGGTAACCATGTCAGGCTTGCAGAAAGAGCAGCTATCTTTACTCCCAGAGGGGAAACTGATCTCATCATTCAAGTCTGATGAGTAAAGAACCACATGCTCTATATACCGTATACATACCGTATACATACCGTAAAGTACGAGTCGCTATTCATGTAATAATAAGCAATTCCACTCGACCACGCCCACAAATTGTGGAAAACAAACATTCTTTCCCTTTGGCCGACGTTGAAAAAGAACTAACTCCGTAGTCAATTTGTTGTTATACAGAAATAACAAGACATACCTAAGAGCTGCTGTGTTGTTCAACGTGGCTACATGTAACCAGGGCAACAACCCCGACTTACGGTTCGAAATGTTACCACGTAGGGAAATAGAGCCTGCGAGAAGAGCCTTGTGGCTTCAGGCTATTCGACACAGGAGAGTGGGAAATGTGGGGACCTGGTATCCAAGTAGGCTGCACATAGCTATGTGTGTGTAAAACATTTAATCACAGTTAAGCCATTTGGCTTGTAGTCCGTTTGTAACGCTGTATAGTCAATTTGTGTTGTTGGTCTTGGCTAGCTTAATGTTCCAGTTGGTAGCTAGCACCATCATGAAAAGGTGCATGATTATGTTTTTCTTATTAGGGAGAACGCTCGGCAGCAGGCAATGTTGAAAAGTAATCTTTAGACATGTACTTTTCTTAAATGTAGTTGTGTAATTTACTAAAACAAGCAGACAAGAAAATTGCATTTCAAAAAGGTAAAGTATTTGCTGTGAGCCAATGGGGTAACCTAGGTAACCAGAGGTTGTTTTCCCCACAGGTGGGCAGGACAGCCTCAACGTTCTATCTAATACCAACTGGGACTATAGAATGTACATGCTCCACTACACAATACTGTACAGTACATGTGTACTTGAATGAAATGATAACAAACCTGATCATCTTCAATAGACTGATAATGGCTTTACTTAATGCTGCAGCACTGTTCTATGCAGGTACTTGAGTTATTCATAAAGGCTAGCCACACACACAGTATGTGAAAGTAGTGGAACCAGCAGAAACCTGATTGGGCTCTCATTGACTTCCTGAAAAGGTCACACTCTGGACTAATAAGGGCAAGGCTAGAGGTGGATGCATGCGTCGTTGCATTGGGAATGGTCATTACAGCTAGGTAATGAAGGCGATCTCACCAGCCTTAGTTACTAAAGTTTGTTCAGAAATGCAACATATCATTGTGGGGTGGGCCCCAGTAGGAAAGGCTAAGGATGTTTTAGCCAGATCATGTTAAGGATTCTTTCATGTTCTCGTTCCATTTCATCATGGCTGTGTCTGAACACTGACAAAACCTCACTAAATCCCCAAGAAGAGGAGTGTGAAAGCCTCACATCACTATAACCTCCGTTACCTCACCCAGGAAAGGTGCTGCTCTTTTCTTCCATCATGTTACAGATTGTGAAGTCTGTCTAGTGTCTGTAGTGTCTCTTGTTACAGAGTGTGAAGTCTGTCTAGTGTCTGTGGTGTCTCCTTACAGTCTGTAGTGTCTCCTTACAGTCTGTAGTGTCTCCTTACAGTCTGTAGTGTCTCCTTACAGTCTGTAGTGTCTCCTTACAGTCTGTAGTGTCTCCTTACAGTCTGTAGTGTCTCCTTACTTCAGTCTGTAGTGTCTCCTTACAGTCTGTAGTGTCTCCTTACAGTCTGTAGTGTCTCCTTACAGTCTGTAGTGTCTCCTTACAGTCTGTAGTGTCTCCTTACAGTCTGTAGTGTCTCCTTACTGCAATCCAACTACATTTGAATGTGTTTTTCTCTACTCTCAAGTGAGTTTGTTGCGTTTTCACAACCTTTGAACATTTTATTATCTTTGGGAGAAAACACATCTCAGGCTGTCATAGAGGGAATTCAGCTAATGGGGATATCAGCTAATATTCCCCCTGTAGATTACCCACCAATCTCCCCTACCCCTCAGACCAACCCCTCGGCCCTAATAACAGCCTAATGATGCCTGTGGTTGCCATTGTTAGTAAAGTACTGCAGCACTGTGCTTTATGGACTGCTCTATAGATCAATCCCTCCAAACCCCAGCCTGTGGGTCCACTAGGAGCAGTGAGACCATGGAGTCTGGCTGCCTTCTCTCCTCTCCTCTACCCTCTCCAGACTGCCTCACTGAGCCACCAGCCATGCACAGTAAATTACCTCCTCTCCTCTCCTCTCGCCTACCGCCTAAGGAAATATGGAAGCGTTTCACAGAGCAGGCTGAATGGAACAGAAAAATTTCTGGTTTAGGGAGCACATTCCTGGACGGAGAGAGCAGTTGAGTCTCTGGCCGTGGTTAATTAAAGGGGTTTGTGGGAAACCCTTCAGTCTGAATCCCCCCGAAACTACACAGCCATACTGAATGGAATTCATTGTTCGGTTGCCAGGGTGGAAGATTCCACTACTAGAATCCCGTCCTCTTCTCTGAGGAGCTGTTATGAGCCTGGCTATGAGAAGGCCAGTATGGGCAACAGTAGAGAATGGGCCCGCTAAATAACAATGGGAGAGCGATGGCGTGGGAGGGTTTAGAACAGGCAGTGGGGCACTGTCTCAGAGACTGAGTGCTGGGTCTGCCTAGCTGGCCGTTACAGTAGTATAAAGGGTAGGAAGTCTGTGTGTTTAGGGTAGGAGTTTAGGGATGGTGGGTATTGATACTAAAGGGGGAAAGTTTGATTTTGCATTGGATGTCAGTATGTAAAACACTGAAGTTGGAGTGTATTTACAGTGAAGTGTAGTAACATTACAGAGAGAGGACTGTGATGGATGTAGCGACCTGACAAGGATTTGTTACCTCACGAGTCCATGACCACAACTGTCTAAACTTTGTTGTCCAAATAGTTCATGTTTCAACCTCTTGGGGTAATAGTATAACACATCTGGTTTGAGGAGGCATGCAGACAGACAGTATAAACACATTAGATTTACAGGCATACAGGAACACAGGCCTCTGAGAAGATGTGTGTGCGTGCGCCGTCATAATGTCAGGGTAATTGGGGTCAGGTAAATACTTGTGTATAGCCTCTTCAGTTAAAAAAAACAGAGAAACCTGCTAACGCTTTCTAGAGGTAGACAACAATCATTCAGAGGAAGAGACTTCCTGTTTTTGATGTCAAAATCCCAGAGTACCAGAGGTAATAATATGTCAGATGTACTCAATACACATTTTCAGATTTCAAGTGAGGGGAAGAGAGAGCCTTGATGTTAATGACTGTGCGACACAGCTTTGCCAAAAACCGAGAAAGTTTTGTACAAAAAAAACCTTAAACTTTCCAGGTGCACACAGTATCTGAAGCACTTAATCATGGTTGTTGTCATATAATATTGCTCTCATTGATTAATCCAAACTTGGGAACAGACTGGAGCAGTGAGAAATGGAGCGCAGTGTTTAAAACATTGCCACAGTGGTAAACAGTGTCTTCCCATCTACTGCAGTCTGGTAGGAGAGGAGATAAAAAGAGGGGAGAGGAGAGGAGAGGCAGGTATCTAGAACAACTCTATGGGAGGTCAATTAGAAGTGCCAAACAGGACTCCATTTGCATTCATTTATGTAGAATAAATCAGACGTTTTTTCTTTGAATGAAAGGAGGGCTGCAGTGCTACCAGCAGTTAGCCTGACACCTGGACAGCATGCACTTAGCCTGACACCTGGACAGCATGCACTTAGCCTGACACCTGGACAGCACACACTTATCTTGACACCTGGACAGCATGCACTTATCTTGACACCTGGACAGCATGCACTTATCTTGACACCTGGACAGCATGCATTTATCTTGACACCTGGACAGCATGCATTTATCTTGACACCTGGACAGCATGCACTTATCTTGACACCTGGACAGCATGCACTTATCAGCTGATATATGGGAAGGTTTGAGTTATGCTGAACACAGTTGGGTCTGGTGTTTGTGTGTGTGTGTGTGTGTGTGTGTGTGTGTGTGTGTGTGTGTGTGTG